>KV441926.1:222120-239097 GCA_001650995.1 Gongronella sp. w5
TCGATGATGAGCCCCCCTCCCCACGCTCAGCTCTCGTTTGTCGTCAACGTGCATTTCAAATCGATCAATTGGGACCGCGCGCGCCTCCTTGTCGCGTACCTCATGAACTCACTGGGCAATGGCCATGCAACATGCCACTCTTGACCATTGACCATGCTGATGCGAGCTTTTTACGGCAAGTTGTAATCAACCTCTCGAAGAAAAAAAAAAAAAGACCCTGAGCCAAGACGTGGATCGCACCTGTCCCCCCCCCCTCATTTGCGCCGCCCCTCCCCCTTTTGACCCCCTATTTTTTTTCCATCCAAAACACAATGAGGCTAACCCAAAAGCGCCGACAAAATTGGCAGAATATCCATTTAATGCAAAAAAAACAATCTAATTTGACGCGTCGATCCGCCATGCTGCAACGTCGTACACAACAATACAAAGATGTCCAAGATAATTGACACCAAATACAGTGAAATAGATAAGAAACATGACTTTTTTAGCGAGCCAAGCGACCCTGTGTGTCGTTTTTACTTGTTGCGCACGGCGTCGTTCATGCCCTTTTTGTTTCGGGCAATCTCGATGGCATAGAACTAAGCAACAAAAAAAAAAAAAAAAAGAGTAAAAATAGCAATGAGTCGACGTGCATTGCAGGGAATCACGCCCCCATCTTCCGTTGACGCCGCACCCCCGCCTCCCTTTTGCTCTCTGGCAAAGATGCTCTCTCATACCTGCATGCGGACACCTGCACCATTCATGCATCGCCAATGGAACAAAAGCATATAAGAAAACAAAAAGATGGGTGAGAAGAATTTGAATCTTTTTTTTTTCGTCTTGTCTTACCAAACATTGTGTTTTGCTCGGTATAATCGTCGCGGGCGTCGATGCGGAGCAGGGTGCCAAAGTTGAATTCCTTGACGCGCTTCTCGTATTTGTTGATCCACACGCGCCACTTTTCTTTGGCGTCCTTGGACTTGAATTGCTCCTCATCCAGGTGCAACACGTCGATTTCTGGGAACGTCTCCGAGAAATCCTTGTAGATCTCGTCGTCAATGCTGCATTTGGATAGATAAAAGCTGTGGTCAATGGGGGGAGGGGGACGGACATGGCGCAAATGGCCCTCAATTTTTTTTTTAGAAGCATCATTACCTTGTTAGGCGAAGCTTGCTGCTATCCAGAGTGGAAATCAATTTAAAATAGGTTTCGGCGTGGTGCATGGCCTTCAAAAGATGCATAGTGGGTAAATAAACTGCAGATCTGTCGACTTTTCCATCCTTCCTCCCCCCTCTTTTTTATTTTTTGGCTCCACTCCCCTTGAGCCACTTTGGCCCGCGTCCCCCCCCCCTGATTCCCCGTCCTCGCGCCACTGCTCGTCTGCCTTGATCCCACTGCTTTGTTTGCGCGCAATCAAGCTATACAAGGCACAATTAAAAAAATTAGCGTGTTAGAGCGCTCAGCCTGATACTGTATTGCATCTCTTTTTTTCTGCTTACCTGCTCCACAAAGCATCATGCGAACAATGATATGAACCCATTGCCTACCTTGACAGCCCACTGCTTCTCTGCAATCGTCCAAACACGGAAGAAAAGGAAGAAAAGGAAGAAAAAAAGAGAAAATGTGAGCAAGGTAATAGATCCCCAGGCTTTACGCCGTGCGATCTGGAAATTCGGCGCCTTTGTTGCTCGTACCAATATCTTCGAGCTGCTCGAGTTCGTCGGCGGAAGGCAAAGGCATAGTGATGTGGGGGAAAAGAGTGAAAAAGTCGAAGAAAAAACGGGAAAGAAACAAAAAAAAAAAAAAAAAAAAAAAAGGGAAAGGGAGAGGATCAGAGTGAAAAGGACAACACTTGGTGCGCTTTTTTTTTTTCCTTGTTCACTTCTCCCAAGGGAGTGACAGCAGGCGGCGCAGGAAAAACAACAACAGCCACACCTCGACACCGCCATTTTGAAGAGCCGCTCCAGCAGTTTTAGCATGAATTTTCACGATTTTGGTGTCCAAATCGCTCATTTATTTTTTTCAAACGAAATTCTAGTCGACGGACATCCATTGAGCTGCTCTACACGATGGAATACAAGCCTGAGGGAGAATGAGGGAAAGGAAAGAGAATCCATTTACGCCGGCAACGGGGTGCGCTTGTTTTTCGACTTGGCCGAGCGCTGGTATAAAATGACCGCAATATACGCAAAGACGGCCAAGGCAAATGAAATGGACACGAGCGGCAAGAAGCGGCTGTGTTGGTCGGACTCATTGTACGCGTCGTCAGCAAGGAGATCAGGCGTGGTGGATAATGAGGACGACTCATCGCGCAAGACCGCCCGCGCAAATTCATCTTTTGGCGTCGGTGTGAATGTAAAGCCCGTGAAAGGAGGCCCATCCTGCGCGTACGACCACTTTCCTGGCTCGCTGCAGCTGTTGTCAATCAGCAGCAGATCCTTTTCGTCGTTTTTCGCCTCCAATGCTGCGGCCGCGGCGCCCAATGCTGCTGATTCGGACAATGTGGAGCTGCTGTTGTTGTTTCGAAGCGTCCATGTGGATGCCATGTGTCGACAGATGGAGCACCAACTGACGCGGTAATCGTGTGCGGTCTGATCACTCCATAATTTCACAAACGAAGCATCCAGGCGTTCCAATGGCGCCTTTGTCAGTGCTGTGCGTCGATGCTCCAGGTAGGCCAAGTACGCGTCATCGTTTTCATCGAGGAATCGAATATAATCGGCGAGTTCGCGCGGATCGGGGTATGCATCCATGCGAATGGCCGCGCGCTGGTTCGGCAGGTAACCGTCATACGATGCTGGACCATCGACAATCGGCACCGCCGAGAATTTTAGGGTATCCACGAGCTTCTCCGTCACTTTTTTCAAAAAAAAAAAAGGCAAAATGCGATTAATTAAGCGCAAGGTGTCACAAAACAATTGTCTCCTGGCAACATCCCCCCCCTGCGTGAGCACCTTGTTGGACACGCCCCCTATTTTTTTTTTTTTTTTTTTTTCCATCGCAATTGGCGTTCTCGATGGCCAAATAAAACTTGTACTCGGACATAAGCTGTTCGCGCGTCTTTCCCTCTGGGAAATCCTTGTTGTTGAGGCACGAGCCGTAGCTGTCGACCTGGATATACTTCATTAGTTGTTCCACGTACAATTGGCGTCCCGATGAGGCATGGCAATTCTTGGCAATCCACAGAATGGGCGCGGATTTTGACTTTTTCTTCATAAAGTCGATTGGCAGCGGCCGATTCGCCACGTCCATCACAATCGGGCTAAAGTAGGTGAAAAAGTAGGCGCTCTTGCGATGGTACGATGCCAGGTAGTCGAATCGCTCCATCATCTCGGGGTCTGTGCGGAACGGCGCTGTCAATGGCGATTCCAGCGTGTACAACACCCATGGCTGCTCTAAACCTACAGATCAAGCACAAAAAATGAGTGAATTTCTTATTCCCCCTTTCTTGCTTGCTGTTGAAAAAATGGCGCATACGCTTTGTCGGCCCGTCGTAGGTGTAGTCAGCCGCGTGAAAAATCACAGCATCAGCAATATCGGCTCTTGCGTGGTCTGTCGTGATTGTACACCAAGCTGGCGCGCCTGTCGCGTTGATCTGCACGCCTTCAGGAATAGCGCACTCGGGCTCTATGCCGTGGTCATTTCCTGAGGCACGAAAAAGCCCAAAATTGAGTAAAATTGAGCATTTCACCTTTTTTTAACAGCTGTCGCCCTGCTGGCTTACCTTCAAACATGATGGCATTGAAGAACCTCGTCCAATGCAAGAGGTAGATTGGCGGCAGAGTCGTTGACATGACAGGTGTGGAAGAAAAAGAATAAAAAAAAAAAAAAAAATCAGGGTTGTGTGCATGGGCGGCAATTCAATGCAGCCTATGGAAACCCAGGAGATCCGCATGCACCGGATGCCCAAATCGGGCCGCGCTTGATTCATATTTATGCTGGATAATCCCAACATTGTCGATGTATTTTGTATTTTTCGCGTGCTTCCAGCAATATTAGTCGCGTCAATGCAGAACCACTAGATATTTCACATCATCTAGCTCCTGCTTGCTGCGACTTTGCGGTTTTCAAGCGAGTGCTACGGATATGAACGCATTTACAGAGTAAATCTGGGGCTGGACGTTTTTTTTTTTTTATACGGTTGTCAAGTGAAAATTGCTGTGTTGACTTTGACACGGCCATGGGCTTTTATTCCAGCTTTGCAACTCGAAACGCGATGAAGATTTGGACGACAAAATGGGCTTGAGGTTGCCTGGTCGGCACCGCCCCAGAATTTGGGTGCACAGCTATTATCCGCCGCAGCGCTGGTGAATCAAGCGGAGCTCCAAACAACACGAAGGGGCGGAATTGCGCACGTCTGCATTGTTGCACTTATTGTCCTCGTACCTCTTTTTTTTTTCTTTCTTATTTATTGTCTCTTCCCGTGTTTTATGGCTTCCAACGAGCTTTTGCTTCTAGGTGCGATGACGCAAACTTGTTTTTAAAAATTCACAGACGCATATTCACGTCGTATTTGTTCCTTTTAGAGAGAGTCGAGCTAAAGCTGGCTATGAGCAGCACCGATGAGCAGCTGCAGCGCACCATCAGCACGTTCCTGCCGCCTGTGCTGCTCAAGCTCGCGAGTCCACACGAACAAACGCGCAAAAAGGTAAAATATATGATGCACGCTGGTTTTTTTGGCGTTTTATTCGCGTTCCCAGTGGAGCGAGGGAGAAACAAGAGCTCCAACGGACATATCTTTGTTAGGTTATGGAGATCTTGACTCACGTCAGCAAGCGTGTCAAGGCGAACGTGGCGATTGAATTGCCTTTTGACGCGCTGATGGAGCAATTTTGCAACGATGAGAACCCAGCCATTGTGAAAAATTTCACCATCATCTACCTGGACATGTGCATCAAGCGGCTGCCCGCGGACAAGATCGCCAAGCACATCCCACAGCTGTTGCACGGTCTTTCCAAGCGCCCAATTGCCCAGCGTGCCACCATCCTGCACATGGTGCTTCCGGTATGAAAAAAAAGATTGCAAAAAGGGAGTCAGGTTGGGAGGCTGTGGATGACGTGTTGCATGACGCGGCACATTTGACATTTTTTATTGCTGACGCGTCCTTTTTTTTTTTTTTTTTTACACTCAGGCATTACGCAAATGGCATTTGGAACCCGGACAGCAGGAACAGGCACGTGAGTCTGTATTCCACTTTGACTCCAGCCCCGACGACGCGACGTTGCTGCTAAATTTCTTCCTGGACGTGATGCTGTATCAACCATTGACGCCTAGGCAGCAAAAAGACGCTGCTGATGAAGACGGTGTCGTGCCTATGACCCTGTACCCGGGTCTGAGCCAGAGTGCCCTGGAGGATGTAACGAACCACGGCAAGACCGCATGGACTGCAGGCGAATTGGCTGAGATTAAGGTAAAAAAACCAGCGGCAAACGAACAAAAACGTGTATTCACCGCACTCTTGTTTTATCTTTTTAGCTCGGGATCGTGCATTTCTTGCTGTCGCGCGTGTTCACGGATAATGAGCGTCTGCGGATCTTGATTGCCGGCACGACCGACGCGAGTCATCTGGTGGTGGCGGCGTCGGAAGATGGTCTACGCCGCTGGACGGGCAATGTCGACATGGAGAATGCCCAGCTGGTGCAATCGCTCTATGCGCTTTACCTAGGCACCACGGGGCGTGAGTGGTGCATTTGATAAAAAGGGGCTGTCAAGCATGTTGGGCTGATTTTTTTTTTTGCTTTTTTTTTCCTTTATTCAGGCATTGCCAAGCTGAGCCGCTCACCGTGCGCCAATCCGACCAAGATCAAGCTGTTGCAATATCTAGGCAAATCGGTCAAGGCAACCAACATGCCGAAAAAGATGCTCCGGATCGTGTTTGACGGCGTCAGTGGTGAGAAATGACATTTTTTGGATTGTAAACTCATTGGTTGTACTGATCAAACTCTGTTTTTTAAAGGTGATGGCTCCAATATTCGTCTCCAACGATCCACCATGGCCTTTTTGCAATGGTGCACGCGCATGGTAAAGTAAAAAAAAAAAAAAATGAAAATCATAGATTACGGGCTAATTTATATGTTTATTTTGCAATTGCGTAGTGTGATGCCTCGGAACTCGCCCCGGTTGCCTTTATGCTTGTTCAGGGCATGACCAACTACATTAAGCAGCATCCTGAAGTCTCTGGACACGGTAAGAAATGAAAATAAAAGCAAAATTGATGCCATTTGTGCACACGAGGCTCATGATCGCCTATTTTTTCTTTTCTTTTTTTTTAGATGCCGAAACGATCAAAGGGTATGCATACGTTGCATGTGGTCTGATTGTGCGCAAAGGTAAGCGGCATGCCTGCAGAAAGAAAAAATGGAAAATGAACACTGACGTGTTTGTCATAATCAGTGCCCAAGGTTGGCCTTGACGATCTGCAAATTGTGGCGCAATTCTTCGAGAGTCTTGTGTACGAGCCGCCCAACGTGCGGGTGTATGTGCAAGACGCGCTGTCGTCGATGATTGATATTTTTACGGATTTGGACCTTGCATCACCGATCCATGACACGGTCC
Source organism: Gongronella sp. w5 (assembly GCA_001650995.1). Taxonomy (NCBI): domain Eukaryota; kingdom Fungi; phylum Mucoromycota; class Mucoromycetes; order Mucorales; family Cunninghamellaceae; genus Gongronella; species Gongronella sp. w5. Next base: position 228,655 of record KV441926.1, read on the forward strand.
AGGATATTATTCTCAAGGCGGTGGAGCTCGTAAGCCTTGCAGGTCAGCAAATAGACGCACGCAGCTCACCTTTGTGTTTTTTTTAGAACAATGCAAACACGCGCTACATGGCGCTAAAGTACACAAACAGCATTTATCCGTTCTCGTCGCCGTTTGGGCGATACGTGTGTCTTTTGGCGCGGTCGAATAGCATTGCCAAGCTTGAGATTGCCGAGGAGGCGAAGCGCGGGTTGCATCCATTTGTTCGCGGGGCCAATGGCGGTGCTTTGGCGACAGGGGAGCGTGTGCCTGTGTCTGCTCTGCCTTCGTTTGCAGACATGGTGCACTACATGGCGCAGCACAAGCCTGGCGACGTGTACCGGCTTGCGTCGCGGTCACCGTTGATCATGGGGTATCCTCTCGAGGTGTTTAGCGACATGTTGGCGTTTTTGCGTCTTTTGCTCGTTTTGGAGGCGAACCCAACGACGATTCTGATTGACGACTATGTGGAGGACAAGGTAGACACGAGCATGTCGGACGATCCTATAGCGATGGACAATGTGAAGCGTGCGCTTGCAGATGCTTGGCAGGGCGATGAAAATAGCCATGAACACGCCGCTCTTCAAATCTGGTGCGATATGCTCAGCAGCGCGCTGGATCCTGCGCTCAAGGACCCGCTCCTCGTCGCGACGGTGGCAAAGTGCCTGTTGGAATTGATCTCGTTGGGCCCCGCATCCATCACGTCCGCTTTTTTCACGCGTTTGCCCTTGTTCAAGTCACTTACCCTGTCCAACAAGCTGGAAACACGCCAATGGATGGCTCGATTGTACGGCATCATTGCAAGCGATGTGCAATTGCCGCAAGACGCGATGGAGGCCACGCTGGTCGAGTATGCGGATATTATTGTGCATCACGCGGCTAATACCGCGTCTTCCGCGTCGAACAAGACGGTGGCGGCTGTTTCCACGGTCGACGACACTGACCGGCAGCATGGCGCGCTGTTGACGCTTGGCTATTTGCTTAGTCGTGCATTCTACCGGCAGCGCGAGGTGCATGACGCCGTGATTGCACGTTGCATGGGCGCCATTGTGCACGTGATCCAGCAGCCTGCGCGCGATTCACAAAAGCAATTGCTGGCAGCAGCCGCGTGCCATGCCCTATCGGAAATTGGACGCATCAAATCGGTCGGTGGCTTGCTGCTTGCAACAGACGACAAAAATGGCGAAGATGTGACCATGGCGCCGAGTCGTGCGGAGCTGATCAAGCGATTGAGTGAATTGGTCAAGACGAGCAAGGATACGAAGCTCCAGGAACAAGCATTGCTCGCGTTGGGTAATGTCAGCATCACCATGACCGACGAAAACGACGAAAATGACGCAGATTTGCAATTGATCATCGACGGTCTGTTTGCGAGCGCCGATTCCAAGCAAGTCGAGCTCAATTTTGCTGGTGGCGAGGCATGGTCGGCGCTGGCCTTTGGTTGGCCATCCCAAGCATTACAAAAATATAAGGATGTCAGTGATTTAGCGTTACCCCCTGCCCCAACAAGCGAAAAACATACGGCACGGTGCCAGCAGATCGTGGACACCATGGTCAAAAAGTACGTGGCGAGCGACCGCGCCTGGTATCGCAAGGCGGCGTGCATCTGGCTGCTTTCCATCCTGAAATTCGGCGTCGATCAGCCCATTATCTCTGTATGTTGCCTTTTTTTCTCTTTTTTTCATTTTCATTTTCTTTCATTTTTACGTGCCTGCTGACGTGTCTTTCTTGTTATAGGCCAACCTACGCGTCATCCACGCGTCTTTTTCGCGTTTGATTGGTGATCGTGATGGTAATGATCAAACAGGGCGGATCAATTCTTCTTTTTTCGCGCTCGCTCATCCTTTTTTTTTTTTTTTGTTCATTCCAACAAAAAGACTTTACGCAAGAAGTGGCGTCCAAGGGTCTTGGTCTTGTCTACGAATATGGCGACGCTGCGATCAAGGAAGATATGCTTTACTCGCTTGTTGGCACGTTCACAGAGGGTCAGCGGATCCAAGCTCAATCTGTGACGGACAACACGGTGCTGTTTGACGAAGGCACACTCGGGTCGACGCCGGATGGCAGCTCGATCACGACTTACAAGGAGCTTTGCTCGCTGGCGTCGGAATTGAACCAGCCAGATCTGATTTACAAGTTTATGAATTTGGCCAATCACAATGCCATGTGGACGTCTCGACGTGGTGCTGCTTTTGGGTTCCAAAACCTGATGGCGGTTGCGGAAAAGGAGATGGAGCCGTATCTGTCACGCCTGATCCCCAAGCTCTACAGGTACCAATTCGACCCGAATCCGCAGGTCAATCAGAGCATGAAGTCCATTTGGCAATCGCTGGTCAAGGACCACCAAAAGACGGTCGATACGTACTTTGCACAAATTATGGACGACGTGCTCAAGGGCCTGGGAAATCGCCAATGGCGCGTGCGCGAGGCGTGCTGCGCCGCCGTGACCGATCTTGTCCAGGGCCGCCCGCTCGTCCAGATCGAGCCCTATTTGGAAACCTTGTGGTTCATGGCGTTCCGCGCACTTGACGATATCAAGGGCTCTGTGCGCCAAGCCGCCACACAGACATGCAAGCAGCTCACCAAATTGACTGTCCATTATTGCGACCCGCAAGTCGTGTCGCTTGCAGACGGCGCCAAAGTCATGGACATTGTCATGCCATTCCTCTTGCAAAAGGGCATTGTGTCCGATGCAGAGGATGTGCAGAAATTCAGCCTGGACGCCGTGCTGCGCGTCTGCAAGACCGGCGCTGCCCTGCTCAAGAAATACATCCCTGATTTGGTTGACACCCTTCTTCAATCGCTTTCCTGCAAGTCGCCTGAAAGAACTCAAAAAAAGAAAAAGAAAAAGTCAATTTGTGCTGATTTTTTCTATTTTTTATTTTTTTTTATGTCCAGCCCTCGAACCTCAATCGATGAATTACCTCAGCTTCCACGTGGAACAGTACAACATTTCTCAAGAGCAGGTACATTGCCAAATGGAATTGAGCAAGAATTCGAGCAGGAATTCACTCGTTTTTTTTCTAGTTGGACAATGCGCGTCTGTCAGGTGCGAAAAACTCGCCCATGATGGAGGGCATCGAGCATTGTGTGTCTCAGATTGATGAGGACGTCATGCAGGCGCTCGCACCCAAGTTGCTGTATCTCGTGCGTAAGGGCACGGGACTTCCCACAAAGGTAATGGAGCAAAAAAAAAAAAAAAAAAAAAAAAAAAGCGTAGACTGGCTCAATCCAATGACTCATTTTTTTCCATCCAGGCTGGCACTGCTCGCTTTATTGTGACACTGGTGATGAACCGGCGATCCATCTTTGAGCCGCATGCGGATAACTTTTTGAAAGCGCTGAGCGGCGCGATCAAATCGAAAAATCCCGTGATTCGCAAGACATTTGCAACGGCCACGGGCTACGTGTGCCAGCTCGCCACGTATGACCGTCTAGGCGCACTCCTCAAGCACCTAAAGAAGCTCTATGTTGAAGAGAATGGTAATTTGATCAAGGAAAAATTTGCTCTTTTTCGCTAATATTTGCTTTTTTTTTAAAAAAAAAAAAAGACGAAGATGCGCATGCTGCGGCCGCCGTGACGGCAATGGAGATGACGCGCTTTGCGACGGACCGCATGAAGAGCGTGGCGACCGAGATTGTGCCTCTGATCTACTTTGGCGAGCACGATCCTGAGGACGCGCTTAAAAAAATGTGGGCATCCGCCTGGGAGAACCTCACCTCTGGTAAGAAAAAGCAAAATTGAGTTGCTGGGGACGCTTATTTATTCATTTATTTTTTTTTTTAAAAAAAAAAAAACGATAGGTACACGCAGCATGGTCACACTTCATGTAGAAGAAATCTTGGCATTCATTGAGCCGCTGTTGAATTCGTCGTCATGGAAGGTGACACAGACGGCTGCGCTGACGCTCGCAGACATGTGCAAGTCGAGTGGACGCGAGATGGAGAAACACGCGCACAAATTGATGCCTGTAATGGTCAGCACGCTTGCAACACGCTCATGGACGGGCAAGGAGAATGTCCTTGACGCCTTTGCTCAATTGTGCGTGACCACAAAGGACCTCGTGTGCTCCCCTGAGCATAAGCCGCCCCTCGCAGAGATCACAAAAGTAAAAAAAAAAAAAAAAAATCGCGTCGCGTCGCGTCGTGTCGCGTCGTTCCTCATTGACACGCTCTTTTTTTCGTGTAGATCTTTGTCCGTGAGGCGAAGCGTAAGAACAGGACATATCAACGTCATGCCCTTGTATCGCTGGAGGTGTTCCTTGCCGGCTATGGCGACCGCGTCGACGTGCAAGGCGACGTTCAGGACTTTTTGCTCGATTTATGCACCATGGACGAGGATGCCGTCATGGAGGACGAGGATAGCGACAATGCCAAGCCGCTGCTGCTCATGATCAAGGCAAACAGCTTCAAGGCGCTCACTGCCGCCTATCAACCCAAGGTGTTCCCCTCGCAACGTAAAGAAATTTGCCATTTTTCTTGCCTGTTTTTTCGTTTTTGACCCACTGGACGCTTTTTTCTCTTGTCATAGTTGACCATGCCGATACATTGAGCGAGACGTTGACAGCGACGCTGCAAGGAAACGTATGGAACATCCAGCTGGCGATTCTGACCAGCTTACAAGTCTTCATCAGCCGCATGGACCAAGCCAATGACGCGATCGCCCAGCGAATTGTTACCGCAGCGGCACACGCGCTCGCAGACCTCAAATATTCGGCGATCCGCACCGCAGCCGTCGATGTCGTGGATACCATGGTCAAGGAATGGACGCGTAAGAAATGTTTTTTTTTGTTTTTTTTTTCGTAGCGCGCATACTCACGCACATGTGTTTCTACCCCCCTTTGCAGTGTCATTGACCATCCGTCAACAGCTCAAACCCGTGGTCACCAAGGCTATTGACACCGAACCCACAGCATTGCTCAAGGACAGGCTACAAAAGATCGACCAGGCACTGTAATTCCCTCTATTTATTCTTTCATTTCGCCTCCCCCCCCTTTTTTTTGAATCGTCGCTCAATGACAGGCAGCAAACCGGCCGACGAGGGAGCTGTCATTCCCTCGGTTTATTTATTTTTTTTAAATCCAGAGTTGCATTTTATGGTTTATTTTCGCAAATGCCGCAAGGACGGTCTTTTTCGCGGTCGATGCAAGCGGCATTGTGGCACACGCGTCTGTGGAGTTTGCATTTGGGGCATTGGACAACCATCCAGGGGTTGGTGGTGCTGGTTTGATATTTTTGCGTGGCATTGCAGTCTGTGCAAAGAATGGCGGCGCACGCGTGGCATTGACAAAGAGCACAGACGTGCGGTGTTGGTGCGCGACATTGCTGGCACGAGAGCATCGGGTATAAAGTAGGCGATTTCGCAACATTGCGGCTGCACAGCGGGCAAAACACCAGATCAAGTGTAATTGCTTCGTTTTTTTTATCGTCAAAGCGGCATTCCATGACCTTCATAGCGTCCACCAATGGTGATGGCATCCACAGGTCCGTTTGGGCGTTGTATGGATTGACACTGGCGGCATGCGTGCCTGCTGCGCGTAGCAACAGCCAGAATTGATAGTGATCTTGGACATCGTGGTTGATGGGTGGCGCCACGGTCGTTGAAATAGCACCATCGGCATGCCACAAATGTACCGCGTCATCATGCGACGTGCGCTGCAATGCAGCCAGCTGCAAAAGCGCCTTGTTGACTTCACCAAGCCCAAACATCTCGTGACCATGAGATTTGAATGCGTGTTCGCTTGGAAACGCCCCTCGGATGTGCAATTCGCGCAAATAACGCAATGATGTGAGACTTGCACACGGAGACGATGTTGGTGCCTTGCCGTACTGCTCGAGCGCCAATAAAAAGCGACCGGGTGTGTCGAAATCGTGCTCGTTTATGGATTTGAGAGAGATTTGCTCCTTTTCCAGTTCCCTGACGGCATCCTTAAGCATGTACAAAATGTACCACCAGTTGTTGAGCAAGGGACACTGCGCAACGTACAATTGGCGAATATTGGGCAGCGCATGAACGAGCATCTTGAGCAGCGGCGCGTCCAGGAAAGGGCATCGGCTCAATTGCACCGTCACCACCTGACGATGCAGCTGACGGTGTGACACAAGAAAGTGGAGCAATTGCAACGTTCGGCGCTGTTGCGGCCGCTGTTGTTGTTGTGGACGGGTCACGCCGATCGTTGTTGCCGTTTTTGTGGTTCCCGCGCCACCCTCTTGCGTGACGCCGGGATCAACACGCAATTCTTGCCAGAGCAGCGGTTGATGCATCAATAGAACCCGCCACCGCGACGACACACGACACAACTCATGCAAATCCAGGCTATCCAATCCACGAAAGATCACTACCAGCAATTCGGTAGGCAATGATTCCAGAGAGGCGGGTGCTGGGGTGTTACGAGCGGACTGGATACTGGCAACTAGGCTGCGCCGCGCAGGCGACGCGTCGATCTTGCTTTTAGATACCATACAGGTCTTGCCAGCGTGTTGAGGGCCAGCAGCAAGCGATAAGATCGGTGGGGTACGCAATGTCTCCATTTTCTGGCGGATCAACGTATGGGCTAAGGAACAGAAGGTAAAAAAGAAGGAAAAAAAAAAAAGGAGATTGGGCGTGTATCGTATCTTTTCGCTTCTTTTATTGCACAAACCTCCTTTCTTTGTGAAACAGAAACTGTTTTGATGCAGCACAGAGCTGCTCTTTATGGCAACGTGGGCTTGGAGCGGCGTTTATTAAACTACGTCCGTCTCACGCGTACCTGTGTCACAAGACTCCGACGGCCACACGGCTCAATTGGCTACAAGCTTCCCCGCAAAATGCTTTCCACATGAACCACGCAAAAAACGCGCGATCAGTCGGAATGTTTAAGAGTGACAGGCCTGAGTAGAACATGAACGCTGTGCATTGAGGTTCCCAGTGAGGTGGGACGCGCGTCCAGAAACACATGAATCTCGTGTGCCTATGAATCTGTCATGGCCATCGTCGCCCATATTTGCTCATTGCCCTCATTGGCTACCCCGCTGAGGGGGGTCCGGTGGGACACTCATCATCCTTTGTGCAATGACAAGCCATTCTGGGGCATTGGCAACCATTCCTTCTTTCTTTCTTTCTTTGCCCATTTGAATTCTCCCACATTGCAAAAATAACGTCATGGTGACTAGCATGGGAACAAAAAGCCGTCTGGACCGTTGGACCATGCGTTTCGGGAACTCCGATGGGATCGACACACACTTCCAGTGTATCTGAAACAATGAAGCAACCTTCTAGGCCCCGCCAAGTTCATCCTGAGACGCGTTGCCGATTTTTTTTTCGCGACCACGCGTCATCAACCAAGTCCATGCCCACTGGCACATCTGAACCTTCTCATATCGGTTCATCTTCACTCACTGGCATGCCCACGTATCACTTTTAAAGAGGGAAGCGATCGAAGGAAATGTTAAAACAGGCTTTTCCATTTTTGATTGTGGTTGAATACTTATTTTTTTGTTCTCTAGTCCATTGTTTTCGACGCGACGAGCACCATGTGGGGGGGGGGCATCCGCTGCTTAAACTTTATCTTACAGAAATGTTTGGCAGTTAGACAATAGCAAGTCATAGCAATCTCAATTATTTCGCATTTTGGCATGTTGCGTGTCCTTCCCGTGTGAACATCCTTTTTCTTGCAGACCTCCCCACACAAAAGGCACGCTCCACGTATAAATCAAAACCTAGCTGCGGCAGGTTCCCCGGCCAAAAGCAAAATTGAATATTCTGAGTTAAACACCAGAGGGAAATGCATTACAGACTTCATGGAGACTCCATGGAAATTGTCAAAAAAAAAAAAAAAAGAAAAAAGCGTGGCCCATCTGTCAAGTAACGAACAACGAGCAATATTGCTTAAATTTTGTCAAAACAGCAAATTGCTTTGATAAAACACATCAATCAGCCACACTGACGTGTCCGTCGCTCAGATATGATCCTGATGCATAAATTTTATCAAGTCAATGAGCGCGCAGCACGGCTGTGCGGCATGCTAGCGTCTTATCGCGCGTCGGAAAACTAAAAAAGCTATCTTTTGGCTCTGCGCTAAGTGTTCTGTCAAAAATCATGATTTCTAAACCACCAGTGCCAACATACTTCTAGGTATATCAGCAGGATGATTGCATTTTTCTGAAGTCCGACTTCACTTGACCCTTTTAAATTAAGAAGCTCCTGGATCTAGAGCTAACACTGCGTATCTCATGACTGAGGGATCCGAATTGCGAAAAAATCATGGAATCATTGGAGCCTTGCGTCGACTATCCAATGGTTTGAATTTGGAGCCAAGTGGTTAGGCTCATCGAGAAAAACGCGTAAATATTGTTTTGGCTCTGGGTTTTCACTAGCAAACACGAATCTCGAGATTTCTCAGAACTGAGCAATCCGATTCACGTAAAACATCGACACCGTAGTAGAATTGTGTCTACCATTAACTGATCCAAATTTGGAACCAAATGAACACGATTCTGATGAAGTGCCAGTTTTATAGGCGTAAAAGGGGTACGATCAACACCATTTGGTCTCGTACCGCGGCAGCAACTGAGCGCCCCGATGCGAGAGTCACCTCAATAGAATTGGCAGGCAAACGCGGTAAAAGCGCTTGTAGTTTGGAGATATCGAGTTGAAATCTGGGCGAGTTGGGGTGCAAACGAGAAATGGCTCAAACATGAGTATGCCTGAATACGCGTTGAATGCGCCTGAACAACACGGGCTGAACAACACGGGCTAAACACGCCTGAACACGGGCTTTCGCAAAGTCTTCACAGCGTTGTTTGTTCGATTTTTTTTTTTACGAAGGTTGTTGTTCGCAAAGTCTTCACAACAACGTTCGTTTGATGTTTTTACGAACGTTGTTTGCGAAGTCTTCACAATTCAAGACATTCGATTTTATTTTACAAAGGTTGTTGTTTGCGAAGTCTTCATTCACAGCAACGGTGGTCGTTTGATGTGTTTTTTTTACGAACGTTGTTTCGAAGCCTTCACAAGTCAAAACGATCGATTTTTTTTTTACGAAGGTTGTTGTTCGCGAAGTCCTCAATCACAAAGTTCGTTTGATTATTTTTACAAACGTTGTTCGCGAAGTCTTTACAACGTTCGTTTGATATTTTACAAAGGTCGTTGTTCGCGAAGTTTTCATAACGTTTGTTTGATATTTTACAAATGTTGCTGTTGTTTACGAAGTCTTCACAGCGCTCTTTTGATTTTTTTGCGAACGTTCGCAAATTCTTTAACAGCGTCCATCGTTCGATTTTTACGAACGTTGCCTGTGGAGTCTGCGCAATGGCCGTTTGATTTTTTTACGAACGTTCGCAAATTTGTCACTCAGCGTTCATTCGATTTTTTACGAACACGCCTGAATACGGGCTAAACACGACTGAACAGCACGGCCTGAATACTCATTGAATACGCTTGAAGACGCATGTACATGGCCTGCATACGCGTTCAATACGCTCGAACACGCCCAAACACGGACTGAATGCGCGTTGAATATGTTCAAACACGCCTGATGACTACGCAGCCTGAATACGCGTTGATTACTCCTTAACACGCTCAGACACGCCCAGACACGCCCGAACACGGCCTGAATACGCGCTGAATACGCCCAAACACGCCTGAACACGGGCTAAACGCGCCTTTTGCACGGCCCGGTTATGCGTTGAATACGCGTTCAGTACGCGTTGAGTACGCCTGATGAATGCGCCTAATATAAATACGCTGAATTTATTAGCCTTCTTTGAAAAGGCATCATATTGGCCCCGAATGGCTACACGCGTCGCCATGATCCGCTCATGTTATCCGTAAAGAATGGGCGTATTTTTCCTTTTACTTTTAGTTTCAAGCGGCCAAATGACATGCACGAGAGTAACGTTTTTCAAGTATTTATGGGCAGAAAGCACCTTGAAATCGTCTTTGCGTCTTTGCACCCTACTGTACCTATATTCCATATATTAGCGCATCATAATGGACAACAATAGAGAGGGCCCAAAATGACGCGCCGCGTCGACAGGCATTGGGTTTCATTTGGATCACGTGTGGCTCTTCCAAGAACAATGTGGATTAGTTGCTCAAGGTCACCGGGTTTGCAATAAGCGCGTCCAAAGTTGTTTCGCCTGGTAAAAAAAAAAAAAAAAAAAAAAAAAAAAAAAAAAAGTGGCATGGGGCTCGTCCTCCTAGGCTTTTGTGGCCCCCCCCTGCATCTTTGCTGACACGCATGGTCGTCATGTTACCCTTTTCTAGTTGTCGCAGAGCTTGCAAGAGAACACAGACCTGATCAACAAGAACGTCGCCGTTATAGACGGTCGTATTTCGGATTTGGTGCAGCGATTGGACGCGCTTGGCAAGGCGTCGTAATTGTTTTCAATTGCTTGTTTGCCAAAAAATACACTGTATATCCCCAAAATGAAAGAGAGATTTTT
>KV441926.1:249729-269199 GCA_001650995.1 Gongronella sp. w5
CCCCCCCCCCCCCCCCTTTTTTTTTTTTTTTTTTGGTCATTATGTGCCTTTTTGCCTCCCAATTTGAAGCACCGCGAGGACCTTTTTTTTCCAGGACAGCCTTTTGAAGGCCGGCACCAGATGGGCTATGGATAGGCTGTCGCCCTTGGGGAACGGGGTGATTTGGGTGATTTTGAGTGATTCGGGGCGTGATTTGCGTGCATGCAGTGCAGTGCTGCAATGGCCTTCCCGACTCGAAAACCTGCGATGCCTCAACGAGCGACGCGGGGTGACACAAGATCCGACAACTACAGTACCAGAGGCGGAGTTTGATCGGTTCTGTTTCTTTCTTCTTTTTATCTCCCCCTTTTTGCCAAAACAACGTCATTTTTCGCCATGTCGCTGTCGCAGCTCCTCAAAGACCATCAGCAGAAGCAAGCTGACGCGCGCCGTACGAATGGTAATTTCAACGTGCATGCCATTCTGTGAAATTGGGCGGAAAAAGATATAAACTTGTCTAAATTTGTCGTTTTTTTCACATAGAGAGGCTAAGACGAGATGTCGTGGACGCAACGACGACGCTCACAGACACGCTGACAGACCACGTCAACCAGGGGTGAGTTGCGCGTGCACCCGGAGGAGCCATTGGAGGGAGGGAGGAGGGAGCGCGATGAAAAGGTGGGAAACGTGAAATCTCATGCGTTTTATTAAGGGTGTCGACGCTGTTTGCCAAGCAAAAGCAACTGGAAAAGGAAGCCAAGGCACTCGCTGACCAGACGGCCGCATATGACAAGCAGACCAAGCAATGGGTCGCACTTGTCGACGACTTTAATGACGCTCTCAAGGTAATTTTTTTCTTTTTCTTTTTTTTTTTTTTGCAATGCTCATCCTTTGCCCCAATTATAGGAATTAGGCGACGTGAAGCATTGGGCGCAGGTGATGGAGCAAGATATGAGGGCCGTGATGGCCACGTTGGAATTTGTGCATGATGGTAAGGCATCTTTTTTTTTCACGACTTGCCGCGCATTGACACGCAATGGACACCATTTTTCTTTTTTTTCGTTTTCAATAGGCAAGACTGAGCAAGACGTCAGCCATTGAGCTCCGCCGAGTCACGCGCTCCGGCATCGATGAAGGACGTGTTTGGCCGGTCGTCACTCTAGCGGATCAGTTGCACCGACGTGGGCCCCAACACCTTTGTGCCAACGTAGAAACTTTAAGCTACTTTTTTTTCATGTCGTCGTTTGTTCAATCCAAAAAGCGATCTGTGCGGGCTTGGCCCAAGTCAGGGGGTGGGGAGGAGAGGAGGAAGAAAGGAGGTTGGGGGGTGACTCACGGCCATCTCTGTCTCGATCTCTTTCATCGTTTTCCCAAGCGCCAATGGACAACGGCAACCCGTGGCAATGGGTCCCCCTCTTTGAAAAGGCGAATGCGCTCGATGCGCAATGTCACTTTCTTGTTTTGTTTGCCGAGCATGGGGATGCGTGCCCATATTGAGGGGGGCCAATTGGGGGCGCGCCGGGGGTTCGTTCGCGCGTGCGCGCGTCTTTATGCTTTTTTTCTCCGTGCGCGCGTGTTCTCTTGCCCTTTGTCCATCGTGCGCTTCCTGCGCTCCATGGCCCTCCCTGCCTCCCTCCCCCCTTTCCCTCCCCCCTGTAGCGCCCGTCCGCTCACACACACGCGTCCATGTTGTCACACACAAACACATAAACCCATTTTGACTCGTGGTTTGATGCAAATGACATCGTGTCAGTCCCCCCCTTCTCTTCTTCCAATGACAGAAATAAACTTGCTCTCCTATTTGCTTGTTATTACGTTTTTGGTGATGAGGCTGCGGGGTCGCTTTTTTTTATTTTTATTTTTCTGGTTGTGGGAGGATTGAACCTTGTAAGTGATTGAACTTTTTTTTGTATCCATGAAACTCTCTCACTCTTGCTTTCGCTCTCACAAGCGCACATAGTGCTGTCAAAAAGGATATAATGGTGAGTCGATTATCATGGTCAACATCTATGGTATTTGTTGTTTTTGGCGACCAATGTTCTTTTTGGATCAGCAAGGTCATGTGCGCGCGCCCTTTTTACGCGCACTCACGCATCGTCACTGCTTTTTCTTGTGTCACTTTGACTTTGTGTGTCACGAGCGGTAGCTGAAAAAAGGCACTGCCAACGAGGGAGAGGCATCCGTTTGGCTTTTTGCAACTTTTTTTTTTCGCTCTGTTGGGGGGTCAGGCCGTGAGTTGAACGAGAGGAGGGGGGGAGAGGTCATCCCCCTTGCCAGTCATGATCACACACGTACACGTACAAAACAAAAGCACACAAAAACAAGACCAGAAAAAGCGGGGGATCGACAATGGGAGAAAAAAAAACCAGCCATCCAAAAAGGAGGGACGGGAAAAACATGTCATGGACATTGGACAAAGGGGTAGATTGCCAAGATGGGAGATCGCAAAGGACAAAAAGGAGAACACAGCGCCCAATAGAGGGGGGAGGGTCGGAGGAAAAAGGGGGGGGTCCATTGGACAAGGAGAAGGACCTTTTGTAAAAGGGCAACCCCATTCGTGCGCAAAACGCAATAGAGAAGAGCCATGCTTCCACTGTCAATTGCCTTGCGAACAATAGAGTTTAAACGACGCCTTGCCATCCCTCCTTTTTTGGCAAAGTCTCACTTTTTACACGCAAATCAGCCATCTTCCATGGCCCCGCTTTTTTTTTTTTGTTTCCAGGCGCCAGGATAAAAAAAAAAAAGTGCGGGGTAGCATGGCCGCCCGCTTTTTTCCAACAAAAAAAGTGTGTGAAGCAAATTGAGGAACGCCTCTTTTTTTCGCTTCTCTTTTTCTCTGTTTTTATAACTCTTTTCATTCTTTTTCTCTTTTTTTTCGCTTTTTTTTTTTTTTTTGGTTTTTCTTTTCTTTTTCTTTGGTCTCCCCTCCCCCCTGTCCTTTTTCTCTCGCTCCTTCCTACTGACGACTGTGGAATCATGTCTGACTACCAATCGATGCCCCTGTCCACGGATTTCTTCGACGTCAATGGACACGAGCTGAGCACGGAGACGAGAGAATCACGCAAGCGCAAGCAGCGCGCATCGACGACAGACGCTTATTTTGCGGATTACCAATGGCAGCAGCAGCAGCAGCAACATCAGCAACATCAGCAGCAGCATGTCCAGGCGGCTCCTTCTGCTCCGGCGCAGCAAGACATGAGGCATCAACAACAACATTGGTCCAACACGATGGAGCAGGGCAACATGCACTCGGCAACAGTGCTTCCATCGCATGCGCCGCACGAATTGAAGATGGAGACGCAAGAGCTTGCTTCACATCATTCGCAGCAGCAGCAACAGTCGCATCATCCACAACAACAACAACAGCAGCCATTTGCATTCGACGATTTCCATCAGGATTCCCAGGCGTTTTTTGACCAATACAAGTTCAATGCAATGGACACCTCGCACCCGGGCGCCAATACTGCTCCGACGCATCCGCACCATCATGATCCGCAGCAGCAACCTCATCAGCAGCAGCATCAGGTCGCCTCGCACCACCAACAACAGCCACAAACCCTCCAAAACCAACAACAAGCCGACCACGCGTCATCTCTCGACACGCTGCACTCGCTCTTGGCTTCGGACCCATCGTCGTCCATGCCATTGGCTCCCTGGGATACGGATGCGTCGACAACATCGACATCCACTGCCTCTGCACCGCCTCCATCGTCCACAGCGTCCTCCATGGCTTATGCCCCGCAATCCGCTTTTTCTCCCGATGGATTCCTTGACTCGTTTGACAACAAGGTCCTGCAAAAACACGACTTTGATCTCGTCGGCACCCTGAGTCTACATAACAATACGGTAAAAAAAAAACAGAGAAAACTTGGGAAAAAAAAAACTCGGAAGAGACGAGGAAAAAAAAAAAAAAAAAAAGGCGCGGCGCGCGCGCTCATGCTCCCTTTCTTGAGCCTTTCTTGGGCCTTGTTTTTTTCTTGGGTTTATCGTGGTGCGACAACGTGGCTCATCCTTTTTTCGATTTTGTCCGTGTTTTTTTTTGTTTTAGGTGACTGATCGATTGCCCACGTCATCGGCTCCTCCTCATGCGGCGAATATGATGATGCTGGCGCACCAGCAGCACCAGCACCAACAGCAGCATCCACCGCAGCACCAACACCAACATCAACAACAACAACAGCAACAACATCATCCACCGCCGCCATTGTCCACGGGTGGCACGCCTCCATCGTCACCTGCCACTCTTCCATCCACGACGTCCAGCCCTGGTATTTCTCCCATGTATGGGCGGCTCAATAACCTGTCGATTCGGCAACAGGCGCCCAATTTGCCCAATGCGCCATCATTTGCCGCAGGGATTCCCATGCCCTATGCGAAGCCTGCCGAAATGGACATGATGATGGACGCGTCCATGTACGATGCGGGTCCTCCTTCTGCTCCGCCTCATCCTCATGCGCCTGCTCATCCTCCTTCGTCGCTCGACTTGGCAAATAGTCCGAATTCGGCGCCCAACACAATGTCAATGCACAAAACACCGCTCCCCCCGCGTAACCTGCATGCCGTCGCGACGGCACGCGTCATGCAACAACAGGCAACCGCCACAAAGATCAAGCCCATTATCCAACAATACTTGCATAGCAATGACCCCATTGCATTGGGCGAAAAGACAGTGATTATCATGTCCAGCAAGGTTGCACAAAAGAGCTATGGCACTGAAAAAAGGTTTGTTCCCTTTTCTTCTCGTCTCCCTCACACTCCCTTCCCCCCCCCCGCTTTTTTTTAAAAAAGCCAAAAAAAAAAGCCTTGTTTCTTATTTTTTCTCATCCCTTAACTTTTTTTAGGTTTTTATGTCCCCCTCCCACGGCCATCCTCGTCGGGTCAACATGGTGGCCCAAACGGCCTCTTTCTGACAAGACAAGCATGGCTCACAACATGATGATGGATGCATCGTCCTCGTCCACCGGCCATCCGCATCACGGTGCACCACCTTTAGCTGGCCCATCGTCTACACAGGCCGGCACCGCGCAGTCGTCACAAGATCAAGATGACAATCCGTCGTTCCAAGAAGGCCATGGTGACACCGCTTGCCTTGTCACACCCCCCAAGATCACCGTCTGCATCTCTGGGGAAGCGTCGTCTCAGCCGGGGCAGATCGAATGGTACACGCAGGCCAATGCCGGTGTCGTTGGCCAGACCGGATTTCCACGCCAGCCCGCCGTCCAAGCAAGCTCCCCTTCATCTGACGGTGCATCCACCACGTCCGCTGGAGGTTCATCCACGCGCTTCAAGAGCCACACACTCACTGAAACTCGCAACAATGGCAACGATTGGTACCACAATCCGCGCATGGAACCCATGGGCGGCGGACGATGCGTCTCCAAGCAGCTCTTCATCAATGACGCCGACGAGAAGCGCAAACGCGTCGAATGCCTCGTGAAAATCAACATCCGCGGCCTATGGCAGGGCACACTCGCCGGAAAGGGCATCAAGGTCATCTCAAAACCCTCCAAAAAGCGCCAGAGCGTCAAGAACATGGACTGTAATAGAAATTACGAAAAAAAAAAATGAGAGAGAGAAAGAGAGATAGAAAAAAATGGATAAATCTGACAATTGACCCCCCCTTTCCCCCTTTCCCCCCTTTAAAAAATAGTGTGCATTCACCACGGCTCCATTGTGTCGTTATTCAATCGCATCCGGTCGCAGACTGTGTCCACAAAATATCTCGGCGTGTCCAATGGCGCGGACTCGCCTTTTGCGTACCCTGGGCAGCAGGTGAATGTCAATGACTCGACGAAACCTGGCAACGAGGGTAAGAAAATGAGGACAAAAAAAAAGAGAGGAGGGGAAGGATCCCTTATTTTGTTCATTTCGTTCTCTTTTTTACTCATTTCGTTCTCTGTTTTTCCTCATTTCCTTTGTGTTTTCCTCATTTCCTTTCAAAAAAGGCACTTGCTTTGTGGCACGGACAACGTCGTGGGACCCGTTCATCATTTGGCTGGTGGACACGTCGCGGCCTCCGGAGCAGCAAAAATTCAGGGACGAAAGGCACGCGTCGTATCAGCCCGAGGACTTTATTGGGCACCGGTCGTTCAATCCAAGCGTGAAATATCCACCGCCTCCAGCCATTGCGCTACGCAACACGTCGCAACAGCCTCTAGCCATTCACTACAATCAGCACATTGTGCTTCAATGCCTCACCACAGGCCTCGTCAGCCCCGTCATGATCATCCGCAAGGTGGACAAGGCATCGACCGTGGTAGGCGGTGCACGGTGCATGGACGAGCCGCTGCTGGCCAATGGCGGTGAATTCGGCGACGAGATTTTGGGTGATCCCGTGTCGCAATTGCACAAGGTTGCTTTGCAAATTGTCCATGACCCTTCGCACAATGCACATCCCTCGTATCAACAGCAACATGCTGGCGCCGACCTGATTGCCGGCATCATGGAATACATGTTGCCACGTTATTCCGCACCCGTCTCGTACCTCGCTTGTCTCAATGATATGGTCGGCATGCACAAAGCCACCGAACACAGGCAACCCATCTTGAAAAACCCGCCGCCACCGCCGGCTTCATCCTCTGCACAGCCCATGCATTCAAATACAGCGGCAGGCGCCGTCAATGCGCCCTATCACGAAGAATTGATCGAGGAAAATGGCAGAGTTGTGCGAAAACGCAAAGTTTCTGCGTTTGCAACGCCCATGGCGTCCATGTCCGCGTCAACTGCCCACCAGATGCCGCCCATGGCGCCCAATCACGACGTGTTCCAGGTTCCCCGTCGTCGTGGTAACAGCTATGACGAATTCGGGCTTGTTCAGCAACAACAGCAACAACATTCACAACATGTCCAGCATACGCCTCAACTGCCGCAACAGCCATCCCCGCCTTTTGGCCAAGACAATGCATGGCAAAATCCGGCAACCAGCAGTAGTAGCAGCACAAGCAACAATCACCGCGCACGGTCCGTATCGTCCATTGATGATCATCGACGTGTTTCTACCAGTTCATCCGCGTCGTCGGGTGGTGCGTCCAATTCATGGATCAATGGCCCCCTCGGTGGCGCCTACTGGTCCGAGGACGTGTCCGATGCCGCAGTCTGGACCCTTGTTGGCACAGACATTGCCACATTTACCTTTTTACCACCACCGTACACCCGACATGACCCTGTTTCATCGATGAATGCCTCGTTCTCTTCGTCGGCCGACGAAAACGAGGCAACCACTCCACCATCGGCTGCATCCATGTCCTCGTCACACCGCGGGTCCATGTCCACCAACCCACCAAACACCATGTTCCCACACTTGTCGCATTATACCACGCTGCCCGACGATTTGCTGCAGCTCCATGGCGAAAACCTCACACGCGACATGCAGGTCTGGTTCGCAGACGTCAAATCCCCGCACGTAGAATACAAGAGCCGCGAATGCGTCCTTGTAAAGATCCCACCACGCAAAGATCTCCTCGAATCGGCCCACGTTGACAAGCAACCCGACGACCCAATGGCATCCGTAGCTGCCACACACACCGCGCAACAGCGTCTCCCGAGGACACCGTCGCCACAACACTCCCACAAAGTATCGCTTTTGCTGGTCAAGGCGGTCGATGGCATCATCCACAAGACAGGCATCCATTATGCGTTTTAAAAAAAAAATCAAAAAAATCAAAAATCTTTTTCCCCTTGCCCCCCCCCTTTTTTTAAAACTACTTAATTTGTTCTCTTTCTCTTCCTCAAATTGACACCCACCTTGTATGATACGCCCTCCCACTCTTGGTTGACATTTTGTCTATGCTTCTCTTTCCTTTTTTTTTTTTGTTTCTTTACGCGCCATTTTCTATGCTTTACCCCCTCCCCTGCCTCTCTTTTTCTGTCTTTTCTTTTCAATTCTTCACATCCCCCCTCCCCCTTGCACACGATATCATGCCCCCGCAACACCAACACCTTTGTACAATACTCGAAACTTACCTTGAAAATAAAAAATGGATTCCTTGTTTGCTTTTCTTTCAATGTACTTTTGTGGCCATGTTTTTCTTTTATGATGACGGCTTGCATTTCTGCGCCCATCAGGGATTCTATTATTCGCATCGTTGGCCAACAAATGACTAATATAGCGTTTTTAGTGCATTTTGATCGTCGCCAATGAATAGCCAATTTCTACAGGCGTGTTTTTAATGTTGCTCCGGCGATCATGAGTGTTCTCGTTCAAACGTGTCCACCCCTGGCGCGCTGCAGCCCACTGGATGGCTTGCAATCGCCATTTTTGAAAATGGCGGATTTTCCAAGGGGCACAGTCGACTCGCGGAAAATTGTCAAATTTAGGCCCTCAGATCGCCATGCTACTTCAACCATATGGTGATGTCACTCCAATAACCGACACAAATGCAATAAAAAAGGGTGTGCATCGGTTGATTGCCACGTAAAATGCAATTTGCCTCTTTTTTTCGCCTCAAGGAAAAGTCGACGAAAATTGGCCATCGAGCCGTGAAACAGAGACGATCAGAAAGGGCATGGCTTTTTGCGTACGTGAATGTCAATGATCACTGCAAAAAGCGAGTTCCAGGAAGACTTTTCGCGAGCAGTCCGTCTGCAGCGAATCTTTGTCGCGTGATATAATAAACCGCGTCAGACATCGAGGGACACGCGGGTGTTATTAATACAATAGATGCATCTGGCGTCTCTCTTTCTTGTGAACGTATTTGCGCGGCTTTATACGTGCGTTTTTCTTGTGCAATTCGCTGTTGAAATTTAAACCAAAATCGCTCATTGCTCGTGCATGAGCAGGGGAACCATGCTCTTTTTTGGCATTTTCCGTGGTTTCTCCACGATGCCCTCCTTGTGTGCAAGCTTCACGCCATTCTGGAGACCTGGGTTTCCGATTTTGATTATTCGGGCCCGCCACGACTAAACATTGATTTGCATGTAGCGCGCTCAAGTGAATAGCAAACGTGATGCAGATTGACTTCCGCTCGGGGATTCCAGCTTGCTCTTTCACGCTGAAAAGCAATTTGAATCTAGTCGTGCTGGCGTGGGGGGGGGCTTGCCTATATACTCCTTTTTAATACTGTTGTTGATGATTCTCTCCAGAAAATATGATTTCCAAATGGTCTCGCGTTTAAACCGAACCATTGATTTACACAAGAGCTCAACAACGTCAAGCTATCGTGGCAGCAATTCATTCACTGGAACGCGAGTAAATACACGAATTGTTGTATTTTGACATTTTTCGCCGATTTGGCCGGGACACCACGAACCACGACGCGCCGATACTGCTGTGGTCGCTTCTGTTCACTCTCTGGCGGGTTTTGCGTAAAACAAAAAGAGGCGACCCAAAAGATGATTGCCGAGAAAATGAGTAACTAGACTCTCTTTGCAGCCTTTTAAAAGATTCTGTGGCCAAATAGCGCATGGATTACAGAAAAATATGCTTCACATCGCAGGACCGTTCTTTAGCAGCGTCCATGTAATGTTTGGGCCACTTTGGTTGCAAACTGTAGCTACTTCAATTGATGCTTTAATATTTTTCGATTTTCATGGCTTTTTTGCCCAATATGAATTAATCTCAGTCGAATCTCACTTCTCAGAAATACATGGCGTGTCAGATCTTTACTTGCTGTTTAAACAAAGATGGATACAAATAACAAGGTTGTTGACAATATTGCGATTTGAGATGTTTTGGTGTCTTTTGGTTGCATGTCCGTACATCCGCAGGATACATTGGCATTAAACGCTTTACATCCATTATTCTAAGCCTTCTCGTTCAAATGAGCCCACCCGCAAGGCGCTGCGGCCCCTGGACAGCATGCAATAGCCATGTTCAAAAACCACGGATTTCCCAAAGGGTACAGTAGATGACTTGAAAACGGGTAAATTTAGGACGTTCAATTGCCACGCCATTTGCACATATAGTGAGCGGCACCACTTCACCGATGACAATGCATTAAAAACAAATGGTCAATTGGCCGGTTGTCGCGTAAAAAACAAAAAGCTGTAAATTTTCATCTCAAGGTAAGTCAGCGAGGACTAGCCGCAGCGTCCTGAAAGTCATGTCATCAGAAAGCGCACGACGTGAAGCGTGCGTAGCCTCAGGTGATCATAAAAAAAATGAGTTTCGGCAGAATGAACTCAACAATAAAACTATGCGTAAAAATTCGACGCGTGAAAACCCGCGTTATATATTGAAATTCACGCGTCCTTTTTAATTCAAATCCATGCATTAGGAGCACGACTCGCTGAAGCACCCGTCAAACGTAGGTTCACGTTGCGTTTGGGTGGCGCTATTCTCCTGTAAAGTTTAAAGCCAAAATGCCCATTGCTCGTCAATGAGCAGGTGAAGCATGTTCTTTTTTTGCATTTTCGGTGGTTTCTCCATGCTGCCCTCGTTGTGTGCAAGTTTGGTGCGATTCTGAGAACCCAAGTTTTCGATTTTGGATTTGAAGGCTCAGCGTGACTAAATTTTGATTGGAGTGTGCCATGCCCAGGTACTTTTGTAAATCTGCAAATGGACTCCCATTAGAATTTCCGGCGTGCTATTTCACGTTTGGAACCATTTTGAGGTCCTGCAGTGTGGAAGGGGCCAAGTTGCCCATGTACAAATCACCAAAAATGATATTTTCAGTGATTAGTGTCAAACACTTTCTCAAGTTGACCTGTTGTTTAAATCAGCACATTTATTCACACAAGCGCGGATCAACTTTAAGCTTCGTCGGCCGAGATTCCATCATTTGAAGCTCGAGCCATCCGCGTATTGAGATATTTTTGCATTGGCCATGCTATTAGTCTGGGACACCACGATCCATCGAAGCACCAAACTTGCTTCAGACGCTTTAGTCCTCTATTTGTCGCACGCTGTGCTCAAAAAAGGGGCGATCCCAAAAGATGGTCGCCGTGAAACGAGCAATTAAAGCCACTCTTTGCAGCGTATTTGGCCATCTTTATGGACAACAAGATCCATCGACATGCTAAACTTGCTGCAAACACTGTAGTCCTCTATTTGTCGCACACTGTGCTCAAAAAAAGGTCGATCCCAGAAGACAGTTCGCCGTGAAATAAGCAAACGAGGCCACTCTTTGCAGCCTATTTGGCAATTTCTCTATAAATTATTGGGAAAAAAAGTGACACCACCGCATAGAGGCGTTCTTTGCAACATCCGCGTAAGTTTGGAAACACTTGAGTGGAGTCAAGCTCGAAAAAAAAGGGGCAAGCAGAGGCAGGGAAAAGTGTATTCTTGGCATTTGGGTTGAGATGAGATCGGCGTGGTTTCCTCGTTCTCTCCCCTCCCCCCAATCCCCGCGCGACAACCAAGCGCGGCGGTCTTTTGTTGATCTTGTGACGGATGAAGTCGTTAGAGTGTGGGGTAAAAGCGGGGGCCAAGGGGATGGGCAATTTTCTTTTACAGTATTGAGGTTTACGGTCGGTGCGACGTTGCGCCGCACGTGAACTTGTCCGGATTTGTCCATGAAACCGTCCATTGTTCGTTGGTCGGGGGTTGGGCTGCATCAAGCATCCATTTTTTTTTTTTTTTTTGTTTGTGTCCCTTTTCAAGAAAGATTTGCGTGCTTGCCCCACGTGCCGTTTGTAAAAACATGGTGCGTGTGACCCTGCACTACTGTAGCTCCCACACAGCCACGCGCGCGCACTGTTGCCTTTGCGGCAAAACTATTCTTGAGGCGTGATGTTGCTTGGCAATGTTCACACGCTGCCACACCATGAAGAAAAATGAACACAATTGGTCTTTTTATCGTCGTGACGTCAAGAAAAAAGGATATCAATAGAAAATGGGAGGGGGGGAAGACTATGTACCGAGCTCGGAGGAGACAACAATGGAAAGGAGAAAGAGGCGGAGGCGGAGGGGGGGGGTAACAAGGGGAATGATCTAAAGCAAAAAAAGAAAAAAAAGTGTACAATCTAGGGAAGTTGGCGTCCAATTGCTGTCACAAGGGTGGTGGTGGTGGTGGTGGTGGAAAAGAATGAAATGGAAGAAAAGGAAAAAAGAGGGAGGGGGGAGAAGTGATACATGAGAAAACGCGCTCGCTAAGATAAATAAAAAAGGGGAACGCGACGCGCAGCCAAAAAAAAAAAAAAGTAACTAAGAAAAAATACACCGGGTTTTGCCACGTGCACGACGAGGGGCGGGCGAATGGCTAGTAATCAATACTATTAGGGAAGTAGGGGGGTGGGGTGGGGTTGAAGCTATTGAATGAAGCATTGGCAATAGACGGGTCCGTCGAGCCAACCCGGGGGCTGTTGTGTGGATGGAAACTGGGACAGGGATGACAGGTCGTCCTCGACTTTGAGGTGGTAACCTGTCATTGCCATGGCCGGCATCCTTGTCAGTTCGCTGGTGGTGGTGTCAATGGACAATCGCTGGCGCAGCGCCACGGCGGCCGATGGATCGGACGCGTGCTCGCCGCCACCGCCACCAGCCGCCTTGCTGCTGGGCGTGCTTGGCGCGGTCGCGGAAGTGGGCGTCGTGCCATTGGCCGTCGCCTTGGCCGATTTTCCATCACCCGCATCCACATCCACGCCGCCGCTGCCGCCCACCGCATCCCCATGCAATTGCTGCTTGTACTGCTGCCACAAATGCAAGTTGCCCTCCATCTGATCCACAGCAAAGCTCATGTCTAGGGTGGAAAACAAAAAAAAAAAACAAAAAAGAACAATGAGCCTCGACTGCCTTTTTTTTTTGCGCTCTCCCCCTTTTTTTTCTGCAATGCATTTTACCTTGCATGGTGTCGCGGACCTGTTGAAACAGGCCCATGGCAACAAAGCGGATGAAGCCAATTTGCGAATCCTCCAAGACGACCTTGTTGCGGTCATTGACGGGCGACACCGGCATGCCCATGGCCTTTTCAAGGTCGCCCTGACATGCAAACTCTTCGACCAGCAGCTCCGCCCACTTTTTCGCCTGCGCAAAGGGTCGCGCCTTTGAAAAAGAAGAAAAAATGGGTTATTGTCTGCCCACATTCATGCCCATTTTGCCCCATTTGATCCCTTACCACGTTGCTAATGTCGGCGCATTTGATGATGGCGCTGCAGAGCAACAGGCGTTCCTGGTCATCGTCGAGCGCCGAGGTGGAATTCCTTAGCCTGAAGGTCTGTTCTTTGAATTTGGCGACATAGTCATTGTGCAAGGACATGTCCGTGGCAAGGATGCTGGTGACCACGGTCTTGCGGAACTCTGATCATGAAAAAAAGGAAGGGGCCATCATTGGTATTGCGTCCGACGTCATTGCGCCACGCTTTTTTTTTTTTTTTTACCTTGGTAATTGGCGCCAGGGACATCCGCTTGTGCAATTTGGTCCAAATGATGCTTTTTCATGAGCTGGAAGAGCGTCATGGAGTGGAAGCTTTCCAGCACCGATCGATCATTGTACACCATGGCCAGTGGCGTGGATGAATTCACCTGACAGATGATAAAAAGATAAAAAAAATTTTGAGCAAATGGGGCCCCCATTGTTTCTTTTTTTTCGCGCACGGTGGGGATGAAGAATGATGGATGATGCTGTTTGTGCTCCCCTTTTTTTTCCCCATTGTCGCGCTCGCAATTGGCGCGTGACCCGTGCCGTCACTCGTATTCCCCCCAGCGTTTGTTCTCTTTTTTTGTGTTTTTTGCTTTTTTTTTTGTTTTTTTGTGTTGCATGCTTACCAAGAACAGATTGTTCACACCGGGATGGGCAGCGTCATGGCCAATGGCGGCAATGAAGAGGGCAAGCAGATCGATGGGGCGAAGCAGATCCTGGGGGCGCTTGATTGGATGCGGGCGAGATGGGTATGGCAGCAATCCAAGTTGGCGCACAATGTAATACGTGCATTGTAGAACGTCGACGGCATGAGCAAAGTTGTGATAGGGATTCGCATCATGGTACACGCTCGAGAGGTCATTTATAAAGTCGTACAATTGTTCTACAAGAATGAAAAAAAGAAAAAAGAAATTAGAGTTCGCCTGGGGTAGGGGCTCCTGCTCCATAGCTCTCTCCTATGTCGGCCTTTTGTATCACCGTAACGTGAAAAAAAAAGGGCATGGTCATCCCCTCTCTCTCTCACTCGCTTGCCTCTCCAC
This sequence comes from Gongronella sp. w5, assembly GCA_001650995.1. Taxonomy (NCBI): domain Eukaryota; kingdom Fungi; phylum Mucoromycota; class Mucoromycetes; order Mucorales; family Cunninghamellaceae; genus Gongronella; species Gongronella sp. w5. Next base: position 263,765 of record KV441926.1, read on the forward strand.
TTTGTTTTTCGGCGCATTGGCTTTCTTGGCTTTTTTTGGGTTATTTACCTTGGGTCAAAAGAAGGCATTCCAAGTCCTGGCAGGCAAGCAATGGTTTGAACATGAGGATCACGCAATGGATCAGATCCTGATGGCTCATGTCAAAGGGCGAAAAGTCCCAGCGATCGATCTTGTCTTGCAGCCAAGAGCGATGATCCCTTTTAACAAAAAAAAAGTGTGTGAGAGAGGGGGGCAAGGCCTGGTGACACAACCTAAAACCATGTTTCCATCCTCCCCGCGCACCCGCGTGCACAACGTGTTGCACTTGCTGTCAAAACAGAAGCTGGTCGTCGCTCTTTTCGCTCTGTTTTTTTTTGTTTTACCTTGATAAGGCCATCTCAATGGCAGCGGGCGGGGCCGGTGCATAAATGTCCAACACGGTTTTGGCAAAGCTAAAAAAAAAAAAGTCAAAAAAAAAACCAAAAAAAAAACCAAAAAAACGATTGAGCATGCATGGTCCGGCCGGCCCACTTGCTCACGTTATGCTTTTCTCATGCTTTACATGGTATCTTTGTGCACCAAATCCTTGACACGGTGTTTAAGGCCGCCACATGCGTTCAATTGATGCGGATCTTGCAGACTGGTCGGTGTGATGGGTGTTGTGGCTGTGGTGGCCGTAGTGGTGGTGGTTGTCGTCGTGTTGGTGGTGGTTGTGGCGGCTGGCGAAATGACATGGTCGCTAGACAGCGTGGGTGTGGAGCTCTCGTGAATTTTGGAATGCATGCGCTGGCGATGGAGTGACTGGAAATAAAAAAAAATCAGGGGGAGCCGGTGAGATCATGAAAATGAGGGGGAAAGTGCCATTGCAAGTGTAGGGGGAGGGGAATTCCATTGTTACCAGAAACAGTGTTTTGACGACATCGTGCTGCATTGGCTTTAGGATATAGTCAGTGGCACCTGCATGGACACAATCGAGCATAAAGGACGGCTGATCATTGCAGGAACAGACTAGAAATGACACCAAAAAAAAAAAGAGTCTAGCAAGCCCAGTTTTTCTTTTTTTTTTTTTTTTTTTTTTTTTTTCGTTTACCTATAATGGGCACATTATCATCGTCGACGAGTTGCACGAGGGTGGCAATCCATGTGGTGTTTGCAAAGTCGCCGAGGGAATCGTCGTGTGCATCATTGAGGTCCAAGAGCAGCAGAGTTGATGGCTGTTCCTTGATCCATGTCAATGCTTTGCTCTTGTCCGAGGTGATCGACACTACAAAACGTGAAAGGCTTCCGTCAGCAAAAAGGCCAAAGCGACACAAGAAAAAAAAAAAGTCGCTCATGTCACACAAACACTAGGCCTTTTTCATCGCCTCCCCCCTCTTGTATTGAAAGAAAAAAGAAGCCTCCTCCTCCTCCTCGTCCCTTGTCCTCCTCCCCCCCCCCACCTCCCCCCCGCCGCTCCACATCTCCTTTTTACCACCACGCGCCTCCCCTTCATTCAGAAGCCCGTGGGTGGCCATTCATCGCATGGCCCTGTTGTCAAGCGGGTGCCCTTTTTGTTCGTTTTCCCCCCTTTTTGCCCATTTTGCGCTTTTTCTTTTTTTTTTTTTTGGGCCTCACCTTGGGCAAACGTCGAGCTGAGCAGGGACAAGTAATCGGGCGTGGTTGTTTCGTCGGCAGTGGGTGCGGGCGAGGCGTCGGCGCTCTCAATGACAAAGGGCTGAGGCGCGGCATGTTGTTGTAAAATGACGACGGTGCAATGAGATGGATCCATGATCGTAATTCGAGGCGGCAAAATGAAAGCGTGAGTGGAGCAAATTAACTACAGGTGCATAAAATAAGGTATCTAAGAGGGAAAGGGGGTGTGAAACAAAAAAGAGGCGCGTGCTTTGGCTAAAAAAATTTTTTGGCAAAAGGGCAAGCAACAAGGGCAAGATGGAGGGCAACCGAGAGACAATGAGAAGCGTCACGGCTTGGAATGCAATGAGGTGAGAGAGAGGAGGAAGGGGGGATGCAACAAAGGTGGAAAGAGGGGAAAAAGGGGGACGTGGGCGCTACAACAACAAGGTCCCGAGAAAAAGACGAGGCCAGAAAGAGAGTGCGTGAAGTGAGTGAGTGAGTGTGAGTGTGTGTGTGATGTGTGTGTATTGGAACAAAAGCCGAGTAAAAAAAAAATAAGGGGGAAAGCAACACACCCAACGAACAAGAAAGCAACAAACAAAGAGAAAAAAGAGGAAGAAGAAGAAGAAAAAAAAAAAAAGAGAGGGAGACCAAAAAGAAAAAAAAAGGGGGAGACAGGGAAAAAGGAGCAAAGCGAGCAACCAAAGGTTACACAAGTCGGCCAAATGTGGGTGATGCTGTTTGGTTTGACGCCCTCTTTTTCTTTTCATTGCCGCCATCTGCCTCTGTATTGGGGCGAGGCAATATGCACGCGCTGCTGGAATTGGTCACAGTCGATCTCATCGTACTTGCTTGCCTCGTGAGCAACGGCTGACGCCACGTGCCGACCCAATTGCCGTGAAATCAGGCCAAACGACGCGGCATCCGATGGAAAGCGCGTTTTTTCTGCCGTCGCACCAATGGCGGTGGTGATGGGGGTGTCCATGCGCGTCTCCGGCCCTGAAGATGCAGCATTCATTATCGGCAGCTCGTCGGTCTGTGTGCCCTTGGAATCACATGAGATGCCAAAGCGCACGGTTTCTTTCAGATGCGTCAATTCGTCCTCGAGCGCTTCAACTTGACCATGTTTCATTTCCACCTCTTTTTGCAGCCGCTCGTTCTCGCTCTGCAGCCAGAATTTGTCCATTTCCTTGGTCATGGCGCTCTCCAGGTGAAAAAGTCGCAATTTCAGGTCGAAATTCTCGCGTTTCAAATCCGTCAGCAGCTGGAATAAAAAAAAAAGAGAATGGAAGCCTGATGAGCATACCTTTTCGTTCTGTCCATGGTCACACAAGGTGCCATTTGCCTCTCTCTGTTTTCTCCCCGCACAAAATAATACACACGCACACAGTACGCACGCATGCATACATACACAACAAATGCACGCGCCATTTCTTGTGCGACCAATGTCAATGGACTTACTTTTTCCAGCTCTTTCATTGGTACCGTCTTGTCCTTGGCCACTGACGATGGCGACAGGCCTGTAACACCGCTGCTGGGCTTGGCACCGGACCTGCTGCTGCTACTGCTGGTTGAGTTGCTGCTGTTGCTTGTGATGGGCGGAGTGGCGCGTTTTGCTTGGTATTGCGGCGGTGGCACAAGCAAATGTGGGTGCACGCTTGGCGACGCGCCCGTGGATGACGATGCCGACGATGACGCGCTTGTGGACGACGACGGTGGCGGCCGTCCGAGCGAGTGGCGCCGCGACAAGGTCGAATGCCGCGATGAATCGACGCTGCTCGCGTGCGACCGCGCCGGCTGTGACGTCGCCGATGCCGACGACCCCGTCGAGTGGCTGCTGCTGCCCGGACCACTAAAACTCGGCAATGGAGACACCGTCGCCCGCCGAGGCAACGACGATTTAATCGATTCCCACGGCGTCGACGTCGTGTGCCGCCGCCGCGACTTTGGCTGGATGTGCACAGACAATGACATGTTCAAAATAACAAAACAAAAAAAAAACCGGCTTGCAATTGGCACAATTGACAGTGGGTGCGACAATCAAGGCACGACAAATAAAAAAAAAACAAGAAAATACTCTGAATCGGCACCAGTGTTCGTCGTTTGCTCTTTTTTTTTTTTACGAGACAAACGACACGACGAACGGAGAGAAAAAACAACCGAAGATGGAAGCACAGCGAGTCTCTCCCCTCTTTTTTTTTTTTTTTTCTCGAGCGACACCACGGAACATTTCCCGCTCCCTTTGCGCATTGTTCCCCTTTTTTTTTTTCCTTCTCCGCATGTTGCGCAGTAATGACCTCGCCTGACCCGCTGCCCGTGTATTTTGATGTCATCAACTTGAGACCCCTGACATGCCCTGTGACCTCATTTTAAAGCAAAAACAGGCGAGATGCGCGCGTAAAATGAAAATAAAACAGAAAAACGCGTCTCCAGCGACAAGCTGGGTGTCAACAGGCTCCGATATGATCGTTTCTATCCCGATGTGAAGGATATTTACGCAGAACCAGTCCCAAATGATTCAGAAAAAGGCTCATCGAAACATTTTTTTAATTTGAAGATGTGTTGTCTAGAAATCTAATGAATACAATTGAGCACATCCTTTCCAGGAGATCCCAAATACAGTATCATACAGTAGAACGGCGCGTCATCACTTGGGTCATCCTTTGGGTCCCTGCCACTATTTTTTTTTGGCTTACACGGCGACAACAAGCGAATGGGCAAATGATTTTTTTGGCCTCGTCAGCTTGCCTTCAAGCATAACAATCTTAATGATCTTGCCAAACCGGTTCAAGTGATCTCTGATCATGACACAGATGCTGACCAAAAAAAAACCTCAATTCACGATGCCTTGAACAGAAACCACCTTTTTTATTACAAGAGCAACGATTGCGATCTTTGCGGTGGCGGATGGGAGATTTTTTCTCCAAGGCGTTAAGACCAACGAGCGACGTCAGACCGCGGCGCAGCAGTGACTGCAGGCGTCAGCGAGGGCTGAGTATCTTCAGGGAACAGGCATGATGGACGCGAGCCAATTAATTTAGTACAGTAGGTATGATGATACTGTTGTAGTCCTTGAGTTTGACAAAATGCCATTGCCGCGAGCAGCGCAGCACCTGCACCATCGGTGATTCTACTGTATTGATGCACAACACTTGGATCTCAATCTCTGTAATCTAGAAACTTTGAATTTCGTTAACCAGCCACCGCCGGAAAATACATACGCACAAAAGCATTACTGTATGATTTTCATTTTTCAAGTACTGTATTTTACATGCAACTGGTGGGACGCTCAGTCAACAACCTGTCCATGTTTTTACAGTAGCACATTGGATAGAAAATGATGACGCGCGCTTTCATCACAGTATCTTTAGCAGCGCGCAGCAACACACAAAACACCACGCATTTGCTTTTGAAATCAACAAGCAAGGCGCGTTTTCCGGTCTTTGCCGACTTGCTGAGCCTCCAGAATTTTTTTTACAACCTGCTCGTCGCCCGCCAATGAAACCTGCATCACCGTGTAAACTATTATGGCTCAGTGTTCAAGACGAACCCGCCGGATTTTTTTTGGACTTCAAAAGACCAAAAACCTCGCATTTGTACTATTTTTCATTCACCTGCCCACCTGCATGGTTGACCCCGCTCAAAAATAGCCGCATCGAATTCAGTGCAAATTTAAAACAAAAAAGCTTAAACCCCCAAAGCGCTCCTACTGTACAGTACAGTACCCGGACAAAAAAAAGTTCCCCCTGGCTCTTTCTCTGCAGTGCAAGGTGTCAATTTAATCACTTTATTAATCTCTGCTGTATTGATCAATAATGGCTCTAACGACGTGAAATTTTGTA
>KV441927.1:4685-45256 GCA_001650995.1 Gongronella sp. w5
CTCCCCGTGTCTCCCCTTTTTTTTTTTTTTTTTTGGTTTTTTCCCCATTCAGTGGCGTACGCGAGCATCGAGTGGCACGACTTTGTCGTGGTCGAGTCGATCGAATTCACAGCCGAGGACGAAAAGAACACGTTGCCTACACCAATGAGCTTGACCGACCTCGAGAGCATGTCCTTGGCGCAAAAGCGCATGGCCGCCATCGCAGGCTCCTTGGATTTGCCCGATTTTGCCGCCTATGTAAGTGAAAAAAAGAGCCAAAAGGGGGCAAACACGTCTCATTTCTTCTTTTTTTTTTTTCCAGGAAAAGAAGCTGCAAGAGGAATTGGGCGAGCCCGAGGCGGCTGCAGAGCAAGAGGCACCGGCTGTGCAGGCGCCTGTGCAACCGCAACCGGTGGATATCAATGCGCCAATCAAGATCCGTACAGATTACAAGCCCAAGATCCTTGGACAGCAGGCGCGTGTGGTCCAGGAAGCGCAGATCTGTCCCAGGTGTGGCGAGGCGATTCCCGCCAACGAATTCGAGGAGCACATGCGCATCGAGCTGCTGGATCCCAAGTGGAAAGAGCAAAAGATGGCGGCCGAAGCCAAACACAAGGGCACCAACCTGCTGCAGACTGGCGACGACATTGCACGAAACCTCAAAACCTTGTCGAGTTATCGCACAGACATCTTTGGTGGCGACGAGGTCGCGGGAATCGGCCAAAAACGCGAAAATACCGCGGCAGCCTCGACTTCTGCGCCTTCTGTGCCCATTTCCGCGCCTGTCTCACATGCAGAGTATGTTCCAATGACCCATTGAAATGATCCTGACGTGTATCTCATTTGCTTTTCTTTTTTTTTTAATTTGTAGCACGGCGTTTGCCAACCAATTGCCCATGGAAGTGCCTGCGACACGCAAAGCGCCGCCAACAGACATGGAGATGGACGGCATGCCCAAGCGACAGCGTATGGATGAGATGGCTCCGCCTCCCATGCATGCTGTACCACCACCAGCCATGCCACCAGTTGTTCCGCCAGCCATGCCACCGGTTGTCCCGCCAGCCATGCCGCCTTCAATGCCGCCCCACGTACCACCTGTGCCACACGCCGCAGCTTCACATCACCCCATGTCCGTCAACATGCAATGGACGCCCGAGTCCGCCCAACCTGTAAGTCATTGCCATTCCCCTCCCCCCTTTTTTTCGATGCGTTTAGTCAATTGGGATTGCATTTTTCTCACCCTTTTTTCTTTTATTTTTTTTTCCGCAGTCGACTATTTACTTGCAGATTCAGACCATCGAGTACCCTGAGAAACCTGAATGGCACTTGGATGGATCCATGTTCACGGTGGACGATTTGTCGATGACGACGCTCGTGACAACGGTCAAAGATCGCATCGCCGCGCAAATTAATATGCCTGCCAGCCGGCAGAAGCTGATGCTGCAAAACAAGGTGATGACCAATACAAAGGATTTGGGCTTTTATGGCTGCCGCAATGGTATCACCTTGACACTCGGCGTGAAAGACAGAAAGAAATAAAAAAATCCCCCTCCATTTTCTCTTTTTCTTTTTTTTTTTTTTTAACTGACAAATCAAGCGGCGTAGCATAAACGAAAAGAGCTGTTTGCCCAAAACAACAACAAAAAATCAGCCCAGCGGAGTGCTATTTTTGTGGTCGCTTGGATAGTTCTCCCTTTTTTTTCATTCTGTTTCGCTTTCTTTTTCGTTTTTTTTTTTGCTTTTCGTTGGTGAATCGCTGCTTTTCGTTGGTGAATCGCTCTTGCGCTCTTGTTTCCACCTGTTTTCTCATCTTTCTTTGTACTTGTGATCCCTGTCTCTTTTTTCCTCTTTTCACACCCTTTAAACGTACGACCATGGCCTCTGAAAGCGACTTTGACGATGATATTATGGTAAGACGCTTCTTTTTTTTCTCGGTCCTGCAACAGTTACACCCTTAACGTCTTTTTTCTTTCTATTTTTTCTTTTTGCGTTTCTGTGCCTGCAGCTCGACTCGGACGATATCATGGACGAAGACTCGGACTTTTCCAACTCGCTGAGCGTGTCCGGTAAGCATTTCGAGGCGATTACAGCCCATTGAGGGGCCCGCGTGACGCCCCTCGCCTTGTGGGAGAGCTGTGCGGCGCGGTCTGTGTGTGGGTGATGCTGTGAACATGTGAGACGGGCGTACTGCCAATGGCACGACTCTTTGGGTGTTTGGCATGAAAAAGATGAGAATGGATTCATCCGCAGATGTTGATGGCAAGAGAGGGGAGGGAAAGAGGGCGACGAGCCCAGCACCATGAATAAAAAAAGACAATGAGAAGAGAGAAAAAAAAAGGAGAGGATTGGGCGGGTGACACGCATGCGCTGCGTGGGGTTATTCCAATGAAACCTTATGATTTTCGCGAATTTTCAAGAATTGTTGCTCATTTTTCCTTGCTCTCTCTTTTGTTTTTTCCTTAGACAATGATGCGGACGACATGGCGTTTGACGGCGCGTTCACAGACAAGCCCGGTCGCAAGGCCTACGACGTGGAATTCTCCGTTCAAACCGTCGACAATCTGATGGCCAGCCAAAACAAGGAAATCCAGCAAGTGACCACCATCCTAGGTAGGCTTCAATCGGTTTACCCGGGCCAAGGGGTGTGCGAGAGGTCTGCAGGGAGGCCGGCGCACCAGGAGAAAAAAAGGGCCAAAAAGAGGATTCTCAGGGGATTCGGCACGAAAAAAAGAAAGAAAAAAAAAAAAGCGCGCGAGATCGATCGAGAACGAGAAAAAAAAAAAAGACGCGTGCTTTTGCGCGTCCAATGGCATCATGTCAAGAATTGACACCTTTTTTTCCTTTTTTTTTTTTTCTTTTGGTCAGGTCTTCAACCCAAGGATGCCGCGACTTTGCTGCGCTATTTCCGCTGGAACAAGGAAAAGTTGTTTGAGCGATACATGGACGAATCGGACAAGGTGCTTAGTGATGCAGGCGTGTCTCTCGGTGAGCATGTAAACACGGTTGTGCTTGCGCAGGACTTGCCCAAGGAATTGCAGCCGTTTATGTGCGAGATTTGCTGCGACGACGATCCGGAGATGGAAACGGCGACCGTGGCGTGCGGCCACCGGTTCTGCCTCGCTTGCTACAACCAGTATCTGACACAGAAGATCAAGGACGGCGAGAGCCGGCGGATAGAATGTCCCCAAGATAGGTGCAATGTGATTGTCGACGAGGCGACCGTCCAGCGCATTGTCGATCCCGCCACCATGTCTCGCTATAGGGAGCTGCTCAATCGCACGTTTGTCGACGACAATGACTTTTTGCGCTGGTGCCCCGCGCCCGATTGCGAGTATGCCGTCGAATGCCACGTCCCGAGCACGTCGCTGTCGTCCATCGTGCCCACCGTCACCTGCCGCTGCGGCGACGTCTTCTGCTTTGGCTGCGGCCTCCCCGACCACCAGCCCGCCATCTGCGTCATCGTCAAAAAGTGGCTCAAAAAGTGCGAAGACGACTCGGAAACAGCCAATTGGATCTCGGCACATACAAAAGAGTGCCCACGATGCCATTCCACTATTGAAAAGAACGGCGGCTGCAACCACATGACCTGCCGCAAGTGCCGCCACGAATTTTGCTGGGTCTGCATGGGTAAAGATTTGAAAAAAAAAAACGAAGAACGAAAAACAAAAAAAAAAAAAAAAAAAAAAAAAAAAAAATAATTTTTTTTTTTTTTTTTTCCCGAAAGAGCAAAATGATATTTTTTTTTCTTGCTTGCCGAATTCTCACCCTCCGTTTTTTTTTATTTCCCAGGGCCCTGGTCTGAGCATGGGACCTCTTGGTATAATTGCAATCGCTTTGACGAGCGCAGCAGCTCGAGCGCCAGGGACAACCAGACGCAATCTCGACTATCCTTGGAGAGGTATCTTCACGTAAGTGTTTTTTTAAGGCATTGGCTAGGCGAGGCGACGGGACGCGTCAAGGGGAGCGTGCACGAAAACACGCGTCGCTCATGTTTTTTTTTTCCTTTTTTCCATCGCTAGTATTACAACCGGTACGCAAATCACGAGCAATCGGCCAAGTTGGACCAAGATTTGTACCAAAAGACGGAACGCAAGATGGAAGAAATGCAGCAGACAAGCGACCTGTCGTGGATCGAGGTTCAATTCCTCAAGACAGCCGTGGATGTGACGGTGCAGTGCCGCATGACGCTAAAGTGGACGTACGCGTTTGCGTTTTACCTGTCAAAGACCAACGAGACCGCGCTTTTTGAGGACAACCAGCGTGACCTCGAGATGGCTACCGAGCAGCTGTCTGAGCTCCTCGAGAAGCCGCTGGAGCGCGAGAAGATTGCGCAATTGCGTCAAGCCGTCCTCGACAAATCCGTCTACGTCAAGCAACGCCGTGAGGTCTTGCTCGAAGATACCGCCAAGGGCTTGCTCGAGGGCAGATGGTCCTTTATCGTAGATATCAAATGAGCGCAATGGAGGTTCTTTTGCAACCCCCTCTTTTGCTCCCCATTGGTTTTTTTCCCTCTTTTTTTTCTTTTTCTTTTCCTCGTTTCAAGCACAATGGATGCCCTTTCTTTCCCCAATTGGCCTTCCTCATCCTTTTAGCTCATCGTAGTCTTTACCCTAGTTGCTTAACCCCCTTCCCCCCATTCCTCGTCAAATGTGTTCAATAAACAAATGTGTTGACACCTTTTTTTTTCGCCTTTTTGCCTGTGATTCACGGTGACCATTGAACGAACGGGCGGCCAAGGCACACCACATTCCTAATTCGGCTAGTATCTTGGCCAAGTTTGAGTGTGTGCGTGCGTGCCAATGGCCGAATTAAAAAAAAAGTGCTGCATTTCACAAACCAGATAAATGAGCCAATTTTCGTCCCATTGGACAAGGTTTTTCGAGCCTGAGTCTCGTTCTTTTTTGTGTGAGCCTGGGGTCTTTTTATTGCTACTGTGTCTCGGCAACTGTAAAACAAAAAGTACAAGAAATACACTAGAACATGAAGAAAAAGATTACAAAGGAGGTGAGAAAAAAGCAAAAAAGAGAATGGAATGGGGCAAGGCGGAGGGAAAAAGGGCGCGTGCAAATCCTTTGCGGGGATTCGTGAAAAGTGAGGGGAAAAAGTCATAACGGGTGGGGGAGGAATTGCAAAAAAAAAAGATCCATTTTGACGATTATTCATGGATCCTCTGAAGAGGAGGAGGTCCTGAACGATTGGAGCCATCGGATGGGTTGCGATGCAGCTCATTGATTCCTGTGGATCGGCCGGAGGCGCTGGAGAGCTTGCTGCGAAGGGATGAGGAGCGGGGCAGCTTTGCAACAACGGATGAAACGATGCCCAGGAAGCTCTGTGTGCGCCAGCGCGTATTGACCTCCTCGTCATCGGCGCGAAGCGAATTGTTATGCTGCTTTTTGCGGTGATTATGCACGAGGAGGCCGGCGAGGGCAATGGCGGCAACACCAGCGACGGCGACACCGAGGCCGATGCCAATATTGCGATTGGTCGTGCCCTGGCTGTCGGAAGGCGTCATGGACGACACATTGTTGCTGCCGCCACCATTACCGGAGCCGCTGGAGGGCCCTCCAGCCATCGTGCCAGACGATGAGGCCGATGCCGACGATGGTGCCTGCTCGGTCACGCTGTCCGTCTCTGTGTCGCTGCTGGCAGGGTCGGGCGTCGGTGTGGGCGCGACTGTTGGCGTGTTTTCCGTGGTCGTTGTCATTGTCGGCGCGACGGGTGTCGTGTCCGGCGCATTGGTCGTGGTTTTCGCGCTTTCAGGCGCGTGCGTTGCGCGATGCGCCGTGGTCGTCACCTTTGTATGCGTCGAGTGCGTCGAATGCGTCGCATGGCTCTTTGCAGGGCTGTGCGTTGCATGATGCGTGTGTTTCACGGTCGTTGTCGTCGTCTTGGGTCGCGTCGGAGACGTTGTCGTGTGTTTTGTCGCGTGATGACGCGTCTTCGTGGTCGTGCCGTGCGTGTGGCCGTGCCTGGAAGTGGTCGTTGTCGATTTGGACGTCGATTTGGCCGTTGCATGGTGATGGGACGTCGATTTGGTCGTGGGAGACGCCTGGTGAGACGAATGACGCGTTGTCGCGCGCGTGGACGTCGCAGACGCGTGTTTTGAGTGCGTGGTGTGCGTGGTGTAGTGGTGCGACGCGTGGGAGGAGCGCGCCGTGGTCGTGGACTTGTGATGGTGCGATTTTGTCGTGGTCATGGTGATTGCGATGGGACTTTTTGTCGCAGGGACGTACACAGTGGCGACATGGCATGCCGTGAGCGTCGATTTACCCACCGTCGCATTGTGGCATGAAAGAGTCGTCGTGTCGTGGCCGGGGATCCATGTCCAGGAGATGGTGGTGGAAGGAGTCGGCGTCGTGGATGAATGGGTGGTCTTAGTCGTAGTCGTGGTCGTGGTGGAAGAGAGCGTCGTAGAGGAGGTCGTGGTGTTTTTAGAGCGGGGATGGGATGGCGAATGAGCCGTCAAAGAACGAGCGTGGAGTGCGGGGCCTGTAAAAATTTAAAAAAAAAAAAGCGTGAGCCGTGTTAATTGTGCCACGGAAAACCACGTTTTTTTTTTTGACAACGCGGACAGCTGATTCTTGTTTTCTTACGTTGAACATAAGCATTACGTTCTACAGGAGTGGTATGAAAAAAAGGAGGTGCCAAAAAAAACAAGGAGGTGTGAGCCTTTTCGAAGCAAATTTGAGTCTCAATTGCCTCTCGGGTCGTCTTTTGGTTACCTGTTCGTGTTGGTAGGCCGTGAACCACTAGCAACACGAAGCTGATCAATAGAAAGTAACGTATGTTCATCAATACGCATGAAAAACGAGTGTACTGGGGGGAGGGACAGAGTAAACAAGCAAAAGAAAAAAAAAAAACTGGAGAGAAAAGGAAAAGGAAGAGGGATCAAGACGCTGTGCAAAAAAAAAAAACTGTGCAAAAAAAAAAAAAGGATGGCAAAAAGCCCAATTCCAGGTGCCACAAGCGAATATGGTCCCCAAATTCGCGTGTGTAACCTGTTTCCATTTCTATAGCAGGGCCAGTCGCCAATGCTATTTTTGGATCTGTCAGGGACAATGAGAAAAGGCCAGGTCCAGCCCCCGCCAATCGATTTTAGGCATCAAGGAAGCCATGGGCGCTCATTTTTTCATTTTTTTGTAGTTTTTTGGCCATCATTTGCCATTGGCAGCACAAACTTGATTGCGCGCGTGGTTTCTGTGCTTCTCACGAACACAGCAAGGAAAGGGGGCGGATCCATTTTTGCTTTATTCGGGGCGACACAAAAAACATTTGTCAAACAATCGTCAGGAACACAGTGTCTGGCCCTCTATTTTATTGATTTCACGTCCAGATCAGAAAGCTTTTCCAAACATGGGCAAATTCAAGTGGCAGAAAATCCCCTAAAAGCAAAAGCGGGCGTCCCATCGGCCCAGCCTTGGTCCCGGTCGAAAATAAAGATCGACCCGAAAAAAAAAAATGAAAATCGCCTCTATGAACTGGCGAGGGCCCACGAATTGAGTCTTTAGCACGAGGAACCAGCGTGCCCTGTTTGTTTTATTTGATTGTATTTGCTTGGCAGAATAAAAAAAGCAAGAAAGAAAGAAAGAAAATCTGAAAGTGCGACATTTACACGCGTTGCTTGTTGGCCATGGCTCTGCGCACCTTGCGGCGCAGGGCGGAAGCGATGTGCGAAGGCAATCCGGAGCTAGCATGGGCGCCGTGCGAAGGGCGCGTGTGATTGGATGGGTGCGTGACATTGAATTTGCCATGATGATGCTTTTCTTGGCCGAGGTGCAAGCCATTGTTGCCGTGGTGCGTGCCATTGTTGCCGTGGTGCAAGCCATTGCTGCCGTGGTGCGTGGCATTGAATTCACCATGATGTTTCTTTTCTTGGCCGAGGTGCAAGCCATTGTTGCCGTGGTGCGTGCCATTGTTGCCGTGGTGCAAGCCATTGCTGCCGTGGTGCGTGGCATTGAATTCACCATGATGTTTCTTTTCTTGGCCGAGGTGCAAGCCATTGTTGCCGTGGTGCGTGCCATTGTTGCCGTGGTGAGTGCCATTGTTGCCGTGGTGCGTGACATTGAATTTGCCATGATGTTGCATTTCTTGGCCGAGGTGCAAGCCATTGTTGCCGTGGTGCGTGCCATTGTTGCCGTGGTGGCTTTTCTTGGCCGAGGTGCAAGCCATTGTTGCCGTGGTGCGTGGCATTGAATTTGCCAAGATCGCGCTTTTCTTGGCCGAGGTGCAAGCCATTGTTGCCGTGGTGCGTGGCATTGAATTTGCCAAGATCGCGCTTTTCTTGGCCGAGGTGCAAGCCATTGTTGCCGTGGTGCGTGGCATTGAATTTGCCAAGATCGCGCTTTTCTTGGCCGAGGTGCAAGCCATTGTTGCCGTGGTGCGTGGCATTGAATTTGCCAAGATCGCGCTTTTCTTGGCCGAGGTGCAAGCCATTGTTGCCGTGGTGCGAGCCATTGTGGCCGTGATGCGTCTGATTGTGGTCCGGGTGACGCGTCTCATTGAGCGCCGGCTGCGTGTGATTGAATTTGCCATGATGATGCTTTTCTTGGCCGAGGTGCAAGCCATTGTTGCCGTGGTGCGTGGCATTGAATTTGCCAAGATCGCGCTTTTCTTGGCCGAGGTGCAAGCCATTGTTGCCGTGGTGCGTGGCATTGTTGCCGTGGTGCGTGGCATTGTTGCCGTGGTGCGTGCCTGAAGGCAGACTAGTCGGGAGGACCGTGGGCACTTGCGTTGGCTTGCCAGTGGACACCTGCGTCGGCTTGAGAGTGGGCATGTGCGACAAAGTTTCGATGCCACCGGCCAGGCTCGTGGAAATGGTGGTGGACGCCTGGTGCGTGGTCGTCGTCGTTGCCTGGTGCGTCGAAGACGACGCATTGTGCGTGGTCGTCGCGGAAGTCGTCGTCGACGACGTGCCTTTGCCGCCCTCACCGCCCGAGTAGATGCCCGCACAGTTCGAGTAGTCGGCTGGCGACCACGATGCCGCAGACGCGTCATATTCTTGGCCAAAAAGATCCTTGAAAGACGGCGAGCTCATCTGTACATCATAATTGGGAAAAAAATACACGAAAAAATGAGTGACATGCGTGATTTTTGTTGGTTTTTTTTCTTTTCTTTTTCTTTTTCTTTTTCTTTTTGTTTTTCTTTTTTTTTTGTGCAACTCACGTCCAAACCCTGGCCACCCAAGTCGACAGCAAGCACATACACGAACTTGCTCGGATCAGCAGTGTTGACCACCTTGATGCACTTGTTGCAATCGGTCGTTGAGTCGAGATTCTCCACCGCCGTGATGCGCGTCAAATCCAGCGTCGCGTACGGCATCCCGCACGCAGGAGGATTGTTGGCAAGCGCACTGACCGCTAGAAATGCACATAAAAATTAAAGAAAATGGCATTAATGGCTGTCAATTGCTTTTTTAAAAAGAGGATTCTTACGCAGCGCTTGGTAATCATTGGGCGTGATCTTCGCGCTGCCAGTGAGCGAGGCGCGCACCACCATGGCCGTGAGCAAGAGACTACCGGCAGTGTATTTCATCTTGGGTTTTGATATAATGAAAAAGTAAAATGCATCGACCATCCACAAAGATCTTGCTTTTTTATATGTCGCTGTGGGGAATTAACCTCTTTTAGCAAGGCGCGAGATCAATGACCACAAAGAGCGAGCTCTCAAATCGAACAATAATGAGGCAAGACTCCGATCCAAATGTCAAAAAGCGCTTTATTTTCGAATTGCGCAGCGACCAAAGGGGCCATTCAATCAAATGTGTTCTGTGTGGGCAACGTAGGCGGGTCTGAGATTTCCCACATCAAAAAAAATTAAGGAGCCACCAAATAAACCTTGTCCAGATCCAGACGCGGGGTCGCAGCGTATCCCAATATTCAATTTCGTCGCCGTCAGACTCCTCCAGCTGTTCAAAATGGCCATCGGCATCCCAATCTTCAATTTCATCGTTGTCGGACACGTCCAGCTGTTCAAGAGGGTTTTGCTGTTCATTGTTCGTGCGCAAGAACTGGACCCAGCGGCTGTGGATGCAATTGGCATCGATGCACACTCGGCACCACCGGTCATCTGAGGACGCCGGCCAAGGTTGACAAGGTGCCTTGCTACCTTGTGCGCGCCATTGTGTCACACGATCAGTGAGCAGCGCTGAGATGTAAAACAAATGAACTCTGTCTAGAAGAAAAGAAAAAAAAAAAGACTCAATAGTCGTAAATTGGCTTCATATTGCACCCAACGCCTTGGCACCCACCTTCCATCTTTTTCCTTTTTTTAAAAAGATGCGATTTGCTTGCCTTCTGGCCTCTTGACAGCGTTATATAGACCATCATCAACAGGTTGCCATAACAAGCGAATAAAAGAAATGCTTTGGCCCTTGCAAGTGCCATTGACAGCCAATTTAGAATGACAGGGGGCAACTGCGTTGCCTCCAATGCCTCCTGAAAGCCGTCTCTCTTGCCTACGTATTCAGGGGTGGAGGTCAGAAAATCGCCTGAGTACGATTTTGGCCGTGTTTTTTCATTTGCATCTAGTTCAAATGATCCAATTTCCGTGCGACGTCAAGTTGGCGGTATAGAAAATAAAAACAGCGATGAACATTCACTCGCCTCCTTTTTTATTTTTCATGCGTGACGCAATTCAGAAAAGGGAGGAGGGCGAATTGCCTCATTTCAGCGATTCTCTTTGTTTTTGTCGATCATCCGATTTGGTCTTCGCCTCGTGGGCATGCAAGGCGATGAATTCGCCATAAAAAGAAAAAGACAAGGGGGCGAGACGTGTCGTGCCATCTTGCTGGCACTCGTGGTACGCTCCCGTACAATGGGTGTGGGCATTGACCTTGGCACGCTGTGCAACGGAGCGCCCTTTTCATTGTTTTTGACACCTCGTTGTCATCTTCTTGGTTCCACGAGTCACTTGGCCAAATTTGGTAATAGGTCAAGTGAGAATGGGCACGCATAGACGCGTCTTTTTTATTGAAAATTGGGGCTCGATTCGTATTCCCACATGAACAAGACGCGATGTCACCGCGAAACTTGGCATGATTATAGCCCTGCAAATTCTCTACATGCTACGATGGTCCATGGCGCATGTCAACTACAATTCCTGGCGTCAATTGCACAGTAAACTGACAAATTTCGGCTATTTTGCCATTTTCTGTGGGGCAACACGTCAGATACTTGAAAAATGGTATTGTTGTTAGCAAAAGGACTGACATGTGCGTCTTTTTGACCTCCAAAATGCAAGCGTTTTCATCATCTTTGATCACAGATTCATTTGAGGTGACTTGCGCGTCGATACGTTGGGCTATTGTCGCCTACGCCACTAGTATGGACAAATCCTTGCCCCTATTTTTTTGCTGGACAGGTTCCCTGGGTCTTACTCATTGGGTCCTATTTTTGAGCTAGGAAATGCTAAACACAAAAAGCCGACGGTGTCAAGTTTTTCCAGAGATCGGATCACTCAGTCCTAAGAAAATGTATTTTGCGTAAAAATCTGGGCCAAATCAGGATCAAAACGACCTTTAAAAGATAACTTGCCTAAAACTGGACGCGATATCCCCAAACCACAAGCGCTTTTACCGCGTTTGTCCGCTAATCCATTTGATGTGACTTTTGTGTCGGGGCGCTCAGCCTTTGCAGTGGTACGAGTCCAAATGGTGTGCAGTTTACCCTCTTTACGCCTATGAAACTGGCGCTTCATCAGAAACTCGCCCATCTGGCCCCAAACTTGGATCAGTTGATGGTAATCCCGATTCTCTAGCGCTGTTAATTTTTTTCGCGAATCGGATCACTAAGTCGCGAGAAATCTCGAAATTCGTGTTTGGTAGGGAAAGCCTAGCGCCAAATTATATTTTATGCGTTCCTCCCGATGAGCTTGACCATCTAACGCCAAATTTAGACAAGTGGATACTGGGCTCAAAGCTTCAATGATGCCAAGTTTTGCCAGAGATCGAATCGCTCAGTCCCGAGAAAACACATTTTTCATAAAATTAGGGCCAAATCAGGGTCAAAACGACCCCTGAAGGCTAACTCGCGGAAAAGTCGAAGCGATATCCCCAAACCACAAGCGCTTTTACCGCGTTCGCCCGCTGATTCATTTGAGATGTGCCACGCGTCGGGGCGCTCAGCCGTTGCCGCGGTACGAGTCCAAATGGTGCTGATTTTACCCCATTTACGCCTACGAAACTGGTACTTTGTCAGAAACTTACCCATCTGGTCCCAAATTTGGACCAGATAAGAGTAGGACCAATTATCCAACGGTGTTACTTTTTTTCGCGAATCGGATCACTCAGTCGCGAGAAATCTCGATATTCGTGCTTGCCAGCGAAAACCGATAAGCAAATAATATTTTACGCGTTTCTCCTGATGGGCCTAACCATATGGCTTCAAATTTATACTATTGGATACTCGACTCAAAGCCGATGATTCCAGGTTTTTCCAGAATCGGATGCTGATGGGTCGTGGAGTTTTGTTGCTGAATGACACGAAAAAGCAAATTGATCACGAGAATATGATAAAATCGCGTCACGCTTGCGAGGAATTCCAATTAAAAATTAACTATTATGGTGCATTGCATGCTCCAGAATGAATCACTTTATTCTACCCAACGCACTGGTATTTTGAAATAAGAAGATGCGGCGTCACCTTCGCCATAAACAGACTTTTCGCGCGGTGGCAGCATGCCTCCTCGTAAGTTAGTCTATCAAGAGAAATAGTGAGTCCATTGGCCTAGCCAAGCAAGCGCTGCACGCCTGACAATCGAGATCAACTTTACCTGCAAAGAAGGGTGAATGAATCGCGGCGCCCGCAATTGGCTGTCACGCGCTTGTCTCAGTGCCGTGTACTCTTCCAACGACTTGGATTCGTCAATCATCTTGTTCACCTTCTTGTGTGTTCCTAAGGACACCATGTAATCGTACTAAAAAAAACACACAGAGAGAGAGGGACGTCAGAATTGCACAGGACGACCACTTATGAGACGTACCGATCGGCCACTGGGCGGGTAGTCGTGGCCCACATACACCCTGGTATCGTCAGGCCACGTGTTATACATCTTGTGGATGCTGTTGTACAGGTCTGAGGCGCTGCCTCCAGGGAAATCACAGCGTGCCGTGCCAATGTCAGGCTAAAAACACGAAAAAAGGGGCGAAATGAGATACGTCTTGCCCATTGGAGGGAGGTAACTCACCATAAACAGCGTGTCGCCCACAAAGGCCGCATCGCCAATGCGATAGGAAAGACAGGCGGGGGTGTGACCGGGCGTCGCAATGATCGAGCACTGGATATCCTTGCCGAGCGTCCAAGTCGAGCTCTCGCTCACAAGCTCGTCGAATTGATTGTCGTTCAAATGCATCTCTTCAGGGCTCAGATTGTATTTCTTCGCAAACGTGTCTTGAACCTTGGTCACATCCTTGCCAATATAGAATTTTGGCTGAAAAATACGAAAAACGCGTCAATTTATGCTTCCGTCCTTTTGATACGCACGCAATGCTGCGCTAATAACGAACCTTTGTCTCCAATTGCGACTTTAGATACATGGCCGCCGTCAGGTGGTCCTAATTGGGACAAAAAGATGGCATCAATGCAAGTTTTTTTCTTTTTGTTGAGATTTACGGCGTGCACATGGGTGTCGATGATTTTGGTGACGCGCAAATCATGCTCCTTGACAAAGTCCAGGATGGCATTCGCGGTCTTTGGGTGCACGACGCCACCCAGGGGATCGTAATCGAGCACGGCATCCATGATGTATGCCTCACGGCTATCTGCAGAGCGCAAAAAAAGGACCACGTCAGCCGTTTCAAGGACAATTGAAATGGATTCAAGTCTCTTACCAAGGTCCGCGACAATGTATTGGGCCGTCTCGGTCTCGCGCTCGAGAATTGGGTGGACCCAAGGTGAATGATTGTTTTTGAAAGCCTCGACCGGGAGATTGTCCTGCTTCCATTGCGTGAAGCCGCCTTCCACGTTGAACACCTTATCATAGCCAAGGTCTGTGGCAATTTGCGCCGCCTTGGCACTGCGTCGGCCGGACGCACAGTGGAAAATCAGCTACATTTCGTGCAAAAATAAAAAAAAAAAAAGAGGGTCGTGAGCAAATGCTGGCCAATCACGGGCCAAAAAAGTAAAAAAGAGGCAGGTTACCTTCTTGGAGCGATCAAGATCGCGCAAGACAGTCTGGAAAAGCGCGGGCTGCTCTTCCGCCACGTGATAGGGGATGTTCAATGCGCCTTGGATGCGGCCATGCTCCTCAATTTCATTGTGGTTGCGCACGTCGACGAGCTGGACAGCCTCCTTGCTGAACGCCAAGGGCGGCGCCTGTGTAAGCTCCGTGTGAAGCTGCTGGGGCGTGATATTCGCAAACATGGTTGAATAAAACCGCGGAGAAGAGAAACGAGGAAGAGAAAGACGACAACTCAAGACGCGCAGCATGAGAGTGGAGGCAAGAAACAAGGGAAAAAGACGTCTTTTAACACAAAAATGGTGCAAGCATGAAAGACAAGATCAAAAAAGGTAAGAGGGGCAAGGGTGGCCCAGCATCATGCCAGGCCCTGCCTGCCAATCAAATTGCACCCCGCCGGGTTTCACAAGTCGTCAGCACACATCACCCCACTTTTATACCATTTTTCGCGCGCCGTTCGTCATGCCGCGTCATGCAGCATAATCGACACCGTGGAAAAATACTCAAGGCTGTGCGCCACAGCGCGTCACGTTCGCCAATCACGAAAAATCACACACAAATGCCATTGCTTGCCGCCTTTGGCAATCCACATCATCCAGGCCATTGCAGAGTCCTTGTTCATCGGAGGCGCTTGGTCACTTTGAGCTAAGCAGGCCCGATTCTCGTGTATCATAGGAGACTTTTTTTTTGTTTTTTTTTTCTGCATCTTGGCCACCACGCGTCGCTGTTTTTATATACAATTATCATGGATGAAAATGCAATCATTTTTGTCGCCATGCTGCATAAAAACAAAGGTAATTGATTTCGCCGTTTCCCAGTATTTAACCCTTGGCGTTGTTTTTATTGTATTTTGACTGTTTTTCGATGGAGATGCAGTCCACGGAGAAATCGATTCCCTCGGCATGAACTTCCATCATTTCTCGTTTACAAGTGAGCTCACCCGCAGTACATTAAGATTGCTAGATGGCGCGCTATGACAAGTTTCCAAAACCACCGATTTCCAAAGGAGTGGAGTCGAGAAATTTAGGACATCAGGTCGCCGCGATATTCAACCACGTGGTAAACACACCTATTGAACGGATACAAACGATAAAAAAAACTGGGGTCCATAGCTGGGTTTCGCGCAAGTAGCGAAAAGCTGCAATTTTTCAACCAAGTACATTTCGACGAAAAATGCCTGTTTCTCCGACAAACGCACATCAGAGAGAGAATGGCTCGACGCATACGATGGTGCCGATGATCACTAACAAAAAAAAGTGATTTTTTGTCATTTTTGACGCGGTTTCAAAATCATAGGGCTTCCTTGACGCGCGTTAAAACCGCGTCAGATGTCGAGGTAGACGCGCCTGTTTCTAATCGTATTCATGCTGCTGGATACTTTCTTGCTGATGGACGCGTCAGCGTGCCGTAAAAGACGCGTTTCTCCTTTGCGATTAGTATTCCAAGTTTCATCTTAAAATAGGGCATTGCTCGTCAATGAGAAGATGGATCGCGTTCTTTTTTCGCAATTTCCGTGATTTCTCCACTCTCTTTCCCTGGTGTGTAAGTTTTGTGCAATTCCGGAGATCCATTTTTTCATTTGGTCTGTGGACGTCCCGGCACGACGAAATCTCGATTTGCGTGTCGCGCGCTCCTAAGGAATTGTGGTCGCCAAAAGTCGCGTCCCACTCAGCCTTTTTGCTTGCCGCTTCCCATTGTGATGCATTTCGAGATATTCTAAGTGCCTGGTTTGGTGAGTGGTAATATGATTTGCTTTTAAAACCAGTCGCGCATAATGCTTCTCAAAATAAACTTGTTAAAGCGGTCCCAAATTTGAATCAGGTGATGCTAGAGACAAATCGACGACAATACCAAACTATCCCGGTGATCGGCCGGCGTAAAACCATGACAGGCATCAAGAAATCACGGTAAAACGAGCCTTTGTTGGCCAAGTCGCCGAGATCACAACAAAATAATGTCGGATAACAAGCACTCTTGACCGCGCCATCTCACTGATCCATTTGAACCCTGATGCGCTTTGATTGTCTCTCTCCTCGCCGAAAAAATGGCTTCTCTAGAACGTCCAGCGCGCTAAATTGTTAATTCTTAAGATCCAACTAATCAATTGGCGTGATGTTTTGTCGCACGGTGTGATCGCATGGTCACGCTGCATGCCTCCAATGTTTTTAATCATCGCGAGGCATCCAATTCTTTGCAATTGCCTATAAACTACAAAATCCAATCCAATGCAATACCTTTTTTTTGACGCTTTGCGCCATTGTGGGCGCAAATATGACAGTAAAAGAACAACCAGATGCGATGCACGTGTGCTGGGTTTGAAAAAAGTCGAAATCCATGGACAAAAAAGTAGCAACGAGCGCGTTTTCCCTTTTTTTTCTTTCACACGATCCACTTTCCGTCATGTTTATCGACCCCGCGCTTATTGACCAAGTGACCATCAACAGTCTGCTTGCTGTTGTGGCGATTCTCGTTGTCTCACTCCTGGCGTCGCGTGCGCTGCTGCCGTCTGCTGCCACACGCACTGACCACGCGTCGTTTGTTTGGTTTACCTTTGACGCCCTGATCCACGCTATTTTTGAGGGCTCTTTTGTCTATAACAGCACATTTGGACGCACAGTCAATAGTGGCAAAAACATGTTTGCCTTGCTGTGTAAGCGTTTGCCCGGAAAAAAAAACACGAAAAATACAGCCTTTGTGCTCCTTTTTCCTTTTGCTGACCCTACCCCCCTTTTTTTTCTGTCTCTTTTTGGTGATTTCAGGGCAAGAGTATGCCAAGGCTGACGAGCGCTGGGGCACAGCGGATCCCACGATCGTGTCCATCGAGATTATGACTGTTTTCGTCGACACCGCGATTTGCCTGCTTGTTTTGCGCCAATTGATCAAGAACGACCCCTCGCGACACTTTTGGATCGTCGTTGTCAGTCTCATCGAAATCGTTGGCGGCTGGATGACTTTTGCCCCCGAGGTAAAAACAAAATGAAAAAGCGACGCGTTACTATAAAATGAATGGCGATTGATCTGCTTTTTTTTTTGTAGTGGCTGACAGGCTCCCTGTACCTGAACACGCACGTCTGGCTGTGGAATTACGTGTACCTCTGGGTAAGTTGAGCATGCGACGCGTCAAAAGCTGGCAAATGACGCTGATCTCTGAAAGTTGCACTTTTTGATCGGTTTCTAGTTCTTCAATGGCCTGTGGGTGGTGATTCCTGTTGCTTTGATTGCCGATTCATACAAGCAGATTATGCAGGGCCTCCATGCTAAGAGCAAAACAGCCTAACTGACTCGATTTTCAAGCTTTTCCCCACGTTTTCCCCAACTTTTTTTTTTCCATTCCCAAGAAATTCAGGTGCCCAATGACACCTTTCTGTCTCTCTATCTCTCCCCGTCTGTTCTTTGTAGTACCTTGAATATAAGAAAGCCAATTGAATCATGCGAAAAGTGAGAGACCTTTATTAAAAGGAGGAATATGGATGAAATTATACAAATTAAGAGGTACAAAAAGCAATGGAGGTGTTTTGTCGGGGTGTTACTCAAGGCGCGTGATACGCGTCTCGATGAACGGGCAGGTGATCCAGCTCAATTGCGTCCAAGTTATTAGAATATTGATGCTGCGTTTGCGCCTGATGATCTGAATAGCCGCTGGCGGACAGTTGGCTGTTGCTGTCGTCGTCCAACATCATCAGGGGGCGTGTCGCCGCATATGGGTCGTGTGGCGTGGACGATGGGTGCGAGAGGGACGCATTGCGCTGTGGCGCAATAAAACCAAAGACGCTTCTGCGTTGTTGCTGCGGCGTGTATGTGTTTGGTGGTGGTGTCGCCACGTGGAGCGCGTCAACGTGCGGATCGTGGCCAGCCGACAGCCCGCTATCAATATTCGTCGCAATCTCCTGGTCCTTGGCATTGCCGTCGTCGTCTTGCTCGAATTTATAATAGCCAGCAAGGCCCTCGGTGCAGTCGTCATTCTCCAATTCGTCTTCACGGATGCTCTGGAACGGAAGACCTCGACCGCCAGGCATCTGCAGCATGGACACGTGCCGCACGCTCTTTTGACGTGTCAATTTGCTCGTCATCACCTTTTGCTGGGTCTGGCTGCTCGTGCCATATACCGCAGGAAGAAGATGGCGCACCTAAACAATGATGAGGCGCGTCGCATGAGTCAATTGACACGCACCTATTACTTTTTTTTGCTTGTTTTTACCTTGTCATGAACCATTGGCACGGGCAACTCGGAAAAAAAGACAGGATCGCCATACCGCTGCTGAATCTTGGGTGCAGCGGGCTGCCAGAGCGCAGGCAAGCTTGTCGCGCCTTCAAAATGCGGGTCCTGGTACTCGGGCTGCGATGGATACCTTGAGCCAACGTGCAATTCATCCACATTCGATTGATTTGGTGAATTGCGCGATTGGATGTAGTACACATGAGGGTCCAGCTTGCGCAGGCAGTACATTTTGAACAGCACGGTGATAATGGGCAACGGCACACACACGTAGGCTGGTAGCTCGGCCGATTTGAGCTTGAGAATGCCAACCATGACGACCTGGAACAAGAGCACAGACACAATCAAGCGATTGAACAAGATACGCCACATCTGGCCACCCGTCTCGGTGCGTGTCACAAACACGTACCTAGACAAAGAACAACAGGACGGTCAATTCACCATTCAAAAGAAAAAAAAAAGGAGGGGAAGCGTGCATCGGTCATACATTAAAAGATACTTGAACACAATTGTGGCCAGGATAAAGTAGATCAGCGTGAATGGCAGCACCAGCGGCGAGATGACAGAGTAAATCAGACCGACCGTGAAGAAAAAAATGAGCAGATTGAAGAAGATCGGGTAGTCAAATTGCGACGGACGCGTCAATTCTTGATTTAAAAACGTAAAAAGACGCGTCAATTCAAGCTCATTGTCCCCCGGATCGCGTGTCACTCTTATTTTTACCTTGCAATTGCCTCGGGCTGGGGTTCATGAGCCATTTTCTAAATCAAGAAACGAATGTAAATCCTTGAAAAGAAGCGATTTTCGACGTTTCATTGTAAAACGCGCGTCCAATGGGCTTTTTGAATGTCTTACGTCAGCGTGATGGAGATTAGAACAAAGAGTTGCGCAAGATCAATGATTACACCAAGACTCTTGAGGGTCACGTAGCTGAGCCAATAGGTCGAAACGTCTAAAAATCCAAAAAAAAAAAAAAAAAAGGGGAGACATACATATGACGTGGTCATCGCGGCCTTTTTTTTTTTTTACCATTGAGATTCTTGGCCACTTGCGCCAGGTTCGAGCCCATGGACTCGAAGAATTGGGCCGGTGTCAATGAATCTGAGCCCTGGGCGGCGGATTTGATCTGCGTGTACATTTGTATGAGCGTGGAGGCGATGGTGAAGACCAGCAGGATGTTGACAATGAAAAACGTGTATAGCTTGGCAAAGACCTGGCGGTCGAGGCTTGTTTCCGTGAGCGAGCCTTGATGCTGCGAAAGGAGCCGCATGATGCGCGGCAAAATCAAGAAAAAGATGGCCATGACAATGGGCGTGAACCAGTAGCTGAGCAGCGCGATGAAACTCCGGTTGTGCTTGATGAACGCGTCGGAATTGGGGAACAGACGAATGAATTCCTTGACATTGGACGATGCAGACAAAAAGCTGGACGGAATGAACCAGAAAAAGACAAACAGGTAGTAAATGACCGACACAACAAGTCGCTTGGAATTGCGCACGTGCTCATTGAGCGCCAAATTCGACCACAGAATGTCCTTTGGCTGCGGCGCAAGCTCGACACGCGGCTGCGCGCCCTTGATCAGACGTGACGGCAGTCTGAGTAGCGGCGATGACGACGACGACAGGTGTTTTGCCGTATCGTGCGCCCATTCCACTTTGGCAAACGAGATCCACCCATAATTCGTCGGCTTGTTCGAGTGGATGTGCACGCGCATCTCCTCAATGTCGCGCACAAGCACCTGAATCCGCTCGGTATAGTGATCAATCGCGTCCACCTTGCGTCCACCGCAACACCACCAGCCTCCCAGTCGCACCAATGGCCGAGCGCGATTCTGGAGACCTTGGCCATCTGGCAAACAAGCAAGGGCTCATGATGAGAAACGAGTCATTTTTTGTTGTTGTTTTTTTCCATATTTTTCTTTTTTTTTCTCACCTCGCAAATAGGAAGAGAGGACGATTTCCAGTTTGCGAACAAGCTGTTCATGCTCCTGGACGGCTTTGGCCAGTTTGTCATTGCGACGGCCAATGCAAATCTGCTCAAATGGGTATTTGAGTCGCATGCTGCTGATCCACTCGGCAAGGCCTTCGTCGGATTGCATGGCGGATGGCACGTTGAAGATGATGAGTGTGCGCGCGTGCGCAGACCGTTGGTATTCGTAGCTGTGGAAGTATTGCTGGCGAAACGCGACATAGCGATGATAATGGCGGAAAAGATGCCAATAGATGATGAGCGAAAACGACCACGTGCCGATGCTGTGCACCCAAAACCAATTGAGATTCGCTTTGGATTTGACCAAATTGATGGTCGAAATAGATAAAAAATCGACACCCACCTCGGGTGGCCACGTCTATGTCCAAAAACAGAGCGTCAATTGCGCCCTCTTGCCCTCTTTTTTCTTTCTTTCTTTCTTTTTTATTTCTTTACCCCCGTGAAGCGCGTGGCGATGATATTGAGAGGCATGATCACGCACAAGCCAAAGCCGGTCATGATGAGCATGAGCTGGCGAAGCATGCGGATGAATTGGATGAATTGAACCGCGTCGTAGCCAATTTTCTCCAAAAGCACGTCGTCACTGGTCCGAATAATCACTTTACACCATGCAAACCAGCCTTTGCCAATGTCTGGCGGCCGCGTACTAGAGAAAAAAACAAAAAAGGTGAGTGGCCCTTTTATGCGCTGCGCGCCACAACGACGCGTCTTTTTTTTTTACGTTTTGTTGGCATATTTGGACCGAGGTGCGTAGACCACTAGAAAAAGAGACAGAAATACAACAGTGAGAAATGTGTGAAAGAAGCCACTGGTCTTTTGAGACCAGGCAGAGCAGGCACTTGCTCGTGTTGTTTGGACGCAGCACACTAAACGCGAGCAAAATGGCTATAGCTATGCCGACGTTAATAGCCAGCTGCGTCCCCATGCCCTGCAGGGTGATGCTCGAGCCAGTCTGGTTCTGCACTATGTTGCTCAAGTCGGACATTCCGCTCAAGAGGGCAGCAGATCAAAAAAAGCAAAAAAAGAAAGACACAAAGAAAAAGAAAGAAAAAGAAATGAGCTGCCGATCAGAAATGAGGGGCGACCAGAATGAATTTGTACCTGCAATAGTTCAATCTCCGTTCATTTTCGTGTCACCCTTTGGCTGTCACGCTTTCTGACACAATGACCAACACCCGGGAAACAAAGAGAATTCGAAAAAAGAGAGCACCCGCCCTTTTTTTTTTTTAGCTGCTTCCTTTTTTGTATACCCAACCCATTTCTGTCCTACGGCAGGATAAAAGTGTACCAGGAATGCCAATGGCCCCTCCGCAAACAGGATTTGCACCCAAAGAGGATTTACATCAGTCAAAAGCACTCAAATGGGCCGTTCTGACACAACCATACGATGCTAAGCCGGTATTTCATCGAAAGATACCATCCTGGTTTGCGCATTTCAAAGTAAAGAACGGGCCAAAAGGCACAAGTTGGAAAGGAATCGTGTTTTTGTAAAATAGTCGTGGACAAAACCAAGCTAAGGTGCCAAAAATTGGCAATAGACAAACGATAGCTATCTGGTTGCAAAAAGAAAAAGGCAAAAGGATACGAAAGAAAAGGACAAAACAGGGCGAAACAAGCACATTTCAATTTTCACGCACAAACGTCACACAATCATAGACAAGCACGAATTTTCATGTACTGCTTGTTTACAAATGGAAATATAGGAAGCAGGCTTTTGTATGCGCCCATCGTGGTGTCTCGGGGTGCGTAAATGGGCAAGCAATACGCGTTTGAAATTTCACCGAAGAGCGCGAAGATTTCTTGCAGAAAATCGATCAATTCCTCAGATCAGTCACAAACTTGGAGGGTCAGTGCGCCGCTGAGGATAGTAACGGCGAGGCAAGTTTTAGGCAATTCTACTTTGTAGATCTTGAGAAAATCCACGTTTCATGAGCTGGAGGCCTTGATTTCAAATGCGCATCGTTCGACGAGGGAGCGAGCGAGAATCGAACCCTTGACGTTTTCACGAAGAGATTCATCCAAAATGTCATGTGTGTGCATTGCGTGGTGCAGTGATTATGTACGATGCCGAGTATCGACGCGTCGAAAATCACCTTTAAAAAACGCGGTTTTGACGCGTCGCCATTCACAGGTAAATCGTGTTTTTTTTGTGATCACCGACATCCACGTGTGCGCATGGCCCATATGCGCGAGATCTATCTTTTTCAGGCCGCTAAAAGCACGTTGTTGATTCATGGCATTGGATTGAAAGTGCAGTGTTTTTAGTGCTCTTTTGTTGATTTTCTTGCCGACCGTCATAATGATGCTCGGCGCGCCATGATAATAAATGATGAGGCAAGGAAGGTCTTGCTACCCTCCAAGTTTCGTGGCGATCCATCATCATTTTCGATTTTCCGAAATTTGGCCAGGGGGTCATCCATGGATTTTGACCATTTTTGGTTTCGGCTGCTAGCTCGCCATCTAATGATCGCAGTGCCGTAAGAGTGGGCTCAAATGAAAGCCTGTGGCGACCACTCCAGCACGGCGCGCGAACCAGCCAATAGGCTTTGAGGATGTACTTAAAAAAGCAAACTTGCTATTTTCGGCCTTTGTGTATTTTACTCTGGTCTATGCATGGTGCTGCAGGATAAAACCAATATCATTCACGAGCCGTGAGGCTTTTATTATCACCGATAGGCGCACGGTAGCTCGATGTGCCTTGCTGTTCCTCGAGCAATTCGCGAATTGCCGAATAAAACCCCTGATTTTGGCGTGGCTGCTTTTCAATCGCCGTTTATTTTTGTGTCACCATCCGCTTGAATGCAAGAAATGAATGAATGCTACCCCTGGCCGTTTTTTTTTCAGGCGGCGGCGAGTTGTGCGCCCCTTTTTATTCATTTTGTCTCTTTTTTTTCTGTTTCCTCGTTCATCCACGTTTGTCATACGTCTCTTTTGCAAGGCAAGGTGCGCCACAACTGCGGCGGGCACTGACTCATTGACGACATTTTGACTCATGCAAACCCGACTGCGGTCTCCAGCCCTGGTAGTGTTTTTGTGCGACAGAATGGGCTTTTTTTGCCATGCGCCACCCAATGCAGATGCTTGGATTATGCTTGGCTCTTTGTGCGACAAGGAAAATCCATGGCGCAAGGCTCAAAGTGAGTATAAATGGGCGGGTGAGAAAAGACATTGGCCTGATTTTCTTTTCAATTGTTCCCCAGTTTCCTTTTTTTTATTTTTTTTTCTCCCAAAAAAATCATGTCCTTTGAGACTTTTCCTGCCTCGCTGCCCTTCATTGCTTCTTTGCATGACCAGGCACAGCTGGATGCCGACATTGATGTGTTGTCAGCCAAGGTGACCCAGGGCACGATGAAATCCCAGTCCAAGCAAGTGCAAAAAGTGGAAACGCAGGCATTCATGGCGGCATTGGAGCAAATCAGCAACCTGACGTTGACGGAGAATGGCGCGGTGGCTCTTTCGACGACGGGGCACCCTTGTGTCGATTTGTACGCGACAATGACCACGGGCAAGGCCGATACCGACATGCTTGAAGCTGCGTACCGCCACGACGCGCTGACGACGCTCAAGCTGCTGTTCCACTGCCGCTCCATCCACAGCGGCAAACGCAACAAATTCACGTTTTACTCGGGCTTCTTTTGGCTGCTCAAGCACCATCCAAAGACAGCACTCAAGAATCTGGAGGTGCTGGTCAAGGGCACGATCCCCAATCGCCCCGTGACGGATGACGACGCGCTCGAGGCCGATGGATGGGATAATCTGATGGATATCGACGCGCCTGAAAAGCAAGACACGCCCAAAAAGCCGTTGCATTATATGTCGCATGGTTATTGGAAGGATCTGCTCCATCTATTGTCAGCCTATTGCCTGCGCGAGGCCTTTGAAGACCGCTATTCGTGCATGAATCACCCTCGACAGATCAAAGACAAGCTTGTTCGCAATGCGCGCAATCGCCGCCGCCGACGCAATCGCCTGCAACGCCAAAAAATGGCCCGACGCTACGGAATTACGGGCGACAACTATGCGCACGACGTTGAGGAGCAAGTGAAGAACAACGAGGCCAAGGAAGTCGCCAAATGGGAGCGGTACAGCAAGCGTCAAGACCGCCGCGATCGTG
This sequence comes from Gongronella sp. w5, assembly GCA_001650995.1. Classification (NCBI taxonomy): domain Eukaryota; kingdom Fungi; phylum Mucoromycota; class Mucoromycetes; order Mucorales; family Cunninghamellaceae; genus Gongronella; species Gongronella sp. w5. The sequence continues at coordinate 29,156 of KV441927.1, forward strand.
TCGTCCAATTGCTCGAAAAGGATCTTTTGTACCGATGTCTGCATATGACGGTGGCAAGACTCTTTGCCGATCAGCTTGAAAAGGACCTCATTATTGCCAAGGAGGAGAAATTGCGCAAGAGCAGCGCCATCACACTCGCCAACAAGCTCAGCTTCGCCGCAAAGTGGGCTCCGTCGCTCGCGTCTGCCCATGACAAGTATTCGTTGATTGCCACATCCATTGCCGAGCGTCTGTTCATCAAGGACGTACAATTGGCAAAAGACGCGTCGCGACGCGTCCATCGTCTCAATGAGGCGCGTGAATTGTACCGCCGACGCGTCATCAGCCCCTTGCGCAAGTTTTTGGACGTTCCCGAGCGCAAAATGTCGCAAGGCCAGTGGAACAAGATCGATTTTGGCCGCGTGCCTGCCATCAGCCACATGCGCAATGCCGAGCACTTTATCAAGTACGCCAAACCCGAATATACCGACTTCATGCTCAAAGTCCAGCAAGGTCGCGCCAAGGTCGCCGGTGCCACGCTCGGCCCGCACGAATTCGTCGAACGCGTCTTTAATTTGGGTGGTAAAAATGAAGACCTTGATCGCATGCTCATCAATGGCCAATGGTCATCGTACATTTCCGCCTTGAAGGATGCCGCGGGCCCCGACAATTTGCTGCACAATTCGCTCGCGGTGTGCGACGTGTCTGGATCGATGAAATACACCGAGGATCCCAAGATTATTCCATTGCACGCGGCCATTGGCTTGTCGCTCACCTTGATGAACCTTGCGGCGCCGCCTTTTAATGGCAAATTCATCACATTCTCAAAGGATCCTCGCGTCGTGTCTGTGGACGTGACGCAGCCGTTTTCCCAGCAAGTGCGCGATGTGCGCAAATCGCCCATCGGCTACTCGACTGATTTGTTCGCCGTGTTTGTCCGCCTGCTACTGCCCATGGCCGTCAAGCACAAGCTCAAGCAAGAAGACATGGTCAAGCGCCTCTTTGTGTTCACCGACATGCAATTCGACGACAATCGCAAGTGCGGCAAGTACGCTGACGAATTCAACACGCTTTGGGACGACGTCATCAAGGCCTATAGCGTCTATGGCTATGAACCGCCCGAGGTCGTCTGGTGGAACTTGGCCGTGCGCAAGACAACCTTTGCAGCGCAAGCCGCACACGATACCCCCGGCATGGCCACCATTGCAGGCTGCTCGCCCAACATGTTCAAGACATTTATGCAAGGCAACGACATGGCATCCACTGGAGACAAGGCGCAAAAGGACAACAAACAAGACCCCACCGATCAAATGACCCCTGAACAAGTCATGAACAAGGATCTCTCCAATGTCAGCTTCTCTGAGCTTCGTGTCTATGATTAAATACTCGTCTTTAGTTTGAATAATAAAAATAATGTGGGCAGATTTTGTTAAAAATGAATCACAAAAAACGAGTAAACGCGTGAATTATCATAGTTAGTACCATTGTTTTAAAATGCGCGCATTCTCTGGGAAGAAGAAAAAAAGAGCACCCTTTGATTTGCTGCAAGTTGAATCCGCAAATGACAAGTAAAAAACGGAAGAAAAAAAAAAAGGATTTGCCGTGTTTGCGAATAATTTGACGATTTTGCGAAACCGAGCTCTGTCAAACTTGAACGGGGCAATAGACCACGTTTGTAACGATCCATTCAATCAAATCTGAACCTTTTCGGTCGAGACGAGGGGCAGAAAATCAATAAAACCACATCTCATATTTTTAAGCTTTTGTTCCCATTCAAACCACTGTCCGAATCGAATCAGCCATTGCGTGCCGCCCTCGCGAACGCCACCAATCTAAAGCAGCATCCATCGTCGTTTGACGCCGACCATGGTAAATGGGCAGTGTCAAAAGGTGGGAATGCACGGGAAGAAAAACTGCCCCTCGCGCTTTCTTTTTTTTTCTTTGATTTATTTTAAAGCCGTGCTCCGTGCTCATCAGCAAAGTTGTTTTTCTACATTTAGAGCGTGAATGAGTCAACGTGAGCAACAAAATTGAAAAAAACAAGAGCGGCCATAATACCTGTTCACACGGGCATTGAATGCATGACAGGGTCTGTGCGCAGGTGCTTTGTCAAACTCCTTGTTTTTGATTGGCCGAGCGGATTTTTGACCTCAAGCGCTTTGCCCGAGCCAAGGAGGTGCTTGGAAGGAGCCACTTTTGCCGATGGTCGGAAAGCATGATCATGAGACAGAAACGATAAAAGTGTATTTTTTGAAGCACCGTGCATGAGGCCCACTAATACATGCAACCTCTATTACTACGTGCATAAGTGACGACAACAGCAAAAAGCTGGGTCAGTCTGACTTTTTTATCGGCGATGGCGGACAAGGGGAATTGCCCGGAAAAATCTAAATTGCGCCTTTTTCTTTTTTTTTTTTTTTTTTTCTTTCTTTTTGCTATTTCTTCCTCCTCGCACCCCCTATTTTTTTTTATTTTCTTGTGATTGATAAAGATGGGTGATCGATTGCAAGAAACGACACCTCTTTTGGGAGGCAAGCAACCTGCGGCGACAATGTATATTGATGAAACACCGAGCCCCGACGATCCTGAGCGCATTTCCATCCTGACGTCTCGTACGCCCTCGAGCCTCAATAGCGTCAGCACGCAATCTGACACCGTCGAGGACACGGGCGATGATGACATTGTGGCGACGCGGCTCAACGGCGTCAGTCTGACCACCATTTTGCTCGGGTAAGACTGAAAAACTTGCAGAAAAAAAAAGAAAAAAACGGACGTGCAGCTCCCCTTGAATTTGCCAGGCTTACAGGGATGGAGTTTGGTCCGCCCTTGTGCCTTGTGTGACCTTGCAATGCTCATCGAATTTCATTTTTAATTGGGAAAAAAAAAAAGTATGTTTGTTGGTGTCACGCTGTCAGCTCTGGACGTGTCGATTGTTGCCACCATTTACACGACCATTGGCACCGAATTCAAGAGGTAAAGGAGGCAAAAACGCATGTAAAGGATTTGCCCAGACAAACCGTGACCTTTTTGGGCCCCAAAATGACCCATTAGATCCAACGAGATTATCTGGATTGGTACCGTGTACATGCTGAGTTACACGGCCCTGCAGCCTCTCTATGGCCGCATCTCGGACATCTTTGTAAGCGGGGCGAACCGCGACGGGGAACGCGCACAACCCCGAGAAACGCGCACAACCCCGAGAGCTGACTTTTTTTTTTTTTTTTTTGGTTTCTCAGGGGCGCAAAAATGCCATTGTGTTCGCTGCGGTGCTTTTCTTTGTGGGCTCGCTTTTGTGTGGCGCGGCCACGAATCTCTGGTTCCTTGTGGTCGCGCGCGCCATTGCCGGCATGGGTGGCGGCGGCATCAACACCTTGACATCCATTCTTGTCAGCGATCTTGTGCCATTGCGTGAGCGCGGCACATACCAAGGCTATAGCAACATTGCGTACAGCGTCGGCAGCGTCGTTGGTGCACCCCTGGGTGGTATGGATTTCACAACAAAAAAAAAGCAAGTTTTGCCATTTTTACCGAATTTTTGGCCATTTTTTTTATTTTTTTTTTTTTACAGGTTTGCTGACGGACACGCTTAGTTGGCGTTGGTGCTTTTACATCAATTTGCCGCTGCTGTGCGTGACGATGTATGTGGCTTTGTACAAACTGACGAATTTCAACCTCAAGGAGCAAATGGAGGCTGGCGAGACATTTGATCTATGGAAGCGTTTGAAGCAAGTGGATTATGCCGGTGCATTGACGGTGGTGCTTGCCGTGGTGTCGTTTTTGCTGGCGACGTCCATGGGCGGCAACATTGTGCCGTGGTCGCATCCACTTGTTGTCGCGGGCATTGTGACGGCCGTGGTGCTAGCCGTGCTGTTTTGCTTTGTGGAGAAGAATTGGGCGCTGAACCCATTGATGCCGTGGTCCATCATCTCCAGCCGCACACCGCTGGCATGCGCATCCGTCAACTTTTGGCTCGTCATGGCCACACAATCGACCATTTACTTGATTCCGCTGTTTTTCCAGGTGATTCTCGGCTACAGCCCGACAAAGGGCGGCCTCTACTACTTGCCAAAGGTCGGCGCCATCTCCATTGGCTCGCTGTACGCTGGAAAGTACATGTCGCGCACAGGTGAATACCAAAAACTGACGATTGTCGGCTCCTTGATCGCCTTGTGCTCCATGATTGGCTACACTTGCTGGCACCCCGAGTCCCACTTTGTCTTTTTGGTGCTTCCCACCTTGATGGACGGCTTCTCGCTCGGCCTCGTCCTCACCACCACCCTCATTGCCATGCTCTCGTGCGTTGGACCCAAGGGTAAGCACAAAAGAGCGCGTTTTAAAGTGGAATCTCACCCCCTTTTTCTTTGCAATGAGCAGAAATGGCGACCATCACGTCCATGTCCTACTTGTTCCGCAGTGCCGGCGGTGTGATTGGCATCAGTGTGACATCGGCCATCTTCCAGGGCAAGGTCAAATCATTGCTGGCCGAGCGCATCACGGGCCCAGATGCGGAAAAGGTAGGTGGGCATGCGTTTTTTTGAACGTGTGTATGTGATTCAAACCACGCCATTTCTTTTTTTTTTCATTAGTATATTGAGATTGCACGCAAGTCGATGAACGATATCCGTGTTTTGCTGCCTGACGATGTCCTCCAGGTGGTCCTTGAGACTTACCAGTTGGCGCTGCGCTACGCCTTTGGTGCATGCATCTTCATTGCTACCATGCAGTTCATTTCCACGCTGTTCATCCAGCGTTTCGAGCTGCAAACCAAGATCAAAAAGTAGTTTTCTCTCTCTTTTTTTTTTTTTTTTTTTTTTTTTATTTTCGCGTGACGATTGTACTTTTTATCCCGTCTCTCCCAATGTTCACGATTCACCCATAGACCATACCAATATTTACAGAATATTTAAAATAAAACAAAAAGATGGCGCCTTGTTTTATAAAAAAGAAAAAATTCAATCCATTTTACCGCGCAGAATCCAGTGGTCCGTTTACCTGGCAAGTTGAACATTGTTGCCCCAACCATCATTTGATTCAAATTTGGGGCCGTTTGGGGCCGTTTCTCCGGAGAATCACTAGGAGCGACTGTTTTCAAAAGCAACTCATATAGCCACTCGTCAAACCAGGCACCAGGGTGCCCCGGAACACGTCGTAACGTGAAATAACCAACTAGAAACCCGGGGGGACACGATTTGAGCAAGTCAAAAGCCGCTCGGAACACGCGACAAGCAAATCAAGATTTCGTCGTGTCGAGGCGCCCGAGGAAAAAAGTTAAAAATGGGTCTCCGGAATTGCGCCAAACGTACACACAAGAGAAATGGAATGGAGAAACCACGGAAATTGCGAAACAGGAGCGCGGTCCATATGCTCGTTGGCAATCAATGCGCGATTTTGGATAAAACTTGACATGCAATTTGCATAGGAAAACGCGTCTTTTACGACGCGCTGACGCGTCCACCAGTAAGAGAGAATTCAGGGGCATGAATTCGATTAGAAACAGGCGCGTCTACCTTGACGTCTGACGCGGTTTTAACACGCGTCAAAGACGCCTATGATATTTAAACCGCTTCAAAAATGCCAAAAAAATCAATTTTTTTTGTGATCCCGGATGTCCACGTATACAGCGACCCATTCTCTTTCGGGTGATGTGAGTTTCTTGGAGAAGCAAGTATTTTTCACTGAGTTACCCTTGAGGTAAAAATTTGCAGCTTTTCGCGTTTTACGCAGAAACCAGTCGATAAAACTGCTTTTTTTGTTTGATTTTCGTTGGTGAATGAGACATGCGTACCATATGGTCGAATGATGTGGCGATCTGAGGTCCTTGTTTTGAGCAGCATTTTCAAATCCTCGACTGCACCCCTTGGCAAATCCGTGATTTTCGAAAATGGTGATTACGCGGCATCCAGTTATCTTAAACACCCGTGGTTTGGCTCATGTGAACAATAAAAGTTTAAATTACACGTTCAAGGAGTAAAATTCCTTGTGATTGAATCTTTTTCGAGAAAAAGCATAAATGCAGCAAAAAGGCTGCATTTGCGATTTTCTCGGCAACAAGCTCAACATGATGTGGGCTAGAACAAGCGTGCATGTTAAACTTGTTTTTGAAAACAAGTTGACACAAGTTGATGATTGGGGAAGCAACACGCGTATTTGAGGCAAATTCGTCCAAGGTTCACATGATGTTGAAACAATTGGCATTTCTGTCAAGTTTAAACGCATGATTAGAGTAGCGACAACTTTTAATTGACAACAAAAAGGAGAGAGGGTATACAGTGGGGCCTCATCTTGGCTAAAAGACGGGTGCCTTTGAAGGAGGGCGGGATTAGTTACACAGAAATTCTTGTTATGCGACAAGAGGGAGGTAAAAAATATAGTTCAGGGGGGAGAGGGGGACGATCAAACAAGAAAAAAAATTACACAAAAATTGGGTTAAACAGGGAGAAAAAGGCAAAAAGCGGAAAAAGAGAGAAGAAGAAAAAAAAGGAGAAAGGGAGTGCTGTGAGCTTGCCAATTGTCATTGTTTTTCGCGCCTCCTTGATCTGGCCAGCAAACAGGAATTGTAAAAAAAGAGCGTGCCAGTACCCGCTTCGCCAAATGGCAGGATGCAAGGTGTTGGGGTTGATTTAGACAATGGGCAAATCCAGTGCCAGAGCGGCTGCCGTGGGCGTCGACGCGTCGGCGATGCTCAATTTGCGTGGTGCGGAGGCGAATAGGCCTTGTTTCTTGTTTGTCAACTCGGACAGAGTCGAGGAGCACTCGGATGACGACTGTGACGACGAAGAAGACAGGGAAAACGATGGCGACATGATTGGCGTGCGATTGCCCGAGGATGAATTGTTGGCGGACGACGCAGTGTCAGCCAGGGTGATGGACACGCGTGATGTGCGACGCGTGTGTGTATTTTTGGGTGGCGTGATGGGCGATTTGGGCATGGGCGGCAGGTCATCCACGTAATAATCGTCAATGTATGTCAGCAGTGTGTCCTTCCATGACTTTGTCCATTGCATTTGCGTCGCTGGTTGCTGCTGCTGCTTGCGCGATGGGCGAGGGGATGCAGTGTCAGAGGATGAAGGCGGTGGTGTGACAGGTTGACAAGGAGGTGGAGAGGGAGGCGTGATTTGGCGGCGCGCTGGGTGTTGTCTTGTTTGTTTGAGGGAGGTGGTCGACGAGGGGTTGATGGAGGACACGGAGGACGAGAACAAGGGGCTATTGGACGAAGAAGAGGGAGGTGTGGGCGGCCGCGCCGTGCTGGTAGCCGCAGGTGAGGCATTGGCTGCTTTGGACGACGAAAAGAGCGACGCCAGTGGATTCTTTCGCAACGAGCCGAAATGACGGAGCGTCGTTGACGCGGGGGGAGGAGGCAAAGGCGCAGGTGCCGCGGCATTGCGTGTAAAAGATTGGCATTTTTGGATTTTCAGGCGAAGTTCTGGCAATGAAATGCGCAGGGCCGGGTCCAGGCAAAAAATCCGGCACAGAATCGCATCCAGTTCTTCGGAGATCTTGGGGAGAATGCGCCGGAAGAAATGCTTGGGATTCTGCACAAACGCGGCAAAAGTCGCGTCATCCATATTCGCTTGCTTCCATGGGTTACGCCCCGTGGTGAAATTCACAAGAATCACGCCAAGCGACCAAATGTCATTCTTTTGTGTGCTGTAACCTTTGATGCGCTGATTGTTGCGGACCATTCCACTCTGACACTCTTTTTTTTAAAAAAAAAAATAATAAAAATAAAAAAAATTAGCCATCACGATCCCCCCTTTTTTGTTATCTCATTCCCCAACATTACCAGGCGAGAAATAAAAGGTGGAGCCAAAGCCGAATTCTGTCGAGACGGATTGCGTGGTTGCCAAGCCAAAATCGGCGAGTTTGACGCGCCAATTGGGGAACATGAGGATGTTTTCAGGCTTGAGATCGCGGTGTGCGACGCCGTGCTGATGGCAATATTCCACGGCGTCGAGAATCTGCAAAAAGATGTAGCGGATCGCGTCGTCGTTGCCTACAAGGCCGTGGACGGGGTGTGTGATGCCGGCAAAGAGATCACCGCCGGGCGCGTACTCGAGGACCATAAATGTATAGCCGTCGTGCTTGACGACCTTTTCAAACGACAGGATATTGTCATGATCGGCCAATTGCGCGTGGATGTCGACCTCACTGCGGCTGACCTTGGTGTTGGACAGCAATTTGGCCGCGTACTTTTTGTGCGGCTTGCGTGTGTGCTGCGCAAGATACACAATGCCGTACGCACCGACGCCCAGAATCGACATGAGCTTGATACGCCCATTGTCAATGCAAGTGCCCAAAATCGACGGCGGATCGATACAATGGCTGTTTGTCTTGGCTGGCATCCGGTGAAATTGGCGTGTGTAAGAAAAAAAAATGGGATGAAAAGGGGAGAAAGAGAGAGAGAGAGAGGGGAGGCGGCTTCCATTTGGTGGCCATACTTATATAGGGCTCCGTAAAAGAAAAAAAAAAAAAAAAAAGGAGTCGCGACAAAGAGAACAACATTTTGCGTGTGAGTGATAAGGAGTGTGCCCTACCAATGACTTGGCCAAGGTTGCCCATCACAAACAAGCCGTATTTGGGCACGGTGAGGCCCCCCTTTTTCTTGTCAAACCTGACAATGGTAAAAAAAAAAAAAAAAAAAAAAAAAACTCCTTGAACAATGAGAATGCTTGGAGGTCAATCTGGCAAGAGTGATGCGGGGTCGCTCTTTCCTGCGAGGTGCGAGTGGCAGAATCAAGGTGCAGATCAAAAAAGTGCGCTCGCCATGAGAATAAAAAAGGCAATTTCCAAAAATAACAAGGAAGACCATGCAAATCAAGCAAGCACATCTATGCGCATGGTGCATCGCCCTTGTTGGATGATGCTGCACACATGGCTAACAAACCTGAATCACCTGGCACGATGAGCGACATGCCAAAGATAACGAGGTGCAGCCCAAAACGCGAAAAAACACACTATTTTATGCTTTTTATTGGGAATTCGGACGAGAAAAAGAAGATGCAATGGACCGTCAAGAAGAAATAAGGGGGCAAGAAAGAAAGGGGCGCGTGTGTGAGAGTGAGAGAATCAGTGTGGGCAAAACAAAAGAGAAAAAAAAGGCCAATCCTAATGAGAAGTCCAAAAAAAAAAGGGGGGGAGTGAGGGTGCACAAAGAGGGAGAGATCAAGTTGACAGGGAGTGGGCTCTGGAAAGAAGGAGGATGGAAAAAAGACACAGACAATCAGACGGAAAGGGAGAAAAAGATCGGGTGGCAGCTTAGTCCGCAATTTCCCCATCTTCTAGGTCCTCTTGTGCGGTGTTTGAGGCAGAAGATGGAGGCTGGACGGCTTGATTGTCTTCCTCGCTGTCGGTATCCATGGTCATTTTCTTGGGCTGCTGTCCTGAGGAGCCGCCGGGGCTTTGTCCTACACGTAAAAAAAAGGGGGGGAGCATAAGCTTGCTGTCATTTACTCTAAAACGGATCGTGCCCCATCAGCGCGCATCGGAAATCGCGCATTGTCGCTCTTTTTTTTTCTCCCCCTTGATCTAGCCCCTCTTTTTCTTTACCGTACCTTGAGCCGCAGGCGTGTCGACGTCCATCTGATCTTGCTGGACATTCCTGTCGGATTCCTTGCGATCGCTCTCTTGCAATGCGGCAGCAATCTGCATTTCTTCATCCTCAGTCACGCTCACAGACGACGACGGCACGTCCAGGGTCATGGGTTCCACCTTTTTGGTCTCGTCGTCGACGTAATCGCGCTGATTCTTGCTTGCATGATCTGTGTCACCCTCGCCTTCATCGGAGTCGTAGAATTCATTCTCGGGCACCACGCGCTTGTCCCACAGGCGCTCTAAAAAATTAAAATGACAAATGAGCGCGTTTTTTTCTATAAAAACGCGTGCACGACGCGTCTTTTTTTCTTTTCTTGGTGCTTCGTACGAGGTTTGCGATCATCTGGGTCGTCGGCATCCTCGTCTTCCGACATGTCGTGATCACGCGGCACCTCTGTGAATTAAAAAAAAAGAGTGGGTCAATGCATTGGATATACAACAGCAACATCTCTCTCTCCTCAATTCAATTTACCTTGCATCTGTACGCTCGGAGCAAACAATGTTCGTGATAAATTCTCAAATACTTGCATCCTAATGACAAAAAAAGATGAATTAATGTCATCTGCGGCCTGTTGCATAAATGGATCGGCTTTTTACTTGATCTTTTCCAGGTATTCAGGAGTATTCATGTTTTCCATGTTGCTCGGACGCACATCCAAGGCGTAGTCGGGGCCAAAGTACTCGTAGTAGTCATTGTAGGGAATGTCTGTTTGGGTGGAAAAAAAAAGGAGAAAAAAAAGGGAGAAAGGTAAGAAAAGACGCATTAGATGCATGCTGCACCCTCTTTCCAAAAGGCTTACCTGGGCCGATCTCCTCGCCAACAACCACACCAGTCTCGTATGCCCATGCACGAGCCACATTGCGCATTGTGTAACCACCGCCACCAAGGACAAGCGTGGGCAGGTTGAATTTTTTGACATATTGGACGCAATTGGCGTGGCCCTTCATCGACAGGTTGAAGCAGCCTAGCTTGTCACCACTCAGCGAGTCACCGCCGCATTGCAACACAATCGCCGACGGGCGATACCACTCAATCACTTTGTCAATCACCTGGAAAAAAGAGGAAAAACGAGCAAAAACAATAAAATAACGCGCATGTGAGTTGCTACGCGTCTTTTCATTGGTCCAGCCATCCGCACGCCACTATGAAAATCATTGCTTACAGGCTCAAACACGGATTTGTAGCTGTCGTCGTCAATGCCATCGCGCAGCGGAAAGTTGACACTATAGTATTTGCCCTTATCCACGCCGACATCCTAGAAAAAAAGAAAAAACAATGGCAATGAGACCTTGGCCAATTGCTCTATTTTTTTTTTTTGCTTTTTTTTTTTCTTACTTTGATGTCACCGGTGCCTGGGAAAAACTCACCGTATTTGTGGAAACTGACGGTCATGACGCGATCGGTGGTATAAAAGGCCTCTTCGACGCCGTCGCCGTGATGAACGTCAATGTCAATGTACAGGACGCGTGCATAGTAGCGCAGCAGCTCGAGGATGCCGAGCACAATGTCATTGACATAGCAAAAGCCTGAGGCTTCCGACTTTTTCGCGTGATGCAGGCCACCGGCCCAATTGATCGCAATGTCGCAGAGTCCCCTGTTCAGGCGAGCCGCACCCTCTATAGAAAAAGCAAGACATGAGCCCCTGTTGCCATGGTCATTGCGAAAAAAAAAAGACGTTGTTTACCCATGGATCCACCGGCACTGAGGCCACAATACTCAAAAAGGCCCTCAAACACAGGCGAATCGTCACCAACATTGACTAGAAACAACAAAAAACAGACAGAATGAGCATGTCGTGCTGCGCAATGGATCATGGGCATACATTTGGCTTGCTCTTTTTGATAGTGTTCCATGTTTTCAGGCGTGACGCGCGACAAAAAGTCAATGTATTCGTCCGTATGGAATTGCGTCATTTCCCAATTGTTAGCAGGCTTAGCTCGCTGCAAAGGGATGATAAAAAAGAAGCGTTAAGCGCAAAAAAATGCCATGAAAATCTACTTACAAACACCTCCAGCTTGCGATACAGACGATAATTCATAACAAGGCCGTGGGTCATGCGGATACGGTGGGGACGCATGGGATGGCCAGGGCCGTAGTGATAATTGCCCACGTTGGCTACAAAAAAAGACATTGATGAGACACGTCAAAGGCGCGACAAAGGGCTGTTTTTACCATCGTAAAAGTAACAAACACGTTTCTTTTGCTCGGACGTCATACTTGTTACAAAAAAAGAGAGAGAAAAAAAAAGGGCGAAAGAAAGAGAAATGGACGCCGAAAAAAAAAAAAAAACAAATTCCCTCCCCTTTCGATTGAGTCTCCGCCCGCGCCTCTCTTTCTCGTTCCTCTTTTTTTTTCACGTTAGTTTTTCCTCGAATCTCTCTCTTTGTATATGCCACCAGAGTCATATGCATCGTCCGACTGACCTCAACTTGTCGCCTGTGAAATACCACGTAAGCGTGTCAATCTTTTGAATTCTTGCTGGGCAGGCACTCATTTTACTTTTTTCTTCATTTAAGCAAGAGAAAGGCACTGGTGACTTGACAGACGTTGACCATACCGAGGCACCACCATTCAGTGGACACCTTGCTGGTACGAGGGAGGGGTTGACATGGACGCGCTTGCCATTGGACTGATTTTCACTCATTTTTTCTCATTTTTTTTTGCGTTTTTCATCAAAGATTCGCCACCACGGCCCCTCAAGCGCGCGTATCAACTAGAGGACACGGACGACCGACCCGCCGTGCGAATCCGCTCGCGTGCAGATGCGTGGGTTCGTCCCAGCCGCATTGACAGCAGCCCACGTGCCTCGGAAGACGACGAAATGTCAAAATCACCACCATTACACGCTCGCCTGCCGTCCACCGAGCCGACGTCTCATAACACGATCTTTCCACACGATGACACGGGCGATACTAACCCGCACCTCGCTGCCTATGCCGCCAAAGTCCAGCCTCATCGTGTCGGCACGCCATTTGCCTATGAAATTCATGAAGATGCGCGCCCAGACATCGACATGCTACAGCTGCCACCCATTCAATTGCCGGACTCGTCAACTGTTTTGGGGAAGTTCCTATGGGAAACTTGCCGGTAAGCCAAAAAGAAAATGAAAAACGAAAAAAAGAAGTGGGGAAAAAAAAAAGAAAAGAAAAAAAAACACGGGTGACGCGGTCGGACTGACGCAGTCGCTCGTTGTAGAGACCTGGCCGGCAATCGCAAATTCATGCACCAACACCTCGATATGATACCCAATACCATGTACAGCACGCTGCAAGACTCGATTGGTGCCATGATCAACTCAATCACAAAGGACACCGAGGACAGGTACAATCACACCCGTTTGTACTGGACATTGCAGCGCAACCAAGAAGAGCGAATGGCGCAGGTCAAACGCAAGGTCATCGACGCGTGCATGACTTGCACCAGGCGCATCAGGAATAATCAGAAAGCCGAGATCGAGTTGCTCAAGTTCCAGTCAAAGCTGGATGGCATTAAGCCCAGGCTCAATTCCATTGCCAAGACAGCCATGGAAGTCTATGAAAGCGAGACACAGCTGGTAATAATTTGTCCGGACCCCCTCTTTTTTTTGCGCCCATCTCATTTTTTTTTTTTTTTTGACGCAGGAGTTTGACCGGCAAGTGGGCATCTACACATTCAATTCCATTGCAAATCCGTCTTCTTCAAACCTGGAATTCATGAAGCGCCTCAAGCGGTTGTTCCCACGTCCAGTGCGGCCCCTCAAGCACGAAAAAAAACCCAAGCTCTTCAGTCGCACCTTTTACTGATATGTCGACCATCCCCCTTCCCTTTATGTCCATTTAACAATGATGATCCTACTATTTTTTTTTAATTTGTACGAGAACATGTTATGCTCAATGATATACATTGGTCTGCATTTGTGGGTGTGACCGGCGAAGCAAGCGAAAATGGCGTGTGACCGTCGCCACTCTCGGGCCAGTAAGGTGAAAAGTTGGAGAGATCAGGCTCTGTGGGCGCGACGCGCTTTGGCACACATGGTGGCCTTGCTACATTCATGTGGATTCATGAGAAAACGCGATTTTGCCTTTTTGTGATTGTTTTGGCTTACTGCAGTTGAGTTTGTCCCATTGGATGCCGTGAAAAAAAGGATGCGCTTTTGCTTGATCCAATGTCCATCGATGTGCACGTGTCACCACGAGCCTGTGCTTAGAGAATGAGTAAAAAAAAGACACGAAAAAGATCATGTTTTATGATAAATTACTTGTGAATGAGATCCTGCGCGGCATCCGACACGGGCACAGGGAAAGCGAGACACGCGTCCTTGGCGCTGTCATACTTTAGGATACGACGATACGTATCAAACTCGCTCTTTTCGCTGTAAAAGGGCGGCAATCCTTGAAGCATCTCGTAAAGCACGACACCCAGCGCCCACACATCCACCTCGGTGCCCAATGTATGATGCGGGCTGCCTTCCATGGACTGAAGCACCTCAGGCGACACATAGTCACATGTGCCTACCATTGCTGGCTGTGGATTCTGAGTAATTCCAATCGAATGCACGTGTCAGTCGCGTCCTTTGTCTTTTCCTTCCCTTCCTCACCTTTTTTTTTTTTTTACAAATTCACCTTTGTGCTTTCATCAATACGCAGACATGTGCCAAAATCAGTGAGATGGACGTGCCCTGAGGCATCCAGCAGGATGTTTTGCGGTTTGATGTCACGATGGATAAATCCCAGGTCATGCAGCGCCTGAATGGCAACAAGGAGCTCAGCCGCGTAAAACCGTGCGTCGAGCTCCGCCAGGCGCAAATTGGCCTGCCGATTGAGCAAGCTAAACATGTCGCCTCCGCTCAAATACGTCATCAAGATGTAAACGTGGTCACAGTCTTCAAATGCGCCGAGAAACGCAGGCCCGTGGTTATACCGCGACAGCACCTGGACCTCCAGCTGCCAACACACGTCGCGCTGATGCTTGGCCATCACTTTGAGCGCATGCACGCGCGCTTGGTGGTGCAAACGCACCAGGTACACGCATCCATGCAGCCCTTGCGACAATGGACGGAGCACGGCGACATCGTCAAGGCAGAGAGCACCTTGAATGCACGTGTCGCGTGTCAAAAATGAGGCACATTCGTTCATGATTGATTGTTTCTTACTCGAAAGACCGCATGGTGATACTGGCGATGAGCATCCTCCAGCTTTCTCTTCCGTGAACGACATGTGATGACCAGTTGGAAGAAAGAGAGAGCTTGCTTGCTTGTGTTGTTGCGCATTTTGCACCCGACTGTGGCCGCTGATGAGCGCGTCGGAAAATAAGGCCCCCCATGATGGATTGTCCCGAATTATGATAACGTCGTGTATCATATTTTCTCTTCTTGGCGCACCCCTGATGCCCTGAACTTGCTTAATTCTCTAATGAATGAGCAGCATTTCTCTTGCCAAGGGCGCAGCAAGGCGCAGCATTACTGTACCTACTGTATTACTACAGTATCTTACAAAGCGGTACAAGCTGGCAACTCCGCCCCCCGTGGGCGGGACTAGGGTTGTCTATTGAGCAAAAAAGCGAGACGAGAACCGCCCTACTGTATGATATCTCGATCTCGATTGATAATTTATGTGACTGTGAACATCAACAACGAGAAGAATGAGCTCATTCTGCCAGGCAGCACGCCAATTATTGTGGGGTGCTAGGCGCGTCAATGCACATTGTGTGCATTGTAGACAGGAGGGCGCCGCAACAACGTGCCTAGCGCTTGAGCTCAGACAGAGCTGAAAGTAATCCGGTGGTGTCGGCCGGTGAATCTGCAACACACCCATTTTTTCGCCTTTAATAAAATCCCAGCTTGTTTAGATTTCCCCTTTTCCTTTTTCTTTTCACTACAGTACTCTGTTTTCAGATTAAAAAACGTAACCCTCCTCCTATCATACCGTACATCATATCCTTTGTCTCACAGTCTCACTTATTCACAAAGTCTACAACAGTGACATTTCGATCTCGCTCGCTCGTCGACGTTCGAGAATACTGTACTGTACTGTACTGTACGGTAATTATCGCTCGAGATCGAGATTATTTATCGAGATTTGAGAATAAAGCAGGAAGATATCTTCGAGCGAGGCAACGAGCAAGGCAGCGAGGTGATGAGAAGCGAGGTTTTTTCGAGATCAATCGAGCGAGCGAGAGGTGCGTGCGTCCTCAAGATGACGTGATCGGGATATACAGTACTGTACTGTACAGTACAGTAAAGCAAAAAAAATATTATTACTGTACTGCACAGGAGTATTATGTATTATCATACTGTAAACCCGTCAGGATATGTTGTGCCCACAGAAGGGCACCGGGTGTCACGATCCAATTCGTGAGCATTGTCCACAACTCTTTTTTTTTCTTGCTCCCTTTCGTTCCTTTTTGTTTCCAGTCCTTCTCTTTTCCTTTGGCCGCCGCCCAATTCCAACACCATCATCTGGCCATGGCTCGTGGCTTTCAAACGCCCTCTCTCACAAGTCTGTAGTTGCTCTCCCCATCGAGCAATGGCCGATCTTCTCCTTTGCCCCGCT
>KV441927.1:47079-71289 GCA_001650995.1 Gongronella sp. w5
TCTGACTTTTGGCGCCAGCCGCACGTAATTGGTGCGGAGTTTTAATCTGTAATTTTAATACCGTGTTTAGGACACATAAATGCATTTTCTCTTTTAATTTGAAGGTCATCTGATCATTGGATCTTGAGATACGAGCAAAAACGTGAAAATGTGACAAACACGTGAACAATTTTTTGACCCACTGTACGCACCTTAATTTGGAAGTGTCAAACCTTATATTTTTGCAAAAAAAATATTGCCCAAAGTAAGCAATTTTCTCGGTCGATCGCCGTTCATGAGCGTCACTCTTTGGGCTTGTTTTCTTTCGTTGGAGGAGTTTGCCATTTTGCCTGCAAACAGCAAAAAATTGTCGGAGTTACCTGTTTGGGATGCATTGATCACTCGGAGTTCGAAATTTCCCAAATTTGGCATTTTCTGAGCTTGAAAAGTGTGACCCCTGAGTAACTCCTGAATTTTTCGAAAGTGGCTGGTCGTACGTACCGTAGCGCTTTGGAGGTTTAAGCTTTTTTGTTGCAAATTTTGCGCTGAATGCGATGCAGCAACTTTTGAGAGGGATCGATGCGTCATGCAGATGGCGAGATGAATGCAAAACAGTGCAAATCTGAAGTTTTGGCATTTTCGGGCCAAAAAAAATCGGACAGGCCTGTCGTCGCGACGTCGCCTGTGCTGGCTGACGCGATGATGAGGCTATTTTCGAGCAGAGTCGGCCATGTCAGGTTCCGCCTGTAGCCAGGGGTGGATCGTCATTCACAGGCAACAAAGTACAGTACTGTACAGTATCATAGGTGGCGAGATACTGTATCATATTTGCAAAATACGGTACTGTAGAAGATTTACGGATTTTTGGGATTTGCGGGGTCAAAAAAAATCGGAAGGATTGACTCGCGCACCAGGTTATTTTCATACTGTATCATACCGTGACGCGTCGTCTTTCATCGGCGGGCAGCTTTGATGAATTGATGATAGAACAACATGATACTGTAGGGTGTAAAAAAATTTCGGGAGGGGGCAACAAGCAAGCCGGCAAAGTCCGAAAAAATACGCATTGTCGTTTTTTACAGTAATGGCGGCAAATCTTGTGTGCGCCCTTCTTTAGTTCTTTTTGTTCATCATCAGCGTATTATCGCGCTGCAACGAGAACTACAGTATCATACAGTAGTATGATACGTACAGTATCATATCAACAGCGTGTACCAATAATAGGTACGTAGGTGACGCGACAAACACGTTTACTGTATTTATTAGGCCATTGCAAGCCAAAAAAAAAAGAGCAAAAACGGAGACAGAAGCGCATTACTAGTTACTACTACTGTAAACAGCGAGGAGAAAGAAGCAAAAAGGAGATCGTACAGTAGTAGTATGATACAAGGGAAAAAAGGGCTACTGTATGATACAGTACTATACATGTGGCAAAAGAAAGCAAAATACAGTATTCCATTTTCATAACACCGGTGCTGTAAAAATAAAGTCTGTCAGCAATTGCTTCCTTCTGCGTCATTTCGGCTCATCTTTTGCTTTTTTTGATGAACGCTTGGGCTCATCTTTTTTTGATGGACGCTTAAATGCTTTCTTCTCTTGTATCATCTTCAGGACCCAGCGCAGTTTTTGCATTTCCCTGTGATGCCGGGCCGCATTTGCCGACGATGAACATTAATAATTGTGAGAATCTTGGGCAGGCCTCCGCATATTTCCGGGTAACCGCATACCACTCGGCCGTTGTCCCAAATCCCTCGTATCATACTGTAAAACAACAATATGTTGAGAAAAAAAAAAGAGAGTAAGAAAAAGGGATATATGATTCAAAATGCCGATTTTTTATACATGAAAATCAGTAGCAACTCACTTTTAGCCATCGGCGCCGTCGCGCCACGAAAACAAATGACACGAAGAAATACTTTTGGTAGGTCGCGTCTGGTGGGATCATATGATTGACGCGGGGATTGATCTGACGAAATCGCTCGTCATGATTGACGCGGCGTTCAAAGATCAAAGGGATTCTCGAGACTCGTTTTTTTTTTCTTTTCTTTTCTTTTCTTCACTTATATTACATGTCAGCACACAGCAAGTCCGAGCGCAAGAATAAAACGACTTTGACGTCCAATAAGGACTCGATCAAAAAAGATGGTGATAATTGCGCCCATTGTGGCGCCGCAATCAAGCAGAAAATGAAAGATGCAGGCCAGGAAAACGGCGAGCCGCGGGTCGTGACAAACTACCCCTTTCGCCCCTCCTTATATGATCTCCAATTCAGCAATCCCGTCCGTTTGCTGAAATTTGACATCAGTGTAAGCCATTGCTCAAAATAAGACAAGGCGTCTTCATCTGCTTTTATTTTTGTAGAACCGGTTACGCTTGCACGAGGCGCGAGCCGCGAAAAAATTCGGCCTCGCGCGCGCTCGTGGAACCCAAGTGCTCTAATGTACGACGAGCGCAACAGGGCCACGCAAACCCATTTGCGAAAAAAGCTCATGAAGGATTTTGGCGACCATCCGGTTGTCAATGGTTCCAAGCCATCCAGACGCGATCGCGACAATTACCGCTCGTTCGTGTTGAAATTGATCAAGGGCAAGTTGCGAGCGCGTCTGAACTACTTGAAAAGAGCGGCAAAGGTAGCCGCTGACACGGCTGTCGCTGTCAAGGAAGAAACGGCGTGGAAGGCAGAATACAACTTGCCATATGTCTTGCGCGACTTTTGTGCAAACAATAAACAATGTTTGTATATACAATGTTTGTATAATGCACCCCGATTTGAAGCGCAAGCTCAAGCGCGTCGCGCCTGGGCGGTCAAGTTTTTATGCCAAGAAAAGAGTTTTTAATTCATACGATGAAACCTACTAGAAAAGAGATCCGCGACGCGACGCAATGGTTAAACATACAGCTAAAAGAAGAGAAGAGAAGGGAAGAGAGAGAGAGAGCAAGAGAGAGCGAGAGCAAGAGAGAGCGAGAGAGACCAAATTGAAGTGCTGGGAGAGAGCGGCAAGAAGAAAAAGGGGAAGATACATGGTGAAAAAGAGGGGGGGGGCATGGAACAATTCGTGCGGTTGTGGGTGCTTTATGGCTCGGCCAGCATGGCGACGATGGCTGCACCGACAATTCTTGAGTTTTGCACGATGCCAACAGAGAGTCGCGCGGCCATGTCATCTGGGATGAGGGCCTTTAGCGCCTCGCACACACGCGGATGGAAAGATGGATAGTCTTTGTACACATCGCCGCTGATGGCTATGGATTTGCACGCGAATAAAAAGCATAAAATGTTAGTTTGGACCTGTGTGCGATTGCCAATGGGCTGCTTTTTTTCAATGACTTACAAATGGCAAATCCGCCATCTAGGTCCGTGCCAATGCCTTGATCAAACATATATCGCACAATGCTTGCAATGCTTGCACCAAGCAGGTGTGCGGCGCGGTGACCGACCAATTCGCATGCCTAGCAGGAGAACAAGTGAGTGAGCGACAATGCGTTCCCCCTCCCTTTTTTTCCCCCGAGTGTACCTTTTTGACGATTTCCCTGTCGGCAAGGCTTGTTTGGCCCACTTTACACATTTCCTCCAGCACGACCCGCGTGTCTTCCAGGGTATCGAGATCTTCGTCGGCTTCACAGACGTACATGTAGCTTGTGTCAAAGTGGTACGGGATGCGGATGAGGCACTCGTCGTCGTCGGTCGCAAAAGAGAGAAGATGGCGGTCGAGCAGGTAGACGATGATTTGCCTTACGACCTCGCCAAGGTACATGCCCGTGGTCATCTTTTCAAAAATGTGGATGCCGTGGTTGTTGCTCTCGGCATCAAGCTGCTGATCAAACGGCGTCATGGGCAGATGGTGCTTAGTGCCAAAGTTGCACCACTCCGTGTTGATGATCATCTCCTCGTGGATGTTCAGCTCGGGGCCCTCGTGCTGCGCAAGCAGGCCCGTCATGTTCGACACCTTGTCATAATACGCGCAATTCGTCCCTGCCGCGTGCACAATGCCAATTCGCGTCGACGGGTGCTGGTACGCGTGTGCCAGCAGCGTGCACACGGAATCTAGTTGTGGAAAAAAAAGTAAAAAAAGGAGATGCCATGAGACGCGTTTTTTTTTTCTTATTTTCAAAAAAAATAAGATCCAAGGCATACCATTGGCCAGGGCGACAATCTTGATGGGCAAGCCTTTAGCCTGGAACTTTTCGTGCAGTGCCTCGACAACGTCGCAGCCGATAGCGTTTGAGAATTCAAAGCCGTGCTCGAGTGCGACGATGGAGCCGCGATTCAGGCCAGTCTGGCGCAGGGCAAGCCCAATGCTGATGGCCATGGTATAAGAGCGCGGGGCGCCGAGGTGGTCTTGTTGGTGGTGGTCGGGCACAGACGATGACGACGAAATGGCCGCCGGTGTGCCTGCATGATGATGGTGGGCACCATTGGACGATGATGTCGACCCGACGCGTCGCTGGAAATCAGCCACACAGTCTGCAATATAGTCGAACAGCACGCCAATGTCATCGCCAGCCGTCAGGTGGTCCGGGATCTTGTACTGGTACTGATTAATCGCCAATTTGCCGCCCTCGCCCTTTAGCTTCACCTGACACACGTAAATATCCACGCCGCTAATCTCGAGCGCAAGATACGTGCCCTTTTCGTTGCCGGTGGGGTGACCTGCGTCCCCATTAAAATATAAAAAGGAGGAGGAGAAGGGTGAGAATTCCTTGATTTTCTTTTTCTTTCTTTCTTTTTTTTTTTTTTTTGGCATACCCGTGACATAAGAGGGGATCATTTTCAGGTCATTGCGTCTGTACTGGTCGTAATGGCCATTGGCAAGACCAGCCTTCATTTCGTCAATGAAGCCCTGGATCAGGACCTGAACCTGATCATCGGATATTTCAAACATGGACTCGATTTCCTCCATGACGCTGATCTGCTGCGTCGATGCATGATTGTGGTCCGTGGGACGCGCGAGTGGCGCACCAGTGTTATTCTCGTTGCTGCTGGACATAAAAAAGTGAGACGGCGGGAGGAAAAAATAAAAAAAAGACGGAAAAGAGGGCGAAAAACAAGAAAAAAAGAAACAAAGATGGAAACGCGGGGAATGTAGGCAAAGAGAGTGAGAATGAGGAGAAAGGGACGTGCGCGCTTTCTAAGGGTGTGAGAAGTGTGTTGGGGATAAAATGAGGATGGGGGGAAGGGACGAAACGCGAAAAAAGGTGGCCAAGGAATAAAAAGGACAATTAAAAACAAGAAGCAAGGACTGCAACTGGAGCAAAAAGGCAAAAAGAAGTGCACCGGTTGGACGCAGCGAGGCACTAAAAAAGGTGAGTTGGGTGAGGAAGAAGAAAAGGGGGGGATGGGGTGAGAAAAAGAAGAAAAGTGAAAAAAAAAAAGAGAGAGACCAAACGAACGCAAGCTGCAGGGGACTTTGAATTCCATTCTTTCTTTTTTGCACCCTGAGACGCCCTACAAAATATCCTTCGGCCTTTGTTCGTGCCACACCAAAAAAAACTCCACCTGTTCGCCCGCTACCACTCCTCCTTCCCCCCACAACATGTCATCATAATTAGGGTTTCTCAATGGCCAGACCTAAAATGACACGAAAAAAGCTTCTTTTATCAGATCAATGGGCGTTTGCCTTGATGGAAGGAAACAAAAAAGAATGGCAAGACGTGCAATTCGTAGGAAGGAGCGAGAGACAGCGTCAATTGGCCATTTTCTACTGTTTTTTTTTTTTTTTTTACAAGAGATCGGCAAAGGGATCCTGCTGCTGCTTCTGCTTCTGCTGATTGGTGCTGCTCGATGGTTGCACAGTCGATGGCACGGATGCTGATGAGTTAAAGAGATCATCAAGGGGATCCGACGTGACAGCGGGTGGCAATGGCGCGGCTTGGTGCATTGGAGCCGCTGGCGATGACGATGCAAGGCCTAAGAGGTCGTCCATGGCAGTCTTTGCCATGGCGGGGCTGTCGATGGGCGTGTGCGTGGCGGACGTGGGTGTGTGAGCCATCGTGGGTGACGCGGTGTCGCCCCAGTCCAAATCAAGCAAGTCTTCAACCGCCGTTGTCTTCAGCGCAGCCTGGATCTTGGGGGGTGGCGCGGTCATGTCGTCCTCGTCCTCCATTCTGAAAAAAATTGTCCCCCCCCAAAAAAAAAAGGAGCGCCGAGCGTGTGTAATTGCAAAATAGCGGAAATGGCGTGAGAGACATGCAAATTATCCTTGCTCAATTGCTCTATTTTTTTTTTTAAATCTTACCCTGTTGCGCGCTGGTGCACGAGGTCGGCGCCATAGCGCTCGCCAGCAAGGAATGTTTCCGGTGGACGATGATAAACGGACGCAAGCGTGCCAATTTGCAAAAGCAGCGCATCCAAGAGCGTTGATTCGGACTGTTGGAGCGCGTCTTGCACAGGGGGCTTCTCAGACAATACCACGGTCTAGTGCATATTTGGTTTAGACATGTAAAAAAGGGCAAAAAAAAGGGAAAAAGAGCTACGATAAAACTGACACGTCTTTTTCTCGCCGCCTCTTTCGTTTTTTTTTTTTCCACACGCCATCCTTGTCATAGGATTTGCTTACGTACGTTGGCAGCCTGTGGGTCTGTCGACAATAAACGCCAGTACACGTACCCACGATCTCGTAAATCCGCATTGTCACACCCCGTCGTCGCCATCTGCAGCACCGATTGCACCAATGTCTGCGTCTCTTGCGGCTTTTTCAAAAACAACTTGACCGTCGCCGTCAACAATTGCAATTGGACCTAAATGAAAAAAAAAACGAAAGAACAAAAAGAAATGGGGTTATTGTCGACTTTTTTTTTCTCTTTTTTTTGTTTGTACCTGACTGTTTTCATCGTGAAAATTGTCGGCAAGATGCTCAATGAGGTCGGTGGCATTGTCAATCCGCTCGGCATACTCGCCAATCATCCAGATCAGCGCGGCCTTTGCAGCCGGCTCATCGACAGCCTCGAGATTGGCGCAAAGACGCGTGATGATGGCCTCGTACTGGTTTGGGTAGCAGCGGAAAATGTTCATGATGACGACCATGGCCTCTTGCACAACATAGCTGATGCCGGTCTCGATCAAATCAAGCAGAATGCTCACACACCGCTCGGCGCCCTCGTCAATCTTGATGGCGACGCGGCCAATCGCGTGGATCGTCTGTCGCACAAACTCCACATCCACTTCGTTCGCGTACCTATCATCATATCGCTTGCAATTGAGCTCCTTTTCTTGTTTTTTCTTTTTGCTTTTTTCGTCCGTCCTACTCCTTTAGCTCGGCTAGCAGCTGGTCGACATTGAGCGGATTGGCAAGGTCGATGAGGATTTGTAACTTTTCCAGCTTGACGTACAGCGGATCATTGTATTTGCAGAAAAACACACGGATCTCTCTGTCCAGGATGCTTGGGTACTTTTTCAGAATTAGTTGGATATTGCGCAGAGCAATGAATTGGAATTCGGGCGGATTCGCAAGCAGCGTCGCTTGAAAATATCAAAAAAAGAAAAATGAGGGGCATTGTAACGCGTCGCACCCCCTTTTTTAGTTCAACCTTCTTTGTCTCTTGGCCCTTACCAAGCGGTGGTGCCATTTTGCGGAAGATGGTGGTCTGAAAGTCGTCTGGACTGACGCCATCGTCATTGTTTATATGTGTGAAGCGAAGATTGGCGAGAATGACCTTGATGGCGGCAAGGACTACGGCGCCATTCACATGCTGCAGGCGTGGCATGACGCGATCAATGATTCCCTCGGCCTCTTTGCCATTGCTTGGCCGATAGTCCGTGATGGCTGTCAGAATCGCGACTTGGCCCCACCTAAAAAAAAAAAAAAAAAAAAAAAAAAAAAAGTCGTGAATTCATCGCTTTTCTCCGTAGTGGCCCATGTCCGCGTCGCTTGAGGGTATCAGACGCGTCTTTGTGCCAATGTTTCTCGATTTTTTACTCGGTGCACTCGTTGAGCGCGTGCAGCAGATTGTTGATGTTTGCCTGCGTGACTTTGAATGCGCGTGTGGCGACGCCATTGTGCATTTGTGCGTCCATTTCATTGATGTCGAGCAGCGCCACGACGGCATTGGCCACGACCATGGGATTGACATCCGCGACAAGCTCGTGTAGCATGGGAATAAACTCTTGTTCATCTGTGAGCACCGGGTTCATCTCGTAGAGCTTGGCAACGCACGTTGCCGCTGTTTTGCGCACATAGGGATTCTCGTCCTTTAAACACTTGCGCAATGGCTCTGTCAAATAGTCAATGATCTTGTCCACGCGAATGCAGCCCATCGTGCGAATCGCGAGCGCGCGAATCAACGGGTTCGGGTCATCCGAGTCCTAATTGAACCAAAAAGAAAGAAGAAAAAAGTCAGATCGCGAGGCTTTCCCCCTCTCCTTCTTCATTTACTTTGACAAACGTGTTGACGGCGAGAATCACAAGCTCCGGCTGCGTCTTGGCATAATTCATGAGGTATAGATACACGAGCTTTTTCAATTCAATGTCCTCGGTTTGCATGTTTTTGAGCACGTCTGGAAACAAGCCGCTAACGTCCTTGCCCACCGTCATATTGGCTATGACTTTTTTCACGGCCTCGCTTCGCACATGACGATACTCGCTGTTCAGGTCGGCTTTGAGCTCAAAGTTCTCGCCTAAGAACAAAAAGTGAAAAAAGTGCAGGGGTGGCGTCGCTTGTTTTTGCCTCCATTGATGCATCTAGAGTTCTTTTGTCTTTTTACCTCGCTTGTTCGTGCTAAAGAACTTGTGTCGGTGCATAGGAGCAAAGAGACAAGAAAAAGAAGCAAGGATAAAGAAAAAAAAAAGAATCAACGAAAACAAAACAAGAGACGCCTCCTTTTGCGTCCAAATTTATGCATCTCTGCGGCCCGCGAAAACTCAGCTGGTCGACGTGACACAAAAAGCCAGCCAAGCAATGACAAATATGCTCATTGGAAGCGACAATCAATCCATTGCTTTTATAAATAAGAGGTAAAAAGGGGGAATTGGGGGAGAAAAGCACAGACTTTTAGGTGCTTTTTTGTGTCTGTGGACGGGATGGAAGCGTTGACGTGGGCGTGGGCAATGTAGTGGGTCGTTTGAAGCTGGGGTTCAAGCGACGCGTGGCATCCCACAGCATTTCCACGACATTTGCGTGTCGAGTGCGCAAGACGGCCTCTTGGTCTGGGCCAAGACTGAGATCTCGCAGCGCGTCGGCCACATCCGCATAAGGAGACGCGTCCTCATCGTCATACGAATCGTCGTCATCGTCAAATTCATCGTCGTCGGATTCAAAGTCGTCATTTTCGTCATATTCGTCACACGACGCGTCTTTTTCCTCATTTTTCCCGTCGTCCGCGCCGTCCACCGCGTCGTTCTTGTCATCCGACACGTGTTTGGCAGGAGCATCGTCATCGGAGACGCGTTCCGGTGCGTTTTCGGCAGGAACAGACGCTTCAGGCGCGTCAGATCCGTTTTCTTCTTTTTCTTTTGCGTCGTCGGGCTGATTGTCGCGTGTGGCCAGCGGCTGCGGTGATGCAAACGCGTTGACCATGTGCATGACGTCCTTTTTAAACTGGTAGGACGCGACACTGCTGGCAACCTGCTCCGGAGCGGCAACATGCTCTCTTTCGAACGTGGAAGCATCACCTGCTGGTGGCGTAGCGGGCGTCTGGATGCTCTTGAAAAAGTCAATAGCTTCTGCGGGCGTCGGACCATCGACGGGCTGCAATTTCACTTGAGAAAGCGCATCACCAGGATTGAAAAAGGTTGCACGCAAGAGAGGTTCATTGGATGGCTGTTGCAATTGTTGCAATTGTTGCAATTGCTGCTGCTGTGGTTGCTGATGAGGCAGATAAGAAGTAGAAGAAGGAGGGGGAGGCGAGGATGTGGACGACAGAGGCGACGGTGTGCTGTCTGCCACGATTTGCGCGTTTGTTGAAGAAGTAGGCAACATGGCATTGATAGAAGGATAAAGAGACGATGACGTGGCAAGCAAAGAGTCGATGACCGGCGACACGCTTGGCGCGACGGGTGCGGAGGAGGTGTCTGGAGTAGATGCAAGAGGCGACCAAGGGTACGACAGCGGCGACGGCGCGGATGCGACCGAATGCGTCTTTGTGGGGGGACTCGGGTATAAGGATAACGACGACGACGCAACGTCCATGGCTGCTGGATCCATCAATTCACCGAGCGCCATCGGGTCGCTTTGTGTAGGCTGCATTTCCGGGTAAAGACACGCGTCCGTCTGGATGTTGGCCGACAATTGTTCTAACCACACTTGCATCTCGCCAACTTGCTCAGAAGGAATCGTCAGCG
The DNA here is from genome assembly GCA_001650995.1 of Gongronella sp. w5. NCBI lineage: Eukaryota > Fungi > Mucoromycota > Mucoromycetes > Mucorales > Cunninghamellaceae > Gongronella > Gongronella sp. w5. The sequence continues at coordinate 57,333 of KV441927.1, forward strand.
CAAGATCCTGGTTCTGCTGGATGATGTGCGAAATCGAATTGAGCCGCCGCATCATGTCTATCAACGAGAAAAAATGAGAAAACTAAAAAAAAACGATGAGAAATTAGGCCCCTTACCAATATTGTAATCAGGGGGCAACGATTCATCCTTGAGCACGGCCTGGATCAGCTCTTGCAGAGGATTGCCTGACGTCAAGTCAGTCACATTGTCCAAGTCCAACGGATCGAGTGCTAAAGGTTAAAAAAAAAAAAAAAAGAGAAACAGAGGAAAAAAAGAGTTTTAGTCATTTGCCATTGCTTTCAATTCGCTGTCAATGGGATGCTTTATCATACGCTTTTCGGGTGTCATGGACGACAGCGGCTTTTGTTGCCTGTGAGCCGACTGTTTGTGGCGACGGCGGCGGACAGGCTTGTATCCCGGTTGGTTGCTAATCAACGAGGCCTGATGCTCGATGGTGTGCGTCTTTTCATGCTTCTTCAAGTCTTGTGGGCGTTTAAAGGGCTTGCGACATTGCTGATCAAGAGAAGAAAAAAAAAAGGAATTGGATCAATGACACGGCAATTGGACAAGACATTGCACGTTTGATTTCTTGGCAGCGTGCAATTGCATTGGCTGGGGAAAAGGGGTGTGCCAAACTTTAATTTTGCTGGGCAAAAGAGGCCACTTTTTTTTTTTGGCACACATAGGCTGGAAACGACGTAGCAAAAACAATGATGAGACCTTTTTTTTTGCACCAGCGGATCCAACTGCTCGCATTTTTTATTCTTACGCTTGAATGGCAAATGGACCTTGACATGGCTGGTCAAGTGGTCGCGCTTGGCGGCCGTGGCGCCACAGTCATTCCAGTAACAGGTGAGGCAAAGGTTGTTGGTGGCGCGGCGGCCAACGTGGTCGTCGCATAGGTGCTCAAATAGCCCCTCGACGGTCTCGTACATGTTTTGGCACCCCGTCCACCGGCAGGTAAAACGTGTTCTTGGCATAAAAAAGAAAAAAGACGAAAAGTGAAAAGAAAAAAGTGAGGTGAAAATCGCAATTCGACGCCTTTTGGCCCTTTTTTTGTTCTCCCAGTTCAAAAGTCCGCTCGTCCCTCTCTCCAAATTGGCACGTGATCGTCGCAGTCAATCCCCCTAAGTTCACTCACTATCCAAACGGTGCCCAATGCGCGCTGACCGAAAAAAAAAAGACGCGTCCGCAGCACGTTAGCATTTAAATTGGCAACAATGGGATGGTTTTTAATGATCGCATTGTTGAAACACACGCGTGGCTCTTTAGAAAAAAGAGCGGCTGTGTGATTGCAAAGGGGTAAACCAGAAAGACAAGTTGAGTATGAAGCAATTGAGCGCCATTTGAGCGCAGAGAGAGGAAGGGACGGGGGGATTTGCGTGCCAAGAGCACCAAAAAAAAAGGGAGGAGAAGTGGGTACAATACAACGCGTATGATGCAATTGAGTGGGACAAAGGGGCGGTAAAGAAGAGGGGGCATGGCTACTTTTGAGAGTCAAAGGGAAAAGAAAGAAATAAAAAAAAAAAAGAAAAAACGAGAGCAATGATGGGCAAAAATGGAGGAAACAGCGGAAAAAAGAGACAATGAGGGGTGGAATTGGAAAAAAAAAGTGGAGGAGCACCAAAGAATTATTTCTGATTTGCGTTTCTAGACTTTGACCCAGCACCGCCGCCGCCATAGCTGCCGCGCGAGGGGTTGGCATTGGGGGCGTTACTGTTGCCACGGCGATAGAAGCTGCCCTGATGGCGGTAGCCATTGGCTTGTTGGCGCGGAGCCGAGGGGCGCGGGCGGCGCTCTTCGGCAAGAACAGTGTGCTTGGACGACAAAACAACCTTGTTTTGCGCGAGCGCCTTTTGCGCGGCCTCGGGTGTCTCAAAGTCAATGTACGCGCACGTGCGCCCATTCGTGCCCATCGTCAGCGACTTGATCGCGCCAAACTTGGAGAATGCTTCGTGCAATTGCTCCGTCGTCACGTGGTTGAACACGTGCTTGACAAAGATCCCGACCACTTCTTCTGTAAAAAAACAAAAAAAAAGAAGAGCGAAAATATGAGAAAAGGCCAGAAAAAGCGCGTCGCGTCGCGTGTGAGCCCATGGATCTTTATCTCTTTTTCACCGTCTTTCTTGCACTTTTGGCTCTGTTTTTTTCCGTTTTTGCCATTTTTGCTCTTGTTTTCCCTCAATTTTTTTTATCTTTCTTACCCTTGCGATGCTCCTTGGGTTGTTGCTGGGGCGAGGATTGCTGGGCGGGCGGCTGTGATGGTTGAGCTTGCTCCTTGATGGGGGAAGCGGGGGTGACAGCGGGAGCTTGGGCGTGTTCCTTGACAGGGGAAGCTGGAGTGGCTGCAGCCTGGGCGGCCATGTTCTTGGAGGCCAGATCGGCCCATGATTTGGGCGCCTCGGGCTTGGCGGGGGTTGCGGGCGCCGTGGACGGGGCAGAGGGGGCCTCGGCGGCGGGGGCGGCGGCAGGCGCTTTTTGGGTGGCGGCGGGAGCAGGCGCAGGCGCAGGCGTTTGTTCCTTGGCGGGCTCCTGGTTGGCGGCCGCAACGGGTTCAATGGGCGCCTGTTGCTCCTGAACGGGGGCGGCGGGAGCGGGAGGAGCAGGTGCGGGCTCAGTGGCGGCCACAGCGGAAGGTGTGGGAGAGGCCATGGGCTCATTGTCTTGCTGCTTGATGCCATTGACCTTTGGCTGGTCATCCTTTTCTTCCTTGTCGTCGCAGGTATAGTAGTCAATGTCCACCTCATCCTTAAGGAAGCGGAAAATGTCATTGAGCACATAGTAGCCATTGGGCTGCGGCGCAAGGAAGAACGATTGGCTGAATTTCTGCGAAGGGCCATCCATCACGCACATCTCGCCCAACACCTGGATCAGGATGCCGCCATTCGCAGACAATTGGCTGTCCACCTGCGTCACAAGCACCTTGCAATCCTCAAAATTCAATTGCTCAATCTTGCTGCGGATCGCCTCTTGCCCGTGGAACGTCGTCACCGTCTCGCCCTCGTCACCACGCACAAAATACGAATCCTTGCTGTAAAACGCGTGAAGACGGTGCGGCTTCTTGTTCAAAAACGTGTAGTATTCACGCACAAACAGCAACCCAACATCCTGAGGCGCCGTCTGAGGCGCCTCCTTGTTCTTGGTGCTGCCGTGGTTGAGTTGAGAGACTGCTGCCGTCATGATGAAATAAAAAACCTGGTAAAAAAAAAAACGGGAAAAACGCCTGCATCAATAATAGATCCATCAGATGAGTCAACGCGCGCGGGTCTTTGAGCCTTTTTCTCTCCATCCCAACACACAAACATGCCAATAGCACCCTTCACACACACTATTGCTTCTCCACTTACCGAAAAAAGGGTAAAAAGGGTAAAAAGAGAATAGAAGAGGAGGGGAAAACAAAGAAAAAGATCTAGTTGCGCCGATGAAAAAAAGGGAAGAACAACGAAAAAAAGCCAGCAAGAAAAAAGGATACCCAAAAAAGGGGGCTCCGTGGCGCTGTTTCTCTCTATTCCCCCTTCACATTGCTCATCCCCCTCCCCTTTCTCTCCCCTTTTCCCCCATTGAAAATAAAAACAATCAAAAGCATTGCCTCTTTTTATTCTAAAGTGGTTCTAATCCGTGCGCACCTGCACATTGGACACATCTGCATTCACACCAGCCGACAAAGCGCGAGGGCTGCTTCGTTCAAACGATCTGATACAAAAAAAAAAAAAAGAAAAAACGTCAATTGGTCATCTCATGACCTCTTCATGCCTATTGGCGCTTACTCTGGGTAGCGAGCACGCGTGATCGGCGCACGTTGAGCCTCTTGATACACCAATCTACAAAATCACCAAAAATAAGCAAAATGCGTCTCAATTGGACGGAAAAAGGAGTCATGGTGTGTACCTGTAATCGGCGAGCTTTTGAGCCTTGACGGCAAACGCCTCGTTGGTCTTGTCGTTCTCGGCGCTGGGCGTCATCAGGCCCTCAATCCACTTGGTCATCACATTCTTGTTCTAAAAGATTAAAATAACAGCGTGAGTCCATGCGTGCAAAGAGGTGGGATGGCGTAGGTCAAAAGGGGGACCCTCTTTTAGATCCCAATTGAGATACATACACCAGCATTGCGGATCGATTGGTCGACATTGAACCAAACAAAGCCGACGGCAGCAACAATGGCGGTCGTGCGGAAAGCGGACGTGTTGAAGGCTGCAAAAAAAAAAAAAAAAAAAAAAAAAAACAACAGCGTGAGCAAAGAAAGTATGGAAGCCCAGGACCAAAGCGAATAAAACAAGGAAATATCGCTTACTCTCGGCAGGCACCGACTCGGCCGCCTTGGTCTCGGTGGCATAGCCTCGTTTTAATAAGGGTGTCGCACGGCGAGCTTGCTGGACAAAGCGATGCATTGCGACAAAAGGGATAATAAAGAGGTATGAAGTAAAGAAAAAAAAAAAAAAAGGGTGGCCCGTCAAAAACGAGAATTGATTGTGTTTTGATGAATGGGACCGCCTTGAACTTCCGTCCGGCCCGGACTTTACGTTGAAATCCCGCATCCATGAAGTGCTACTGTTCCCCTTTTTGTGTCCATGCCGCCGTTTTTGCGCAGCGCCTGGCCTGGGATTTTACCCCAATTTTACTTTTGGTTATTTCTCGACAGCCAGACGGCACGATGACACGCAAGTAGGCTCAAACGAAAGCCCTGCGCATCCGCAACATGATGCCTGCTTTGAACAATGCATCATTCTTGAGATTAGCCTGTCGTCAGGTATGTCAGCCATTTTTTGAGCCAGGTTTGTCAAATGCAACGCGGGCAAAGCCAAGTCATTGCGATTGAGTTTTTTTTTTTTTTGTGATGATCAGCGCGTGTTTGAATGCCATCTGCCGTGTGCACAGCGAATGTCATTCACTTTTGACTCGGGTACGTCAAATGCAACGCGGGCAAAGTAAAAACCAGTGCGATTGATCTTTTTTTTTTGTGATGGTCAGCAGCACGTGTTTGGGTGCCATCTGCCGTAAACGCAGCGAATGTCAGCTATTTTTTATTGGCTCGGGCACAACGAATGCAACAGCTCTCTCAATGGCGGCCCGAAGCGACCAAAATGTGACCACCCTCTACCAAGTACGTACTTGCGCTTAGTCTGGCTAAAATACCTGAAGCGTGCGTATCTCTGGTCTCGAATGAAGTACGCGAAACAGGTATCATACTGTAAATACTGTACATACAGTAATAAGGCAAAAGGCACCCGGCCAGAGCATCAAATTTTAATGTTGTGTACCGTACGTAAAAGGTACAGTACCGGTAAAACGCAGCTGCGGAATATCAACAGTTCTACAGTACAGTGCCCGGACAAAAAAAAGTTCGCCTCTGTCTATTGCGCTGCAGTGCCAGCACTCAGATCAATCACTTTAATCTCTTCTGTATTGATCAAAAATGACTCCAATGATATGAAATTTTGTAGGAACAATGACATAAAAGTATAAAAACGATTCTAAAATTATGAAATGCCTATAGCAACCGGATTTTGAAATGGACCAAAAAATGTGTACCTGACGCGTCATGCGATGCGACGCGTATCTACGCGTATACAATGGCCTGTGGACATGAAATGACATTATAAACACCATCTCCAATTTTTTCTGAGACGAGTGCAATGGTGTCTGATTGTATTCTATGGATCAATTTCATATTACATGCATCACATCCGTGCTGTGATCGATAAATGTAAAATTGTTATGTGACGCGAGTACGTGTCAGACGCGTCAAAAGTCGCGATTTCCTTTTTAACATGGTCGTAGTGCTTCTACTGGTTGATATAATCACAAAAAATCGATGACAACCTATTCCAGCCCTTCAAATTAAATAATTACAATGATTTCAATCCTGCAAGAGCTTTAAATTGGGTGCCAGATATAAAATTATTATTCAGACGCGCCTGACGCGCCCGCTTGACACGTAACGCGTCGCATAATAATTTTACATTTATCGATCACAGCACGGATGTGATGCATGTACCATGAAATTGATCTATAGAATACAATCAAGCACCATTGCACTCGTCTCAGAAAAAATTGGAGATGGTGTTTATAATGTCATTTCTTATATTTTTTGATCTCGATATTTATACAAAAATTGAAAGTGCCTAGACGGATAGGCTGGATGCAGAGACGCGTAAAATAAAGCTGCCACGGCGTCTGAATAAGGAAACAGGGGCGTGAGATTCCTGTACAACAAGCCGCGTGAATCTCAAAGAGAGTTACAATATTGCCCTGCCCTGCGGACGTCAATGGCTAAGATTCATTTACATGCGATGATTCGCATGGTGAGGAAACGCGAAAAGGAGCATGGTTTGCGATGGGGCCACAAGCATGTGGACCTGGACTTGATCATTGGCGCGAGTGCGCCATTTTGTCGCAAACCTTTCTTTTTTTTTAGTTTCCTTTTCACCATGACATTGGTCATAGATTGACCAATGCAGGCCATGAGTCCCACGGGGTGTTTACTTAAGCATCTTAAACGATGGGAAGGTGCGTACAGAGACCGAGATTGCGGAAGATGCGCATTCTTCCAACAAAACGCATGAAAAAGCAGTAAAGCGTGATGACCAGCCGACAGCGGGCTTTTGTGACGAGCAAAGCGGGACCATTACCCGATTGGGTAATGCCCGCATAGATGAGCGGCATGAGAAAGATGAATTGCGGCGACAAGTCAGCATTTTCATTCTTTGATCACTGCTTGCACACGCATTGACGCGTTAAGCGCGTCTAAGACGCGCTTGCGCTTTCTTTCATTGACAGACTAAGCGTCTGTAAGGCTTTTCTTATTAAATCAAGCTCTGTAAAGCAGGCAAATACAGTACAACAGTCGCGTCGCGTGACGCGTCAGGTTCCCCTTTTTTGTTCTATTTCGAAACCCGCTCGCGATATCCGTTTTATAGTTTTATAGTCTTTTTTATACCTCCATACCATTGTTTGTACAAAATTTCATGTCACTGGAGCCATTTTTGATCAATACAGAAGAGATTAAAGTGATTAACGTGAGTGCTGGCACTGCAGAAAAATTGACTTTGCGACATTTTTTTTGGTAGGGGACGGTACAGTACAGTATCATATTACGTGGAATGAGACCAGTTTCGTCGATGGGTGACCATTATTGCTTGACCAAAACTCGCAGAAAAATCCACTTCTTTTTAACAGAATTTTCAATTATCATATGATACAGTATTGCGATTTGCTTGACAAGTTGACAACAATCAAATCAGTCTATGATATGATTTTTACGTACTGTACGTACTGGTACTCCAGGGGATCCAGGCAGCAGACTTACTACTGTACTCTACTGTATTACTGTATGATTTTATGTACGGTGCGTCTCATCTAAAACCTGAATTTTTTTGGTCAATTTTGAGCGATAATGACTTTTTTTGACTCATTTTTTTTAAAAAATGGAAAAGTAAGAATGATAGAGGGGGTTCTTGTGAACATTTATTACTTTTCCTTTTGTCTCTAAGTCATCTTGTTGAAGATCCATTACCATTTGAAAATGGGATGTCAGGTCCGATTTAAGCGGGGGACCCTCCAAAATTGAAATAAACACGTGATCCTTTATACCCAAATTAGGTAGTCAAATATTTTAGCTCCGACATTTTTAGATTTTCTATGCAATTTTTAAAAGTGTTCTTGCAGTTCAGTGGGAAATATTGGCATGCCAGCCTGCTGGCGACTGTTTGATTCTTTTGTTTTGCGTTTTTTTGCTCAATCCAGGCGGGGACCGCCTGGGTAAAATCTTACTTTGGCGCGCAGGGTCGCGATGGTCAAGTGGTATAAAGCGTTGTACTCAAAAGAGCACTCGATCTGCATGTCAAGAGTTCGAATCCTGGAAAAAAATCGCCAAAGAAATTGAAATGATTTCAGGTTTTAGATGAGACGCACCATACTATGTAATACAGTAATACTGTAATGCAGTAAATACAGTAGCTACTGTACCTAGTAGGGGAGCAAAGTGCCTATGATACAGTAATGAGATGATGACTTGCAGCGTGCTACTGTATGATACAGTAGCACCTTGGGTTTGAACTACATTTTGCATCGGTCATTTCTGCATGAGGCTGCTGCAGCAGCACAACACTCGCTCGGCAGATAATAAAAAAATGTGCAAAATACTGTAAAAAAAACTACAGTATAAATATAAAGAAAATAAAAGCTCCATGCAATCCACGCATTTACAGTAATTTGGAAGTGTCAAACCTTAAATTTTTGCAAAAAAAGTATTGCCCAAAGTAGGCACTTTTCTCGGTCGATCGGCGTTCATGCGCCACTTTTTGTTGGGTTTTTTCTTAAGTTGGTGGGACGACCTGACGTTTTGTCTGCCAATAGCAAATTGTCGGAATTACCTGTTTTTGGGATGCATTGATCACTTGGAGATCGAAATTTCCCAAATTTGGCATTTTCTGAGGTTGAAATTTGTGACCCCTGAATTTTTCAAAAGTGGTCGTAGCTCTTTGGGGATTTAAGTTTTTTTGTTGCAAAATTTGCGCTGATTGCGATGCGGCTGATTTTGAGCGGGCTCAACCAAGCGGATGGCACGATAAATTTAAAAAAGGGCAAATTTGAAGTTTTCGGAATTTGCGTGTTCAAAAAAAAATCGAGCGCATCCATCTCGAGCACCGGGTTACAGTAGAGTTCATTCCTTCAAGCGATTTTCATCTGCGGGCACGGGGGCTGTAAAAAATTTTCTGGAGGCACAGCAAGCCGGCAAAGTCTGAAAAACGCGCTTTGTCGTTTTCAAATGCAAATGTGGTGCATGTTTTGTGCGGCGTGAGGCGCGTGACGCTGCTGGTGGAGCAAGCATTAAATGATTACTGTAAAATAACAACACAGTTCTACAGTACGTCCGTCTCTGGTACCTACTGTACAGTGCCCGGACAAAAAAAAGTTCGCCTCTGTCTATTGCGCTGCAGTGCCAGCACTCAGATCAATCACTTTAATCTCTTCTGTATTGATCAAAAATGACTCCAATGATATGAAATTTTGTAGGAACAATGACATAAAAGTATAAAAACGATTCTAAAATTATGAAATGGCTATAGCAACCGGATTTTGAAATGGACCAAAAAATGTGTACCTGACGCGTCATGCGATGCGACGCGTATCTACGCGTATACAATGGCCTGTGGACATGAAATGACATTATAAACACCATCTCCAATTTTTTCTGAGACGAGTGCAATGGTGCTTGATTGTATTCTATAGATCAATTTCATGGTACATGCATCACATCCGTGCTGTGATCGATAAATGTAAAATTGTTATGTGACGCGAGTACGTGTCAGACGCGTCAAGTAGTAGGTATGATAGTGCTCTGCTGGTTCTGTTCACCGAGATTAAAAAATGAATGAACAACGAAGAATAAAACATTAATTTACTGTATTTGTACAGTAGGAGGTACGTACGGAGCGTACAACAGTACGTACAGTAATAAAATCCAACAAAAGAATGGAAATTGAGTGCTTTTGTGCATTTTCTCGGCATCTCGGGGCGCGCTAGTGGCTGATTGCTTGATTTTTTTTTTCAAATGATCATCATCAGAAAAGAGATGCTTACTGTACAGTATTAGCGCTTCCTTCGTTCCTTCCTTGCCGTCTGGCGCTCTTCTTGCCTCTTGCGTCCCATCTTCCCATGTCAGTTTGATTCGTCGACTCTGGGTACCGTATGATACCCATTTTTCCAATTTTATTTTGTTTGGAGCATTTTATGATACTGTACTGTATGATACTGTATCACAATCATCGTGTGTTTCGTGCTAGCAGTCATTCTTGCTTGGCACCGTACATGCGCTTCCCGGGTTTTTACAGTACTGTACAGTATCGAGCCTTGTGACATCATTCCAGTACGTGTTGTTGTTTCAGGGACCAACAGTGGCTGGTTGACAAATTTCAAGTCCATTTAACCTGGAGTTGCCGCTAGCAATCTTGTTCCATCAGAACTTATTCAAATGGTGCACGCTCTGTTTGCAGTGCAGCATTTCAAGGTTTCTTGGCATACCGTAGCTCTCGAGAAAATAATCGCAAAAAAATTGGACAACGAGGAGCATCACTGCGACTTTTTAAAGTGATTGGCCAGTCTGCCCACTTTTTTTTTATTGCTGACGAGAAAGCCCAAGATCATTCCAAAATATGGACGTGTTCCATGATGGACACCAGGACAAAAAGACGCTTGGTTGTTGCGTGAAATGCACGAAAATTGCATTTTCGCGTATCGCGTTTTCGCCGTCCAATGACACGACGCATTTGTCCTGACACTGCCACAATACCGCGTATCTGGTATGCGTACGTATAATATCGCATTTGCAGCAGCCATTGAGGCACGGAAATGTCACTGAAAGCAAGCAAATGTAATTGCGCCAAGTTTGGATTTGGGGGGCAAGGACAAGTCGGCCCAGGATTTCCGGCGGCGTTTGGAAGTGATTGGCAAGGCCCTTGCCAAGCTTGTTTTTGGGGGGTCGCAGCAGTAAAAAAGGGCAAATCTGTCCCTGTTTGCACTTGGCTCTCTTGTTACTTTTCCCGCTTTTTCTTCTCTTTTTCTCACCTCTTTTATGAAACGACCTATCAACGCGGTTGCCGACAAGGATGAGGCGTTGGCCAAGAAGCGTGCGGTTGCCGAGGACGAAGATGACGCTGTTTCTGCACTGTGGAAGGCGATCACGGTGTCTGCGCTTGATATGAAGGCGCTATACCAGTATATCAAGAAGAAAGGGGACCTTGGAGTGGTGAACGACGACGGGTACGGGCTTATTTACCTTGCCGCGCGCAACAACAGCATGGAGGCGCTGCGTCTGTTGCTTTTGACGGGCGATTTGGACATCAATCAGGCACATGGCCCGCATCAAGAGCAGGCGATACACGCCGCGGCGAGCGCTGGCAGCTACGACGCCATTGAGCTGCTTTTGGAGCATGGCGCCATGGTGGATGGGATCGACAGCCTTGGCCATACACCACTGTCAAATAGCCTGTTTGCCAAATCGGTTGAATGCACGGAATTGCTCATGAATGCCAAGGCACCGCTCGACTCGGTGGACCAGCAGGGCAACTCGCTCATGCACCTTGCCGCCACCAACCAATTCGCGGCAGTGATTCCGACGCTCATCGAGCACGGCGTGGCCATTGATCCACGCAACCACAGGCAACTCACACCGCTGGCCATTGCCATTGGGCTCGGGTACCAGGACGTCGTCAACGCGCTGATCGCCGGCGGCGCAGACGTCAATGGGAACGTGCGCTTTGTGTCATTGCTGCACCACGCCATCATGTGGAATCGCTACGACGCGGTGGTGGCTCTCGTGGACCATGGCGCGCGCGTCAATGTCGTCAATGCCATGGAAGAATCGCCGTTGCTCGTTGCCGTCCAGCAGCGCAAAATCGACATGGTGCGCTACTTGCTCAAAAAGGGCGCGGATCCCTGCTTCACCGCGACCGCGGCCGCCAACGAAAATGACAGTGACATGGCCGAAAATGACGAAAACGATGAAAATGGCGACACGAAAGCCAATGGCACGGCCGTGGCCAATGCCAACAATTTGCCCCTGTTGTACGCGGCGAATCACGGGTACACCGAGATGTGCGCGCTGCTCATCACCGCCAACACGTCGCCCTTTTTCATCCAAATGGCCGCGGACATGAGCCAACGCGTCGGCATGGCGCCCACCGCGTCGTTCCTGCGCAATCGCGCCCAGCAGTTGCAGGACGCACCAGCATCGGACGCGCCGTCCGCATCCACGCGCCATTCGTCCATCTCCTTGTCCACCACGACCCACGACAGCCCGGATCTCACGGCATCCGATACAATTGCCAATGCCAACCACGCGGGCTCCGTCTCTACCCCCAATTCCAAGGTCTTTGACTTTATCCAGGGCCTCAGTGATGACGAGGATGGCCAGCCGTCGTCGCACTCGGCTGTGCTATGACCTGCTTTTTTTTTCTTCTTCTTTGAACACAGTATACCCCCTACTTTTTGTTGCGCCAATGGTTCACTATTTTTTTTCTCCCCCTTGCGCACTTTTTACAAAACCAATAAAAAAGAAAGAAGTATCTACACAATAGACGTTTTATTTGCATGGAGGTGGCATGACGTTGAGGGGGTGTGATAAGAGTGGGATGTGCATGAGATGGGGGAAACGGGGGTGGGCGCGCTTAGATTTCGGCCAATTCACGGAGACGACGAACGGTGGAGCGAACGGTCGCAGCAGCCGTGGTCCTAGAAAGCGAGAAAGCAAAAAAGGGAGATGAGCCACCATGGTTGCTGATTTTTGGGGATTTCTTTCATTTTAAAGGGAGGCAATTGACTTACGAGACAGTGTAGGCACCGCCGGCCATCACCTTGGAGCAGCCCTTGCACTTCCAGATACCGACAGCCGTGCGCTTGACGGCGTCCTAGGAAACAAGAAAAAGAAAGAAAATGAGCGAATGATCCAAAAGAAGGGAGATTTTTCTCATTTTTTGTTTGTTTGGGTGCAATTGGTTTACCTTGCCACAGAAGGTGCAGGTGTACTTGGAGTGCTGGGTGATTTCCATCTTCTTCACTTGCTTACGGAGCGAGGCACCGTAGCGGGTACCGTATTTACCAGTGATGCCGACTTTCTTTGTGCGCTTGGCCTAGAGATGGGAGATGGATGAGTACAAATGGACATGATGAATGGATGGATGGATAGATGGATGGTTGCCGCCCGTGTACTTACCATATTAAAGAATAAGGAAAAAGGAAAGAGGAAGAAGAAAAAAAAAAGTGTGGCCCAAGTCTGGCCTTATTTTCATGCGGCGAGAGCGGGGTGGTGGGTGCCTGTCGGACGGCGGCCGGACCTCAAAGCCAGGATCCATAAAAGTCCCGCCGTGCCCGCCATTTGTTTCTTCTTTTTCTCCCTCTTTTCCTTACTTTTGCTTCATCCGTCATGGTAAGGCTCCCCACCACCCATCCATCCATCCATCCATCCCGCGCCATCCATCCATCCTAGCACATTGCTCTCTCTCTCTTTTTGTCTCGGTTGTGCATTCCAACTTTTTGGACGAAATCGTACGAAACGTGCATGAATCGACGTCATGAATCGACAAACGACAATGACTACCTACTTTTGACGACGACAGAGGCACCCGCCACCCCTCGCCCGTGCCCCTCAATTCGTCGATATGTGCATTGCCGAGAGAAAAGAGAGCTTGTTACTAGGATGCGATCGGCAAGGAGGATGGATTTTGCTCATTCCCCCTTTTTTTGCGCATACCCCTCACCTTTTCTTTTTTTTGTGTGACACGCAGGCCGTCAAAGCTCAAGAACTGCGCAACAAGAACAAGGCTGAATTGGTCAAGCTCCTTGACGAGGCCAAGCAAGAACTTGCTTCCCTCCGTGTCCAAAAGGTTGCTGGTGCCTCTGCCGCCAAGCTCCAAGAGATGTAAGTGGCCCTTTTTATTATTTCTGGCACACCAATGGGAGGAATTGGCGACTCACAGTTTTTTTTTTAAAAAGTGGCCACGCCCGCCGCAACATCGCCCGCATCTTGACCGTCATCAACCAGACCCAGCGCGAGCAATTGCGCCTCTTCTACCAAAAGAAGAAGTTCACTCCCCTCGACCTCCGCGTCAAGAAGACCCGTGCCATGCGCCGCGCCTTGACTCCCTTTGAGCAAAGCAAGAAGACCCTCAAGCAGCAGAAGAAGGAGCAAGCTTTCCCCCAGCGCAAGTACGCTGTCAAGGCTTAGATTTTTTTCATCCAAACACTGCTTCCTCTTGATTCCTTGTTTTTCGTCGTCGGTCAGCTCCTTTTTCCCCAATAAAAAAAGGAATTGTTAGCGTCATCATTTAATTTTGTGCCAATTGTTGCCTTTTCCCTTTGACAATTCATTGTCCTCTCGCTTCCATCCCCCGTCCCCGAGCAGGCAATAAAGCGTGGACACACGGGCACGGCAATGTGTAAAAAAAAAAAAAAAAAAAAA
>KV441927.1:86834-182898 GCA_001650995.1 Gongronella sp. w5
ACTTGTGGAAGGACGATCGAGCCAACCGACGTGTAGCCCATCGTCAGACGGACATGCTTGTTATTGTAGCGCTTGACCCTGGCAGAGCTCTGCGTGTCTTGCATCTCGTACAGCCTGCCCCAGGGACCGGGCAAGATGGTGGACGGGTCACCTTGGAAGTGGGGCTGACCCTGTGCCAAAAAAAAAAAAAAAAAATTAGTGCCTTGGCAACATGCCGCCTGTGTCCTCTTCCCATCCTTTTTTTTTTTTTACCTTGTCATTCAATGCCAGAATAGCCAGATGATTTCGCTTCTTTCCACGCCATTCAACGTTCTTCATGGCTCGCTGAAAGGGGCCGCCTCCATTGTTAGCCAGTGATTTGCGGCCAAGGGCCTTGGCCGCGTCGGTTAGGGAGAGATATACGTGCGCCTCCTGTGTCTCGGTGTCGACAATGCGGACGCTAGTGCCCGACGCCGTCGCGATGTTTTCCTTTTCCGTCAACCAGCGCAAATTGTCGTACCGGTTGTTGAAAGAATTGCGATCCTTATGGTCGACCACGTACAGGTTGGCTAGCTCTTGGAATCGCGTCTCTGGGCGAGGTGTACCGGAATGTTGCGAGGGTGGCGTAATGAGGATGCTCGGAGATGTTGTGGCAGGCGCAGCAATTGATGAGGATGAGGAGCTCGAGGCACCAAATGTCGAGGACGTGGGATCCACAGACGACTGGGTGGCCTCCCCGGCGGATGCAGTCTGGCCCAGGCCAATGGGGAGCTGGAAAGTCATTGCCATAAGCCGGTGCACTGGCAGGTTGACTGTCACGTTCGTCCGGCGGCAGACGAGCGCGTAAACGTGATACTTGTTTTTGTCGCTATAAGGCAAATATCGAGGCCGGAGCTTTGTCTGACCAATGCGCCGCAAATTTCCAGACAGTGAGAGTTCAAATTGACTCAGATCATACTTGGGATGATGACCGACGGTGAGCCAGGACGATGGCATCAGGTCGAGCGGATCGGCTGTGGCAGCTATCGCGCGATTCAGCTTGCGGTCTGACGGCTGGGCATCTGGCGCGCGCGCACGGGAGCGATTTTCGTCAGCAGGAAGATAGCGCAAATTGCCCGCCGAGTTGTCCATCTTGTCTGAGTTTTTGTGATCGACATGTTCCTCTTTGCCATGATCGTCTTTGCCGGGTGGACCGTGGAAAGCGTGGCAAACCAAGCGGTGCAAAGCGATCCTCGTCCGCGTGCCATCCTTCAGTGTAATACAGATGTACAGGTAGCCGCCTGTGCCAAACGTGGGACGCATCTCGCCCATGATGAAAGTGGAGAAAGCGGCGCCGTGATTAGAAAAAATGTAGAAATCTTGAATAGAGGGCCACTCCGAGCGGCGAAACTCGCGACCGGGATGCTGGGCCTACACAAGCCAAACGCGTCAGACACGCGACGCGACGTGACCTTTTTTTTTTTTTTTTTTTTTTTTTTTTTTCCATTTGAGGTAGGCGGTCTGGAGCTCTAGGCGGCTGGTGACGAACAAATTGTTGATCTTTGAGTTGTTGACATCGCCGTCAAGGTGCACGATAATGTCGTCTTCTTTCGCGCCGAGGAACGACGCGCCCATGGCCGCGTCCAACTGACAATCACCATTCATGCCCTTGTAAGCCACTTGAACTTTATCTTTCACGCCCTGAACGACGATCGTCTTTAGCGGCGTGCTAATCTTGCCGTCGCTGTAGTAGCCAAACTGGCCAGTTCCCTTTATGTACAGCTGCCTGGCGCTCAGCACCTTCTTGACGTTCGGATTCCAGTGCTGCATGGGCACTGAAAAAAAAAAGAATAATCAATGCCAGCGACGCGCAAACCCCCCATAAAAAAACGGCATACCAATTTCTTGAAGTCGCTCGTCCGGCTGAGGCCGAGCGCCCAAGACTAGCGCCATCGCAAGGTGGACTTGTTTGGAACGGGACATTTGAAGTAAATCGTCAGGTCTCTGCTGTTCAAAGCGCAAGGACAGGGACAAAGGCGAAGCGGGGGTGTGTGTGGAGGGGGATGCGGTCAACTAGGGACAAGGGCGAGCGCGTGAAACAAAGAGATAAAGTGGGAAACAGAAAAAAAAAGGGGGGGGAAGGGGGAAAAAAGAAGGTCGAACGGCAAGAAGAGGGTAAACAAAGATAGGTGGAAGAGAGAGGAAGAAAAAAAAAAGAGCGTGTCCTATTTTTCATCACAATTGTTGTCCTGCTGCGCGCTGGTCATCCAGCCGGAGTCTGAAATTCAACGTCGATCTCAATCCAGGTACACGGCTCTTTCCCCTCCCTTTTTTTTTTTAGACAATGACAAGGATCATTGGCGTCCAGGTCCGAGGTGGACTTTACGACGTTCGACGGCATGGTGCTGGCGCGGATTTCTCAATGGCATGCCGTGTGCCTCTCTTTTCGCCATTAGGTAAGCGTGACATGCAGCTCGTCGCTTATTCTGCGCCCCTCCTTCATGCACTATCCACGCAGTGTGGCCATGACGACGCCACACATACTCTCCAGCTGCATCTCATATTATTCTGCTGGCGCTATCTGCCACCAGAGCTGAAGCTCGGGACATATTGCGGCATGGCATCTCCAAAAACGACCCCATTTTTGAAAATTCACGGACAAGGTGACGAAAAAGCGGCATGAATGCTCAATGGTCATTGTGACGGGCCGCACACTGGGTCGTGTGACCAAGATTTGTGCGTTGTACGCATTGCGAGATGAAAAAAAGGGCTTTATTTGGGACACTATAAAAAAATGGGCACTGAATTTTTTTCTCCGCCCTCCCTCCATTTTTTTTTTTTTTTTTTTTTTTGGACGCCGTCTGTCTTGTGTGTGACACGCTCTTGCATTCAACGTTACCTAGAAGAAAGAAAAAAGAGGGAGGCGGGGGAGCATGTTTCTGGGGACATCCCCAGATCTCTTTTTTGACGGAGTTGGGCTGGATCAACCTGAGAAAAGGCAATGCTTTGTGAGTGAGACCTGTTGCTGGCATTTTTTTTGACAATACTTCCTTGCAAATAAAAAAAAATTCCTGGCTTTGTTTTTTTTTCAATCCATCGCGCGTATTTTGGAGAGAGAAAAAAGAAAAAAGAAAGACAGGCATTGGCGACGTTCAAAGCCCGCTAGACCCTAAAAATAAAAATGGCGCGTGCGCACGCGCCTGGACACCTTTTTCTTCTTTTCTTTTCTTTTTTTCTTTCTTTACGTACATTTTTTCTCTTTTTTTTCTCTTTTTTTTCTCTTTTCTCTTGCTTCTTTCTATTATGGCTGCACCTCCACCACCTGTTGTGAATGGCCTCGTTTCTGCGGGCTACTTTGTCAATTGGTAGGTGCTTGCTTAAAAAAAAAGGCGTCGGACCGACGAGGAACGTCCTTGTTTTTTCTTTTTCTTGGCAACAGGGGTATTTATGCGCGCAACTACAACGTCATTGATCTTGCACAAAAGGCGGACTGTCTGACGCACATCCTGTACGCGTTTGCCAACTTGGAGCCCAGTGGAAACGTGGTTCTCGGGGTAAAACGAGGCCTTTTTAGCGTCTTGGCGTCCTTTTTTTTTTTTTCGGCAACTCACGAGCTTGTGTTGTGTGACATACATTTAGGACGTGTGGGCCGACAAGGACAAGCACTTTGACCCTAGTATGCAATGACGCGTGCGCTTGAAAAAAAAGGGGCATTGGCGCTTATTTTTATCTTTTAAACAGACCAAACAGTGGATGGCAAAGGAGATCCATGGGGTGACAATGACGCGAGCAATCTGTTTGGCAATTTAAAGCAATTGTACTTGTTAAAGCAGCGGCATCGGCATCTCAAGGTATCGCTCAGCATTGGCGGATGGACATGGTCCACCAATTTCGGCGCCGTGACCGCCGACCCGCAAAAACGGGCCGTGTTTGTTCAATCGGCCATCAAGATGCTGGCCGATCATGGATTTGATGGCATTGGTGAGTAGAGGGGGGTAGGAAGTCGCGAAGATTTGGCTTGAATTGACCTGCCTTTTTTTATTAAAAAAATTAGACATTGATTGGGAATACCCGAAAAACGAGCAAGAAGCGCTTGCTTACGTACATCTTTTGTACGAGATACGTGTCGCGCTCGACCAGTATCAGCAATCGCTTGGGCAGACGGGCGAGCCCCGCCTGACGCTATCGGTGGCCGTACCATGTGGGGCACAGCAATATCGTCTTTTGCGCCTGCGCGACATGGCGGCCTACGTGGATATTTTTTTTCTCATGTCGTATGACTTTGCAGGCAGCTGGGATGCGCAGACGGGGCACCAATCGGCGCTGTATGGCGGCACATTGAATGTGCATCAGGCCGTGAACGATTACATCCAAGCCGGCGTGCCCAGCCACAAGCTTGTCATGGGCATGCCCGCGTACGGCCGCGCGTTCTCCAACACACAAGGTCCCGGGGCCCCGTTCCAGGGCGTGCCGCAGGGCTCGTGGGAAGAGGGCCAATTCGATTACAAGGCGCTGCCAAAGCCGGGCGCCCAAGAACAAAACGACGCGCAAGCCGTGTGCTCGTGGTCCTACGACCCCCAGCAGCGCGAATTCGTCACGTACGACTCGCCCGTCGTCGTCCAGGCCAAATGCGACTATATCCAGCGAGCACAGCTTGGTGGCGCCATGTTTTGGGAATTGTCCGCGGATCATCCGCGCCACCACCCACGCAGCCTCGTCCAAACCGTCGCCAATGCCTTCCGAGGCAGGCTCGACACCATGCCAAACCACCTCGCCTATCCTTCCAGCCAATACGGAAACATGCGCAATGCCATGAAGTGAAACCAATTGTTTTTTTTGTTTTTTGTTTTTGAAAGTGACTTCCCCCCCCCTTCACTAGATTTTTTTTGTTCTCATTGTAATTTTCCTCTCTACTGTATAAATGACATTGTAGTCTGTTTTGACTCGCGCCAACCCTCTTTTGACTCACAATTTAAAAGTACAAACGATTAAAATGCAAAATCTCGCAAATTTGATCCTTTGCTTCGTCGTAGTGCTCCGCTATGATAGTCAAAATAGCAGAAAATGATGCGGTCCAGCTGCATGGTAAGTTTCAGGGCACATTGCATTGTAAGAATGCGATCAAATCGTACTTTGTAAAACAAGAGGTTTTGTGAATGCCATTTTAGCGGGGACTTTTTCAAACCCATTGAAATTTTGCCATCCCCGTGTGCATTGGCATCCTGTTCATGAGGCTGATCGATTTCGTTTCGGTGGTGCGTCTCAATGGCGAGCAATCGCGCATAATCGTGACTTTCAGAGAAAAGTCCATTATCTCGACGTTCCGCTAATCAATCTGCCCAAGACTCTGTCAAACGAACCGGGTCGCCTTGTTCATAAATTTTGCTGCTTGCATTGAGTTCTTCCAATGCCGTCATCTCGAGAAAAAGCGAGATTTTTAAGAAAAAGAGTGACAGCACAAGGAAGATCGTCATTGAGACGCGTCACCGAAAAGAAATCGATCAGCCTCACGAACATGGATGCCAATGCACGCGGGCATGGCAAAACGTCATTAGGGTCTGAAAGAAACCTCGCTGAAATGCCCATTTTAAGAGTTCACTCCTTGACAATACGCGATCAGACCGCAATTGTAAATAGTCTATAGCCCCCTAAAAGTTGCCCCCACTGCTGGCCCACGTCCATGCACGCCAACACAACTCCCAAGCTCCTTTGTGTACTGGATGAATGATCTTTGGCGATACAAAAGCATTTTTTTAACGCACAATCAGCTTACTTTTCAAGACATTTTAACCTGTCGTAGAGCTTTACGTTTTAAATCAAAAGCAATGGCAGGCCATCTGCTTCATTCGTGCAATTTGCGCTAGAGGCAATGGATGCAAAACAAATCGAGTTTTTAACTATTAAAATGTATTTTTATTGGTAAATGCAAATGAGAAATAGAAGGGGGTTGGAAAAAGAGATTTAAGCGTTGCTCTTCTCCGTCTTGGGAGGCTGCCAGCGAATAAAGTACAGAGAGAGAATACACAAAAAGGAAATCGCGACCAAGCACATGTTGAAGAAAAAGCTGATGACATCGACCGCAATGCCAATTGGCGGGATGGACGGCTGCGTGTTTCGCAGGGCAGGCATGGCAAAGAGCAGGGTGGCATTGAGCGCAAGGATGGGCAAGTCAATGGCGCGCTTGTAGAGGATGAATTGCAAGGTGACCAAGCAAGAGCCCAAGGACAAGAACCAGAGCAGAATAATCACAATGGCAGAGAAAGCAATGGTCGTTGGCGCACGCTTGACGGTGAAGGCCAGCGTGTAGTACTCGGAGCCATCTGTCGGGTCAATGTATTGCGTGATGTTGGGAACGATGTTGAATTGTGGTGACACGGCGGTCAAAAGCACAGGAGTATGTATAGCGGTGGAATTGACAGCAGCACCTTTCATAAGATTAATGGAGAAGGAAGCATCGTAAGAATCCAGAGGATAGTAGCTGACTTCACCAAACATGGCAATGGAGTAATCCGTGATGGGCAAACGCGAGCCATTGGCATAAAACTTGGAATCACTGTCAGAATTGACGGTCACCGGTGCATTGAGCGCTGCGGCTGAACCAAAAGTCAGATTGCCACAAGGCACGAATTGGATGTTGAGCTTGAGAATTTGGTTGATGGGATCCACACCGGTCACACGAGCATTCACAACAATGGCCGTGTCCGTCAAAGTATTATAATCAGCAAGGTCTTGCCATTCAGCGTCACTGAATCCAGAAGAAGACACGTATTCATTCTTGGAGGTGGTCGTGCGTCGATAAGAAAAGAATGTAGGCACCACAATGGCCACCATGATGGCAACAACAATCAGCAACACAATCAAATTCTTGATGATACGCGTCATGACAGAGTCGTTTTCGTCTTTCAAGCGAAAATATTTCATTGTAGGCAAAATGGAGTGAGTGTAAAGCTGCTTTTAAAGAAAAAAAAAGTGAATGGAAAAAAAATTTTATTTCTGTCTCAAAACCAAGCGCAATATAAAGAAAAACATGGATCAAAAGATCAACATCTAAGCAGCCCTCTTGTCCCTCTCACAAGGCGAAACTTTATTGCAGCTTGGCCACTCGTGTCACCTTCGGCGTTCGATATCTCCGCGTGCATCAACTGTATCAACTCCCTCCAAGCCCTCGAGATGCATGCAATTCAGTGGATTTTCTCTCCTTTTTACGCGAATTTTTTTTGACTTCCATTGCATTGCTTTACTTCATGGTATGATCCGCCCTCTTTGTAGAGCAAAAACAAATGGTAAAAAGTGAAAGGGCTTGGAAAAAAACTCGAAATCATTGTGGCTAAAATCACGAAACAAAAGTGTGGCGATGCAGGTTTGCCTAAAACGTGCATCCAAGCACGATCATCTACTTCTTGGAAATGATCAACCTCTTGTGGCGAATACATAGAGTTCCAACCCCGCCGCCGTTCCTTTCCAAATGACAGCGTGTGCAACATCAAATGTTGTGTGGCATTTTTTTTTTTTTTTTTTTTTTTTTTTTTTCCACACCTCTTGCAATCTTGCAGCAAAATTTTTTTTTGTGATACTGAGAGTCACATGGTGTCAATAAATGACCTTGTGTATGCTTTGACTTGCATCAACTTGTAGTTTTCTCCCAATGCACGAGCACGAGAGCCACGGATAAGCCCTTCGGCACGCTCGCTCCGTGGTCTTTTTCGGCCCCAGCGAGCTACCTTTTAAAAGCCCGGACAACCGGTTCAAGGCATCGTCATGATAGGCTCGTCGCGCTTCGCCAACGGGCTGCGAAAACATGGTGTTCTTTAAGAAGACACCAAAAATGCTAAATTTCGCAAAGTTGATCCTTTTCTTCATTGTAGCGCTCCGCCGTAATGACCAAAGTTGTGCAAAATGACGCGTTCCAGCTGCACCATGAATTTCAGGGCGCCTTAAATTGTAACAATGCGGTCAAATCGCACTTTGTAAAAAAAGGGATTTTGTGAATGCCATTTTAGCGAGGACTTTTTCAAACCTAGTGAAATTTTGCCGTGCCCGTGTGCATTGGTATCTATACTCTCGAGGATGATTGGTTTCGTCCCGGTGACGCGTCTCAATGGCGAGCAATCGCGCATAAACGTGATTTTCAGAAAAAGAGCCATTATTTCGACGTTCCGTGCTTCAATCTGCCTGAAACTTTGTACAGGGATACGGACCGCCTTGCACACAAACTTTACTACCTGCATTGAGCTCCTCCAATGCCTTCATCTCGAGAACGAGCGCGATTTTCAAGAAAAAAGCGACATCACAAGGAAAACTCGCCCACAACACGCGCCAACGCGTGCGACCTTACTGGTGCCGTGAATCATGGTGCTCAAGGAACGCAAGCGTGTCAAAACTTCAGTAAGTTCTGAAAGAAAATCCGCAGAAATGCCATTTTTAACGCTTGGTTTGTTACAATGCGCGATTTAACCGCGATTGTAAAATACCATTGGCCCTGAGTTTTACCGCACAACTAGCTCCCGTCCGTGCGCACCCAACGCAGCTCAAAAGCTCCGCAGTGCACTAGGTGCATGATGTGCGGCATCCCAGATCAATCATTTGCCTGCGATAAACTTCTTTTTTCATGCCATCGTAGACTCGCAGCACCTTGCTTTCTAATGCAAAAACATTGCACCCGATCTGCTTGACACGTGCAATCTTGCACTGGCAAAAAATTACTTGCAAAATCTTATGCGCACTGCAAATCACTTCAAATTTGGCAAACTCCATAAGAAATTCTCTCGAAGTGCATAATCTTAGAGCACCACGCGGAGCATCAAAATTGTAAGATACTACGTGGATCTGCTACACCGTAAATATCAGGGCACATTGTATTGTAAAAACGCGTGCAAAGCACGCTTTGCGGGGGGGAAAACATCGCTTATCTTGCTTGACAAAGTTTTAAACACCGTACACACCCAGCTCAACAATGGCAATAGTTAGCCAGCAATGTCGTCCGTTGCATGCACTTGATTTTGAGTGGACATGTGAGTGAGAAATCCTTGCAGACTATGTGCAGAAGTTTAAATTGGCTGCTCCTATGGAAATCTTTATTTTTACTGCATTGGAGCAGCTTGATCCAAGCAGCAAAGATAAAGTGCCAGTTGAATTCTTGCTATCTGCAGAATTTCAAGCTGATTGAGTCACTTAATAGGGACAAACGAGCCATTTTCAAGGAAAATCAAGACTTCACAATGTAATCTCGTCGATGGGACGTGTACACGAGGAATCCCCGGTCCATGTGTAATGAAGGACACGGGACCCACGCGACCATGTCAAAATTTCGCTGGTTTCCAAATTGCCCCCGCTTAAATGCCATTCACAGAATTCGGGTTTCTACAAAGCGCGTTTTGACCGCGTTTGTCGAATACAAACCGATGTTTAAACTCTCACCATAACTGGTCCTGGTCCATGGGCATCAAGGGGAAGCAATTTCTTCCGTATCGCATTCGATTCATCACGTGTTGTGACAGAAAGCGGCCATTTTATACGTTGCCCGCGTTTCCAGAGGCATTGGTCCGCATGTAATGGTCTGCTACAAGGAACGCTAATTTTTTCACCTGCGTTGCTCAGTCTGAACGAGCACGTTTGGGAAGAAGCATCTGGCAGAAAAAAAGGTCGCGCAAATCGAAAATACTCTAAATTCTAGTAATACTGGGCAAACTTTTTTTTCACCTGGACACCGCGCACCCTCAAAGCAAGAGAAAATGAGCGCCCCTGATTTCTTGCGCAGCCATCAAAATTCCGTCGCCTCTGCTTTTCTTTTCGTGTTTTTTTTCGGCCTTTTTCTGGTATGGCGTCGCTTGACCAAGATATTTCAAAGAGCATATGGTATGGAAAAGTGCCTGTGCAGGTGCAGACGGAGCCCAACGATCCGACCGAATGCGTCTACGTAAGTTTTGGGGGTTGCCAAGGAGCGTCATGCCACGACGCATCTCACTTTTTGCTCTTTTTTCTTCTTTTTGTTAAAAAGATGGAGGTGGCGCGCTGCTCGTACCTTCCCATGCTGACCCACGCGTTGTGTGCGCAGGTTGACCGGCTTGAGGGCGTGGATCCAGCGTCGGTGTGGTACTCGTTTCAAGGCGAGCCGCTCAAATGGTAAGGATTTGGCGCGCGCGGAAAATGGAAGCACGTGACGCGTACAAATTCCGCTTCCCCCCTAGGCATCACCCCGTCGGCCTGCTGTACGACTTGCTTTGCTCGGCCGCCAAGCGCGACGGCAAGGAATTGCCCTTGCCATGGCCATTGACCTTGCACACGGATGCATTTCCAGAGTCAGCCTTATTGCGGAACCCCACCATGGAGACCACCCAGGACATGTTCATGGCCATGATCAAAGAAGCGGATTTCTTGAGGCATGGATCGACCAAAAAAGTCATGAACCTGTCCAAACAAGATCAAACCCAATTGTGGCAAGCATTGACCTCGGGTAAAAACAAAACAAAAATAGCAAATTGGAAAAAAAAAAGACGCGTCATTGATGGTTTTTTTACGAGTGGCTCCAGAGCGATATGATGACTATTGGCAAGTGAATCATAGTATCCTGGATGAGCGGCCGGGTACACAGAGAGCTTCGTCGCCCAAAACATCCACCAACAACACGTCTGGCCCGCGCCATGTGCCATTGCGATTGTATTTGCCCAATCAGTGCCCTGTGATTCAAGACTTGGTGCCATTCACCTCGGAACAAGGTAAAAAAAAAAAAAAAAAAAAAAAAAATAAAAAAGGCGTGTCACTGACGCGAAACACCCTTTTGTGTATTTGAGGCGATCCTGTGCTATTGAGCGATGCCATGCAACAATTGCTCCCCAAGGTGCCTTTGGACGACGTGCACATCATGATTCACGGTGTGACAGTGCCCGTAGACACGCCCATCCGCTGGGCAATCGATCACCTGGCATATCCTGACAATTTTCTTCATCTTGTCGTGTTTTGAAAATACCCCCCTCTCGTTTTTAAAATGAAGCACTCACTTTTCCATCCATTTTGTGGGACCGAAGAGGCGGAAACAAGGACAATAGAGAATTAATTTAATGAAAGCAAGGCTGTTTTTCTGTAGAACAGAGTTCAAAAAGTGACTTGATGGAAGCAAATGTCGCACAACAACAGATCTCCGTCCAGATGAGACGGCGGGGCTTCAATTGACGCGTGCCTTACTGCTTCTCCTTTTTTTTATCGTTTTTGGCACCCGCTTTTCTTGTCCTTTTTTTCATTTTGTCGCCTTTTCTCTCTCTTTTTTTTTCATTTTCTCGCTCACCCACGCTCTTTCCACCCTTTTTTCTCTTTTTTGTTTGACTTTTTCTTTCAACCATGTCAGACGATGATCCCAGCCATGTTAGCAGTGACAAGCGCGACTCCGCACAGTCGTTCACGTCCATTCGCCTTGAACTTCAGGTAAAACAAGCTCTACCATCCCTTTTGTTCCCTTGTTTTTTTTTTTTTGCCTCTGTCGTTGTCCTTCTCCTTGCACACACACACACCTGTCGTCATAGTTGGCTCTTTTTCCCCAGCCTGGGTGGCCAGCGGGCCCCCTTGTTCCCTCCGTTTTCCCCTTGACGCGCCCTGCTCCTATATTTTATGTAGGGTCACCCTTTTTTTTTTTTTTTTTTTTTTTTTTTTGATGGTCCTATAAAAAAAAAAGAAAAGAAAAAGAAACAGTACCTTTTTGCTCCCCTCACGACGCACACACACACATACACACCTTATCACTATCGACGCTTCTGCACGCTTTTGCGTTTGTGTCTTGCCCTCCCCCCTTTTTTCATTTATTTGTTTGGATTGGATTGGATTGGACAAGCTGACTTTTTTTTTTCTTGTTGCCTAGGTCTCGGATCAGATTGTCCTGAGGCAATTGGAGCACCGCAAGCGTCTAAAGGTGACGCATGGCGATGATGACCAGCCACCGAGTCTCCCCATGGACCACGACCATCAGCACGACGACCAGCACACCATCTTTTGGCAGCAATTGTCGCAAGATTACGATCTGATGGTACAACAGTACCCACAGGCATTGCTTGCACTGCTTGCGCATCATGGCGGCGTGCCTGATTACGCGCGCGAGCCCATTTGGCAGGCCATGGTCCATTGCCCACACTCGGCTCTCATCCAGACCTACGACGACCTGCAGAAATCGCTACCGTCACCTGCCGCATCGCTCATCCAACAAGACACCATGGATCTGTACGCCGGCAGCCTCCCTGACACACAGATGCACGCCCTCAGCGACGTCCTGCAAGCCTATCTGTTGTACGACACGGCCACTCACTATCATCCCAATTTGATTCATCTGCTCATGCCCCTCGTCCGCTTCCTGCCACCTAAAGAGGCCTTTTGTGTCCTTGTCAGGTAAAAAAAAAAAAAAAAAGAAAAAGAAAAAGAAAAATGAAATTGAAGCAAAAAAAAAAAAAAAATTAAAAAAAAGGTAAAGCATGCATTGATCCTCACACACCGCCATTTCTCTCTCCGCGTTTATTCCCAGACTCATGGACCACTTTGACCTGAAAATGCTGTTCAATTGCCGCAACGACGACACGGCTGTGCAGCTGTTTGACATGATTTTGGCCGAGCACTATCCGCAGGTCAAGCACCATCTGGAACAGCATCACGTATGCGCGTCCTTGTTCGTGCCCACTTGGTTTGGCGCATTGTTCAACTCGGTGCTGCCAGAGCGTGCGCTTTTCCGCCTGTACGACATGATCCTGGCGCTCGGCACGCTGAACATGGCCATTTGCACAGGGTTGGCGCTTGTGCAGCGCGCATCCAACGCGCTTTTGTCCATCACCGAGTCCGACGCGCTCTTGTCGACCTTGGGCACGACCAAATTGTTTGATCTCGCTTATGCGGACAATGACGTGGACGCACTCGTTGCCGACACGCTCCTTTGGACGAATGTGGTCCCACCGTCGAAATTAGCTCATTTGCAGACCCTGATTGCCGCTTCACGCAAGCCAAGCGCCGCGTCGTCATTGGCAGGCAATGGCGGCACCAAGTCGTCGTCCTCCGGACGCAAATCCAAGCGTGAATCGTGGTTCTGGTCGTCTTTGTATCCATCACAGCAGCAACAGGCGCCATCTCAACAAGCAATCGCTGACACCACCGCGCCTTGTTCGCCGGTGTCTGGTCGCCCAAGCGACGGGCCATCGGCATCCATTCTGCATCAACAAATCGAGGATTTGGTGCGCGCACTCTCGCAATTGCAGCGCGACCACCGTGACCAATCTGAGGAATTGATGTCGATCAAGCAACGCGATGTTGAGACCCAAGCAGATCGCCTGAAATTGCAAAAGCGCAATGCGGCCATGGAAAAGAAATTGAAGAAATACAAGGCCAAGATTACGCAGCAGCAACAGATCATCCAGGAACAATCGGTGCTTGGCCAACAGGATGACCACATGCGCTCGTTCATCGATTCGCTCAAATTAACAGGCAGCTTTGGCTCGCTCGTTGCCAGTGGTCTCGCCGCCAATGACCCAGTGTTGGCGACAAACACGCAAAAAACAACATCGCGCCGCCAATCGCAACAACACGCGCCCGTTGTCGCGCCAAAAGAGGCTGACGACAGCAACACAAGCAGCAGCAGCACCAACGACGATGATGACGCGTCGCAAACACGTCGTCCGTCAGTGGCCACGACCGCCACGATCGAAGATGACGCGATTGTCGCCGAGGAAGACGCGGACGCGACCATTTCTCAGCAACAACAGCAACAACAACAGCAACAACAGGCCGAAATTGCCGCTGCGCAGGCGGCTGCCAAGGCGGCGTCTGCCATTCAACAGCTCACGTCGGAGCTGACGGCCGTGAAACTTGCCAATTACGAGATGGGGCAAAAATACGAGCAGCTGTGCCACAAATTCAGCGACGCCGAATTGCAATACCAGCGTGCTAATCAAAAGATCGCGTCGCAAGCGGAACACATCACACAATTGGAACGTGCGCTCGAAGAACACGACCAGCTCAAGGACTCGTTTTTGCACGAATGGTCGCAAGAGCAAGAATCGCTGTTGATGGAGAACGAGGATTGGATGGACAAGGCGCTTGCTGCGCGCAAGATGGCGAGCGAATTGCACATGGAGAAGCTTGCGCTTGCCAAGCAAGTGGAGCGCGCCGAGCAGCGCATCCATCAGCTCGAGGAAGAGAAGCGCGAATATCTCATGCCACGCGACAGCTTCTCGGAAGACGTGTTTGCCACACACGCCCTCTTTTTCACCTCTCCCAAAGAAGCGTCTGCTACGACCGCGTCGCAAACTCACACCGACGACGCCGAATTCCGCCTCAAATACGTCGAAGCCGATTTGCGTTGCAGAGAACTCGAAAAGTTGCTTGCCGAGGCCAAAGTCAAGGTTGCCGAATACGAAACAGCATCCATGGGCCGCCATAGCACCAGCAGCTTCACCTCGTGCTCCACCACGCCATCGTCGTCAGTCTGCTGCTCCCCTCGTGAATCTTTCCAGCGCAGATCATCATCCATGCAAGCCAAACGCAATTCAACCCTGTCGTTGCTCAGCCAGCACCGTTCATCC
Organism: Gongronella sp. w5; assembly: GCA_001650995.1. NCBI lineage: Eukaryota > Fungi > Mucoromycota > Mucoromycetes > Mucorales > Cunninghamellaceae > Gongronella > Gongronella sp. w5. The sequence continues at coordinate 101,339 of KV441927.1, forward strand.
ATCATGGCCAATTCCCTGGCCGGTGCCGCCGCCATCGCCAATGGCAATACCAATGTCAATGGCCCCCACCACGGCCCCAATGGCACCGCATCGCTCGTCACCACCACCACCACCAATGGCTATGTGCCGCCCACCTCCCCAACAAATACAAACACAACAAACACCTCCTCCAATTACCAAACGCGCTTGTCAGACGACAGCTGCGCATCCTCCGCCACATCCGTCTCTTCTTCCGTCGGAAGCAAGCGCTCCAGCATGTACTATCGCATCTCTTCCGCCTTTTCTTCCGCCAATGCCACAAAACCCGCCTTGTGCGAGGAACCAGAGAGCCTCCTTGCTGCTCAGCAACCTTGCCCGTGAGTTTGTCCTCCCCCTCTTCTTGCCAGTAGATTGTGCCACCACCATCACCCCCTTTGATTTGATTTCTTGTGATTTCATTGCTTTTTGGAAATCAAGCGCCAATGTTACCCAATTTTGCCGAATCCCCCCTTTCCTTTTTCCAAGGCTTCTCTCTTTCTATGCTAATAGTATCTTTATAAAGCTTCCCTTGACAAAAAAATTTTTTTGGAGAAAAAAAAAAAAGAGACAAAGCGATGCGTCCAGGCCACATAAATCCTTTTGATGCCTTTTTTTTTTTTTTTTTTTTTTTTTTTTTGTTCATGGCTCTGTTGCTATTGCTGTACGGTTCTCAATGGCTGCTGAGGGGACCCAATTGGCCATCTCTCCTTCTCGTCTGTGCTTTATTTCATTGACATGTGCACGCGTAAATAGCTTTCCCCGCAAGATCTCATTTAAAAAAAAATAGAAAGAGCGCGTCTCAATGTCGCCCTAGAAATTAAGGTTTTGCTTGTGATGATGAAAACGCATAATCGCCGTTTTTTAAATTGGCAGCTTTTATCCGTCTTTCTTTTTTTATGCACAAGCTAAATGCGGGGAAACAGGACGCACCCCCGTGGAGTTTTAAGAAACAATCGCGCGTGGAAATGAAAGCTTTCTGAAGAGCCGGGCTTTTTTTTGCGCGACACTCACATTTAAAAATCCTAGCCATGTCATCGTCAATTGCCTTTTTCTGCGCATTGGCATGCCGGTGGCAAACGTTTTTTTTTCTTTTGCATTAGCATATGGATGGCGCCCTTTTTTTCCCCTTGGCGTGAGGGGGGACACAACATCGGCTCAGACGGGCCCAATTCTATTGTTTGAGATGTAGGCTGCTTTTTGGTGGCCAGATGGGCCGCGGGCTTTTTGGCATTTTGCTTGCAAAGCAAGCATGTGAAGCGGTGATGAACCTTGTTTGCCCTTTCTCCACATCGTTGTGTCACCAATGCTAGCGTGTGCGATCGATTTCAACCTCCGTCCACCTGCACGTTCGCGTATAAAAGGGGGGATACGTTCGTTTTTTTTTTTTTCTTTTGACAATTTTTTTTCATTACACACTATCACATCATCATGGCCATCTTGGAATCTAGCAACCGTCACGCTGAATTGAACCGTCAAAAGCTCAAGCAAGTCAAGGAGCTGACCTCGGACCTCGAGGGCTGGGAGTTCTCGCAAGAAAACCAGGGCGTCAAGCTCTACAGCAAGCAATTGCCCGACTCGGCCATCCCCGTGGTCCGTGGCGATTATCTCTTGAAGACCACCGCGTACACGGCCGAACAAGTCGCCCTCGTTGCTACGTTGCCCGGCTGCCGTGCCATTTGTAAGTGAAAAAGGGCGAAAAACAAGAAAAAGGCCAAGTCAATCTCATCTTTTTTTTTTCTCTCGCTCTTTAGGGGATGAAAAGTTCAACTCATCCGAGGTCAAGGAGGTGTTTACAAAGAACGAGTCGCTGTTTTGGGTGCGCACCAACACGCCGTGGCCCATCAGCAACCGCGACTTTGCAGGATGCCGCTTGTGCGACATTGAGCAAGATCTCAGCTACGTGTCCATGGCGTCTGTCGAGGATCCCTCTGTGCCCGAGGTTTCTGGCTGCGTGCGCGGCACCCTGATTACCTCTGGATGGAAGACAGAAAAGGTCGCGGACGGTATCTTGATCAGCTACGTGTCGCAAGTGGACTTGGCCGGCTCCATCCCTTCGTCGTTCCTGAACAGCGTGCGCCTGCAGATGCCTCTGTGCGCAGGCAAGGTCGCCGACTACGTCACCGAATACGGCTTCCCCCCTCTCATTCGCGAAAACACGTGCGAAATCGGAAAGGTCGACTTTGACCACGCAAAGCGCACATACACCGCCGCGCTCGCCGGCGAGGGTTCCGCCACGTACGAATTCTCGTCCACCATGTACCCCAACGGCGTCAAGGTCGATGTCACCGCCGGCGAGGCCAACGTCGATGGCAACACCATCTCCATTTCTGGCATCAATGGCAACGCCACCCTCACCATCACCAAGGCCTAAGCATTGCACAATAAGTGGGCGCGCCTCTTTTACCCCTTTTTGAATAGAAATCAATAAAAAAAGCAACCTCGGGACGCGCCCTTGTTGCTGCTGTTTTGTAAAATTGAATTTTTTTACCAATTGCCTCTGACCAATTCGAGCTCGCGCCCTATTTTTTTTCGGCCATTTGCTCTGCGTCCATGTAACAGTTTATACAAACCCTCAACCAATTCGTTTTCCGGGTATTTGCTTGGTGAACTCTAGAAATTTGACTTTTTTTCAATTCTATCATGTCCATGGTCAGGGACAAACCAATTAAATTTTTCTAAGCCCGCTTTTCGTTGCAATGATGTTCTGGCTGGTCGAATTTTGATCTGGATTGAATCATTGTATCACCAGAAACTGCGAATTAGCTATTTTTTTCAGAATGGTGCCGCATTGTTCCACGATTGAGCAGATGTGCATCCAACAACGCAGCCGATGGTTGAGGATTCTTATACAGTGGCCACGTCCAGTACAATAAAAATGAGAGATCGAGTATGCTGGTGGCGAGAGATCACGATGACGGGCATGTTTTGTGTGTATTTTGGATGCCTGTCAACGAATTCACATCCTTAAGAAATCTTGACGCTTTGAATATAAACTTGCTTCATTTCCCGTTCCAATGGTCTCATTCCTGACGTACTGCGGACATTAGATGGCGCGTGATGCGGATTTTGAGAAGAAAAATACAAAAGGTGCCGCTTGGGCTTGGACTTGTTCTCAGATGATGCAAGAAAAAAAATCATGGAGCGGTGCATAGTACCTTGATCTCAGGTGATGTAGAACCACGGTGCCGCGGGACTGGGTCTTGGTTTCACGGCGAGAATGTAGGAAAAATGCGGTAATGGGCTCAGTTAATGCAAAAAATTTAAATATGTTTGCATGTTTTGTTTGTTCGACCCTCATCTGCCAAGTCAAAACATCATGTCTCAACCATCCCCAAGAGCCCCTCCCACTGTTGCGCGCGCTAGGACGGCGCCAACGGCTCCTAAAGTGTTGTCGACAACTTATCCGCCTCCACAGCCCCAAAGCCCGCCTGTTCAAGTCTTGGAACAGTCCTCTACGAACCAAGAACAGCAGAGACGCACTACTCCAGGTCACTTGCAGGCGCCAGCACGGCTGCCAGCATTGACGAGGCGACTCAGGCGGGCAAACACTAGGCACTTGCTGCACAAACATTTGATCCCATTCTTTGTGATGGCGTGACGATCTTTTGGAACATCTTTGACCAGTTCGTTTGTCCGCAAATCTTGAATAAATCTGAGATTAGGCCGTTTTAGTGTGTATTTTGATCGCCTGTCAATGGATTTCACTGGGGTAAGAATAGTGACCATTTAAACGTGAATCTCCATCGTTCAGCGTTCAAATGAGCCCACCCTTGCGGAATGGTGATAACTGGATGGTGCGTACTTGACGATTTTCGAAAATGGCCATTTTTCCAAGGGGTGCACGAGGATTTGAAAAGTGGTTTCGATTCTCAGATCGCCATGCCATTCAACCACATGGTATTTGACCGTTATTCATTGACAGAAAAGCACTAAAAACCAGGGGCCCATTGACTGGGTTTGGCGTAAATGGAAAAAGCGGGATTTTCGGCCATTATTTCGCCCCAAGGCTAACTTGACGAGGATTGGCCATCCGTGCCTCGAAATCATACCATCAGAAAGATCGCGCCCTGACGCGCTTGTGAATATAGGTGATCGGTGAAAAATAATAGCTTTGGTACATTTTGATATGAAGTCAAAAATGACACGTTTTGGGCCAAACTTCAACACCGTATCGATTCGCGATTCCTTCGCCGTAAGCGCTCGCTACGTTCACCGAGTTCATGCACCGGGTGCTTCTCTTGCTGATGCATTTATCAGTGCCACTCTGTAACGCGTTCCGGAGACCCAATTTGCGAGCAAAGTTTTATCTATTTTCGCTCATTGCTCGTCATTGAGCAGATGGATGGACGTCCTTTTTTGCTTCGTTCGTGGTTTCTCGCAGCGCTTCATCTTGTGCGTAAGTTTGGTCCGATTCTGAAGACTTGATTTTTTATTTCTTCTCGGGGGCCACGAAATGACTAATTTTTGGATGTGCGTGCAACGCGCCCTCAATGACCAACATCTGCTGTAAACTGAGATCGACGCGGGTTTCTTGCTAGAAATTTCACGCAGAGACGCGTTTTGCGTCTTCACGGTGCACATATGGTGAGTTGCACTAGATGCATTGCTAAATATGACAAATTTCGGATTTTCTCATGAACAACTTTGATTACATTGCCACGGCATGGAACCAAAGAAAGCCGGTCAAGAAAGTCCAGCAATTAAGAATTGGCGCAGTGACAGATCGTCAGCCTCGATATATGCATGACGCAAAAAACTAAACATGAAATCGACCTCCTGGAAACAAACTTGCCGAGATCTCAAGCGATTTGTTTCAAAACACGACCACGCTCACCGCTTTGCCATGCTCATTCATTTTGAAATGTTGCACGCAGTGGTAGGTCGCGTCGTTGCCGAAATAAACCTAGTAAAATTGGTCGTTTTGGTTCCTTTTTCAGTATGTCTTCCTGAAAACGCACCCAAACAGCCTCATAGTCAAACAAGATGGACGGCGGAGACAAGGTTCTAAGGATCCCCAGGGGTTTCAGCGATCGACCGAAAACCTGTTTGCAAATCAGATGACAAAATGCCTCTTATTTAACGGAAACAAGGCACAACGGCGTCAAACGCGCGTTTTGCGCACGCCATTCGTGGCAATCAAAAACTTGAGGCTGTGGAAATAGCGTGTGTTTACCGTTTTTGCAGAACAACAACACCCATTTAATGAAACAAGGTAAAAATGCGTAAATAGAATGAAAAGACGCGTCAAAAGCGCGTCGCAAGCGCGTTTTGTTGCACGCAGTTTGTCACAACAGCGATTGTGGCCATGGTAAATCGTGTTCTGCCATTTTTCCCCGTCTGTCCATATTTTCCATAATAGAATAAACGTATAAATGAGCCATTCATGATCGGGCTCAGCAAATGGGATGCGCCAAGGGGCGTGCGCCGGTGCGCGCAAAGGCTGGTCAAGCTGTCAAAAGAGGCATGTGACACAGTTGATCGGTACAACGGGGCAAAATCCATAACGTGCAGCTCTATTTTTAGACATTTTAGCGTGGCACAGGCCATTGTGGAATTTGAGACGATCGAGATTTCGGCGCCTCTGCCTTTTTGGCAAAACCTTGCGTGGGCCATGTGCTTAGCGCAGGGAGCAAAAGCGCTGCGCAGGGCAGGTGGTCAGGACATTTGATTTCTTGCCCATTTTGCTCGCGCGTCAGCAGACCACGGCCGAAATGAGTTGCCATGCTTTTGTTGGATTGCTCCAATTGGTCTGATCTTGTGCAAGGTTGCATGCGCAACACTGCAAGGAAAATTAGATCAAGGCCAAAGCCGTGTATTGGAGGGACAATGGAGGCACCATGGAGAGGCAAGTGAGCCTGATTGGCCTTTTTTTTTTTATTTATTCCGTGATAGGTGAGGCGAGAGAGCGAGGTATGCGTAGACACTTGGACGTAAAAAAAAAAAAAAAAAAGTGAGATGAATTGGATGGGGAATGAGAGGAGGGGAAACAGTGAAAACAAGAAAAGAAAAAAGCGGGATGGAGGGAGAGAAATGATCAGGTGAGATCGTCGCTGGCTGACAAGATCCATTTCACCTTCCAAGGGTGCCCGCAATGCCAATATTTGGGGGTGCAGATGAACGCAGGGATCTCCTCTTCCAAATCAACGTAGCCATCGGGTCTGGACTGCCGCATGGCTTCGATATGCTGCAATGCCTTGCGTTTTTCTTCTTTGCATAAGACCCATCGGCAATGCCGGCAAACACAGCCGCCACTCTTGTTGTATCTGTACAAAAAAAAAAAAAAGGCTCTTGTCAGTGAAATCACGCGTCCATGTGCTTTTTAAAACAAGGAGAAGCCATTGACGAGCGATAAACAAATAAACAGGTCTTTTTTTTTTTTTGCTGGTTGATGATCTCACGACTGCAAGACCAAAAAAAAAAAAAAAGGAGGGAGAGAGGGAAAGCGCGTTTGGCTTATTTTTTTTTTTTTTAAAAAAAAACGTACCTGAGGCCACACTTGTTGCAAAGATAGCAAAAGGGCTTGCCTTTGTCGTAAAAGATTTCGTCGGATGGGAATGGCCAATTGAAAGCTTTGCGCATGCATGCCTCTGAGCTTTCTTGGCACGCCTGGCACGGGCCCTTTGAGCGTGTAGGGCGATTGGTGGAGAACGAGCTGGTTGCAATGGTCGAGACGAGCGGCTTCACATCAAATGTGGGTGTGAGCGACGATGATTCGGCGGCCATGGATGCCGATGGCATTGGGGACGATGGCGACGGCGAGTAGCTGCTGCTGTTGCTATTATTGCTATCATTGCTGCTGTTGTTGCTATGATTTGATGGCAAATGACTGGTTGTGGTGTCGCCCGTGATGCTGGCAAGGTCTAAACGGCGATGTGCGAGCTGTTGCTGGTGTTTGAGCAGGCTGGCATGTGTTCGTGGTGCCGCTAGAGTGGTGTTGGGGGCTTGGGGCGGCGCCAAAGGCACGGCAACGGCGTTTGTAGCCGTCAATGGGGTGGTATCATTAACGTCCATGGGCAAACGAGACGTGTGGCGCGCCGAAAAGGCAGCCTTGGTCATGGACGACGGTATGGGGGAGGAAGACGCGGAGCGCGTGGACGACGCGGGCGAATTGGAGGAAGAAAAGGCATGCAAGCGCATTGTTTCGAGTTTTGATGTGTCTGTCTGTGTCAATGGCCGTAATGAGCGACGTGGCAGGTGGATGATCTTTGGCATGAGGACGTGCTCGTGTGATGAGCGGCGTTTCTCGTGCTGGATCAGGGCGGCGAATGACCTCATGTTTGACTTTTCAAGGGGTGACCAGCAAAAGACGCGATCATGTGGTTTCTGCATGGGTGATGGCGACGGGGCACACTTGCGGCGGCGTTTGATGGCGCGCGGCTGCTCATGATGGTCCGTTGTTGGCATCGAATTGGCCATGTTGTGGCTCGTAGCGCCAGTGGATGAAGAGGAAGACGATGAAGACGATGCTAATGGCGCACTGTCCGATGGTTTGATGGGCGAGCACGCCGTGGGTGGCGTGGGAGGCGGCGACGCGGGAATCTGCGCCGGTTCCTCCTCTTCTTCCTCGTAATCGTCGTGAACCAGCTCGGGCGGCGACAAAATCAAGTAATCAGGGGCGGGGCGCGACGATCCCTTCATCGGTGCATGAGGAGGTTGAGAATACGATGCAGCTCGGTAATTCGGCCAAGCACTAAAGGTCATTGAAAAGCAGCCAGGTGATGACGGATGACTAGATCAACGAAAAAAAAAATGCGAAAAGGAAGGGGAAAAAATGCGATCAGAACCAAAACGATCACTTTTTTAGGTCTAGCATCTTGGCCACTGTGGAAAGAAAAAAAGTACCTAATTCGCGAAAGAAAAGTGGTGTGAGTCTCCTGGATCAGCATCAAAACAATCAAACAATCAAACAATCAAAAACGAAAAAAAATGGTTTTCCCGCCTCAATGTGGCCGATGAATGAGGGGGAAAGAGGAGGGGCGCGCGCACGCGCCGAAATTGGGCTGATCGTGCTCAACCGGCTCGGCCATTAAGGAGCAAAAAAGGGAGCGGGTGATGTCATGATGCTAAGCACCCAGGACTGCGGATTGGGACTCACCTTGTTTGTTTTTCTTGTTTTTTTCAGAGAAAAGGTGAAAAGGGGACAAGAAAAGGAGAGAGGAGGGAAACGTGCTGAAGAAAGGAATGGAGGAGAAAGAAGAAGAAAAAGAAGCAGAAAAGAAGAAGAAGAAGAAGAAATGCCAAGTAAAATGTAATTGACCTCATCACACTTTAAAGACATGTGCTTGAAACGCCGAAGCTTTTTGCTTTGTGCGGATCGAGTCTTGTTTTTTTTGGGGGGAGGAGGAGGGGGAGGGGGGGACGTCCGATGAGCGATGCGTGGAACCAGTGACAGCAGACCTGCAATGTGCCACATTATCGATTTGCCAGGATCACGCAGCAAAAAACGAAAAAAAAATCGAGAATCGGCCAAGATGGACCCCATGGAGCGCGGGATCATGGAACGCACTGCGCCATTGACCTGGTACCCTATCACTTTTGTTTATGTTTCTTGTGTTTTGAGTGGGGATTTCACACCCTTTTTCGCGCGTCGACGCAGCAACATCACACACGGTCCTTTTTGCTCGATTTTATTTTGGGAGAACGAGCATCAGCTTCTGCTTCCCTGTTTCGCGTATTACAAAACAAATGTGAACCGCGGATTTGGGGGGAAAAGGGGGGAGACGCATCTTTTTGAAACAATCTGACAGTCTCTCCCCCCCCCCCCCAATCAAGCATGATACGTGCTTTTGCGTAAATCAAATCTGCCATTGACAGTGTTGTGTTGATGCACGGGAAGCAAACAGCGCGCAATCCGCACGAATGCGCCTTTTTTGCTGCACAATTGGGACTACCCCTTTTTTTTTTCTCTCTCTCATTCTCCCGGCAGCCGACACTTTTTCTGATTTGGAATTGGCTGCCTTTCATTGTTCCAATCCGCTCGGCGCTTGCGATTTTATTTTATTTTTTTGTTCTCTCCCCCCGAATCCAATTGTGGCTCCATCTCTCAAAGGGGGAGAAACACATGGCAATTCGGTCCCTGGTACACTGCATCTAGCGCAAAAAGCTTACATTGGCAAGGTGACACAAAACCCCTTGGGGGAGATCGAAAAAAAAAGAGAGCAATTGCGCTGAAAAACTCGGCATAATGGAACTTCCTAGCCTTCGCCACGCGTTGATTGGCAAGCGGCATATTGCGACGCCGAAGATCCGAGCTGCAGGGCTTGCGCGTCTTCTTGTTTGGGCTTAGGATGTGCGCGCCAACGGCCAACTTTTTTGATTTTCTCGTGTTCCCCCCACCTTTCTTTGCAAATCAAATTGTCGCTGACGTATGAGGCTCTTTTCAGCAGATCGGCACTGCCCCAATATTGCGGGCAGCCATGGCGCCTGTCCTGTTTTGGAAAAAAAAGCATTAGGTGGTAGTCTTTAGGCGGCAAATCCCGTCTTTTGGGTGCCTGATCCGCGCAAAAGTGAAAACTTGGTGCGATTTACACACGAATCTGTGCCATTGGCTTTTTTTTTTCACTCTCACTCCAATGACCTTGATCTAGCTGATAGCTGAAACAACTCCCTTTTAGACCCGTCTTTTTGCTTTACTTTTGGCGGTGTGGCGCGCCTTTTTTTAGTCGCTTTTCGTCGTGAACCCCTCGTCGTTCTCATTCTCATTCCAATGTGCTGGCTCTGTCGCCGCAACATTGTTGGAAATTCCTGCCCATTCCCGCTTTTTCCACGCCGAGAATTGACTCTCCCCCCCCCATCGGTGCTCACGCCGTAAATAAAAAGCTTAATTTCGCCTACCAATGAAATCGGCGACTCTATTTTGCAATGTACCCCTTTTGCTCGGCAAAAATGAGAAACAAAAAAATAGAGCCACCTGGCACGACGCACCCCCAGCGATGCACCTGCCACAACCTTGGGGGACGCGAAACGCATAGACAGAGCGGGGGTGGCGATGGGGGAACAATGAGCCCCTGGTCAGATTCTTTTTTTTTTCGCGGTTAATGAGGGCGCAGGCGTGAGCAACGGCGACACGCGCGGCAATTGATGTCTGTTTCTCGGCAAATCATGACCCATTGTACTCGGTAAGACCCGATCCCATCGTCGGCCAAGGAGGGGCGAAATTGGGGGGAGAATAAAAAGAGAAAAGGCTTCGAAAGAAGCCTGAGATGCAGCTCATGGCGGGACAATGCGCTCGCTCAGCAAAACAACAAGCATAGTAGCGCCACGGGTGAAGATTTAGCGCGTCGCGTTTGGCAAAAGAGATCAAGGCGGGCCATCAGGGCGCGCAATTGAGTGTCCATGCAGCCCGAACCTTGGCCATCTTCCTTTTACGCCACTTATTTACGCGATCATGCATCTGGGAGACCCAGGTTTGGGCAAAAAACGGCGAAACCATTGGCATCGATCCCAATGGGGGAGCAAATGGCCATGACAACGACGGCGTGTCACAGCAATGGATGCTCCCCCCAAAACGCCATCACGAGGCGGGACTGCATACTTTTTTTTATGCTGTGATTTTCTCTTGGCACGCGTTTCACGGCCCACTAAAACAAGCAGGTCCTTGATCTGACCCGAAACATTGGATAAAAAATCAAAGCGCGTGCTTTTAGTGACGTGAATTGCGATTATTAAAGCAAAAATCTACGCAACAAGACGGAGACCATAACGCGCCACCATGACAAGGCTACAAAAGAAAGACAAATACAACGCGAGTGAGATGCAAAAATCGTGGGAGATGAACGTGTTTCGTGATCAGGACCCAACATGAAGCGATGGGGGGGGCCAAAAAAGCTGGAATTCGGTTCATTGGCGCACAAAAACTCACCTGAGAACAGATACAAGGCCCGCGGGCATGAATTTGCCGCTCTTTGAGAACCGCACGCCCATGACAATCAACAACGCAAGGCACACCACTATGCAATAGCATCAACAGAACATGAATCACCCGGATGAGCCACGTTTTAATCGCATTTTTTTCGTGTTTACCAAAAGAAAACGCGACATTGCGAGGGTCACGAGACACGAGATAAGCACCATAAGCACTGAGCGAGCCAAAGGTGGTGCTGGCGACGAGCGACGCCATGCTGCCGGCTGCAAAAGAAGAGAATTGAGCGCTGTGCGCTCCTCAAAGCGTGCTTTTTATTTTTTATTCTTTGGCCTTCTTACCCTTGACATAGCCAACAATACCACCGCTGAACACGAGCAAGCTGTAAAGGTAGCCAAGGTAGTCTGTCATTCTGTAAAGGTTCTGGTTGAAAACGCGAAAGACGAAAAAAAAAATTATGAGCGGTCAGCTTGCCACCGAATCGACCCTCTCCCTTGTCGCATATTCTCTTCTCAAGGGCGCGGCCTAAGGGGCAGGCAGCCATCTCTTTTGGTGCGTGCACATACCAAAAAGTCGAGAAAAGTTGAAAAAATGAGGAGACAAAAGACGGCAATGGGCCAAACGAAAAATGAAACAGCGCCCCAGTTTCGCCTGTGCGCTTGTGTGTTGTGCCTCGTGGCCTGTGCTGCGCTCAATGAGCCAGGACAGTGCATATTGGGCACGCTCATTCGACAAAAACTTTCATCACACATCAAAAACACATCAAAGCACCCTTTCATCTTCGCCACTGAACAAAGGCAATGGACAACCTGGCCATTGCGTCACGCGGCCACCATTCCATTCAAATGGAAAAAAGCACAAAAAGTCGTGCCGGGGGCTTCATTTGCCGTGAAAGCGGGCTTAAAAAGTGAAATTTGACGCGCATGTGTCGAATCACGCGCTTCATTGGCGCGTAGAAAGGACGGCAATGGCTAGTCAGAGCCGCATCTTGTTCCGAGCGAGCCCATTGACAAGGTAGTCCTGAGGTTCAGCATCGTTCACCAGGCACTGAGGAATTGGAATCGAAATTGGCACGCGAGTGGCGCCATTGTGCTGATTGGTGCGCGTCTCGGCGCACCGGCAACGTTCCCGTCCATCCGTTCTGCCGGTGCGCAGTCTCTGTGGGTTTGTTTATGCGCGTGGTGTTCGTTGCACAGTGCTGAAACGAGGGCATTTTCTCCAAACGGGCTGAAAACCAAGAAGTACATGTAAAAATAACAAGATAATGATCCGGTCTATGCGCCACACTCACCAAGGGATGCCAAGAAGGAAACCTGGCGCTGCCCACTGGACAAAAATGGACGTTTTCCAGCCCAAATGCAGATCGGTCCGCCTTGTCTGTGTTTTGATTCGGTGCGCTTACTCGATTGCGTTGCTGTCCAATGAATCACGTACAGAAGAAAATGGAAGTGTTGCACCTGTCGACCTTTGCTGAGCAGCACCAATTGGGGGATTTCGTGCCTTTCCGTGACCATCTGCCATCCGTTTGTTCTCGACTCGTCACATGCCTCGATCTTGCATGGGCCAAGAATGAAGACGTGACATCGCGGCCTCCTTCAATGTGCCTTTTCTGGCATGGCGGCGACGTCTTGCGCTTAAAAACGAGGCGGCGCTCTTTTTTGGCAACCTAAAAATGGATCGTCGGTGCGAAACTTAAAAAAGGGCTTTTTTTGCTGTCGCCTGTTCTCTCATCTGGATGATCCTCGTGTAAGAGACAAGGATCATCTTGCGGTGCTTTGTTGCCGAGGACAATTGCAGCATAAAAAAAGAAAAAAAAAGGGGGAAGGGTAAATGGATTTTAGCCACATCACGGTCATTTTGCCAAGACGCACAGAGAGCAAGCATGTACCAAATAAGGTGTGGGGTGCACAAAAAAAAGGGGTCGGCGAACCAAAGCTCATCTAATAAAAGGTAAATTTTCCTGAAAGATGAGTTTTTTTTCATTCTCGTCTTTTTTACTTTTCTCACTCACAAAAAAAAAAATCATGTCGTATCAACCCCAAGGTGGTTATTATCAACAGCAGCCGTACTCAAACGCCCCACCTCCCCCTCAACCTGGTTACTACCAACAGCCCGGCTATTATCAGCCTTCGTAAGAAAACAAAGAGCCCAGGGACACGGAGCAGCCTGCTGACAGCTCGTTTCGCATTTTTCCCTTTTTTTTTTTTTTTTTCTGCCTTTAGGCCTGCTCCTCAGACCGTGATTGTGCAACAGCCCCCTCCACAAAAGGATGACGACTTTTGCTGCGCTTTGTAAGTAAACTTGGATGATCTGTTGGGGAAGGGTATCGTGTTGAAGAGGAATATGCAATTGCACGACGGCTTGATACCAGAGTCAGGGAAAAAGGGGCAATGATACGGCGTGTAACATGAGGACTGACGAATGAAACCTTTTTTTTTCTTGGTTTTTTTTTTTCTTTTTTGCAGCTGTACCGGCATGCTCTGCTGCTGTTGTTTGGAAGAATGCTGTTGTTGATGCGACGGATGGCAATGACGACTTGTAGACGATACGCATGCCCGGCAAAGATGATAGATTTAATGCCCATATTCCACTTTTCCGATCCCTTTCTATATTTTTTCTTCCCCCCGCCCTTCCTCCCCTCTTTGTCTTGACGACATTTACCTTGTATTCTACCATTAAAGAGCTCTGCAGCCCTGACATTAGTTGGTTGCCGATTCCCTGGCCGAGACAACCAAGTATTCTTACCGGTGTGCTTGATTTCCTTTTCCTGCTTGGCGACACATGCCGTGGCCAATCATCTTTGACGCACGAGACGACCCGCAGGTTCGCAACAGGAAGCGCGGACTGCATGGCAATGCGTTCTCGCTTGGCATCCGCTTTCCCACTTCCTCGCTTTCTCACTTTTTCTCGCGATTTTTGTTCTTTTGACGAATTGCCCGTCAAGCTACATACGATGAATAAGAATTATCTTTGTTCCCTGTGAACATTGGATGCGCTGGTTGTGCACTTTAAGAACGGAGCCTGAAAAGTGGCACTTTCAAGCAGATGTTAAGCTGTGAAATTACGACAAACGACTTTTTTTTCGTAAAACCATGGCCTCTTTTAGCTGCTGTCTGCAAGGATAAGCATCATCAATGAAAGTTCGTCGGATAAAGCCACATAAAAGAACATGCTTTCATGCAAACGAAGCAACCCCACATGACCACAATATAAAAATCACGCTTGAAATTCATTTTTCCAGATGCAATGCGTCAAAAGGCAACATTGCTGGGACACACCGAATGCGCACGGCCACATCCAATCGTCGAGAGAATCAAGGCGCCATGACAGTTCTACTGTATGAAAATGATGTATTGCGGCTGGATGCCAAGCGAAAAATCGTAAAAATTAGCTCGTTTTCCAAACGCTCGGCGCCTTAGGCTATTTCCATTGATCTCGGCACACGAGCTCCCTTCTCGCCATGGTCGCATTCCTTTATATTTGAATCCAAATTGACGACATTTAGCCACAGGAAGCAAAGTAATAATTTCGTTGTTTTGTTAAAACTGAGGCATCTTTTTTTTTGGGCGACCTCGTGGGCAGTAAAAATGTAGCCGCCAACGCGTTCGATCCGGATTGTTGGCAATTGAGAAGGATTACTTTGTAAAATGGAACGCAAAATGCAAAAAGTGTGAATTTGCTTCTTTTACTTGACAGGGCCGCGTTTTATGACTTGACAAGCGCTCAGCTCCAAGCAACAAAATTGCTGTCAACGATGTGTTCTTGTCTATTGGATTAATCATTGAGGTCTAGCGGGAAAGGCAACACAAACACAATCGAGTTTTTTTTTGCTATTCTGTATAATCATCTTTGCTTTGCATAGCGAAAGTGATCCATGCTCTGCGCGCATCTACCTGCTGCTTCTTGCCATTCATCAATTTGCCAAAATTTGAACACTCTCAGAGGAGTATTGAAAGCTACAATGGATGAAAAAAGTCGCATTTTACCATTTAATGCATTTCACACCGCCAATTCCGTGATGGCGTGTAGATTGGAAATGAGGACGCATGTTGAGTACAAAATTTGCTCCAGTTTTGCTGCTTGCATCTTGTCGTCAAACCGCGAATTGGCCGCCCAAATTGCCTGTGGAGCACGGATGTGCGGGGGCTGAAGCTGCAATGCAAATTGTCTTCTTTTTTTTTTTTTGTGATTTGATCCTTTCCAATTTTTCCTTTTTTCCCCTTTGCTCTTTCCCTTTTCCCGCTCTTTTTTCAAGCACTGGTTTTCGCTCCCCTTCCTTTCTCTCTCCCTCTTTTTTTTTTTTTTTTTTTTTAAAACGTTGAAGCATTTTCCCCCAAAGGGGTTTTGCATGTTCCACCAAAGGTGTTTTGGGACTCGCTTCAATGTGGTGGGGCTACTGTTTGTGTGCAGTGCACTCTTTTTTTTATCGGCATTCTTGCCAAACTCTTCGGTGCGGCCATCTCCCTCTGCTGCTGGCGGGCCGGCCGCGGCTCCACCACGACCGGCCAACCTCGTGCCTCAGCCTCCTGGCAAGCACAGCCGATTCCATGATCTTGCACGGCTGCGACTCGTTTACTCTGCGCTCGGCCATGTGCGATTGGGGTATGTGGCGAATCGCACGCCCGACTATGACACACCGCCGTTATTGATCATCCAGACATGCTCGTCGGCCGAGATGCATTGTGGCACGTGGGGCCAGCGTCTCCTGGACATGATGCATGCTTATTTTTTCTCAATGCTGACGGACGGCAGCGCCTTTGCCTGGGAAATCACTTGGCCACTCGATCTCAACCACTATTTTGAAGCGAATCCAGGCTATATGAGGCTGCCATCCAATCACGGCCATCAATACATTCGACAGCTCGGCGACAAGGGCCTGGCGCACCAATTCGCACGCAAGGGCAAGGATGTGATGCGTGTCGACCCTGAAACGGACTATGTGCAGCTGTACAGGAGCGAACAAGACGAAAGCAAAAAGGTCACCATTCTCGAAACGGTTCATTGGCAGCGCGACACGTTTGCCGCTCTTTCTTCGTCTTCCACCATGGATCGCTTGCGCGGCAAATACCGATTGAATGAATTGAATCAATCCGAATGGTTCTGGATCATGTATCGCCTGCTTCTCAACCCGAATCCCTGGCTCGCCGACAAGCTTGCGCCCTATGCAAGCCTCATGGGCGGCTCGGTGCGCCTGGGCGACTCGGTGTCGCTGCGCGAAGGCGGCAACCAAGTCCAACCCGAGATTGCATCGCAATGGTTCCGTGTCGGTGTGCGCGTCGTCGATGAAAATGATGTTAATGGGTCACCCATGGACGACAGGCAGATTTCATGCCTCTGGACACGAATTGACCAGCTGTGTCGCGAGAGCGGCAAGCCCCAATGCCACGTGTTCCTCTCGGCAACCTCTGCAGACCTCATGGCACGCGTCAAAAACCTTCGTCCAGCAACAAAGCCCGCCGTTGCCGCCAAAGACGGCGATCGCGCGTCACCGTCGCTTTTCATTCACACCCTTGCCGACACATTCCCCTACACCACATGGGAATCGACATCGCAAGAGGTCCGAACAGGCTTGTTTGGCGCGTCAGAGGACCAGCTCAAGACCGCGTATGCGCGCCCCGTCATGGATTGGATGATCCTCTCAAGAATGGACTACCTCGTGGGCTTGGATCTTGATGATGATATCAAAACGGCCGCATGGGCCGCGCAGGTGAACACCGACCTCCTGAGCAAACAAACATGTCAATTCCATCAACTCGCTTCCTGGTGATCAGGGCACAAAAATGCAAAAAAAAAAAAAGACACATTTTACCCATTTCCCATCCCATTTCCCATCCCCCTTGTGTTTTTTTTTATGATAATTGTTTTGCCTCATCCCCTTTTCTTTCTGTGCCACTTTTTTTTTTGCATATATTGTCTTAGAATTGCAATCGTGTATTTATGCCGAAAATACGAAATATAATAAAAAACAACATATCATATTTGAAGAATGACTCGGAGTTTGCAATAAATATCAAGTTCACCAAACCTATACCCATACACAACAGCTCGCTCCAACATTTTCAACAAATCTTTTAAAGTAGAATATGACGAAGACGTTTGTGTCGGTAATCGCAAATATCATAGTGCCTTTTTAGAGTATTTTGGCTGCTTTTTGATGGATTTACAATTTTAATAGGACATCGACTCATGGTCAAGTGCTTCCACCACTTCTCGTTCAAATGAGCCCACTCTTGCATCTTTATGACCACTTGATGGCGAAAAACACGATTTTCGGAAACCATGGATTTTCCAAGGGGTGCAGTCGAGGATTTGAAAATCGACAAATTTAGGTCCTCGGTTTGCCGCGGCATCCAACCACATGATGAACACACCTTGGTAACCGACAGACATGCAATAAAAAACGTGGGTCCATTGACTGGGTTGTGCGTAAAACGCGAAAAGCTGCAACTTTTTCACCTCTAAGCAAACTCAACGAGGATTCGCCGCAGCGCCTTGAAAGTTATTTCATCAGAATGGCCACGGCTCGCTGCGTACGGTACATTATTGATCAATGAAAAAAATGGTTTTTTGGTGCTTTTGACGCGGTTTCAAAATCATATGTATTTTTCGACGCGTGATAAACCGTGTCAGGAGTCTATTTACACGCGTCTGTTTCCAATCATAAATGTGCACCTGGCGCCTCTCTTGCTAATGGTGGCGTCGGGCCACCGCTAAAGACGCGTTTTTCCTTTGCCATTCGCCTGCAAAGTTTAATCTAAAATTGCGAATTGCTCGTCAACCAGCAGATCGATCATGCTCTTTTTTGGCCCTTTCCGTGGTTTCTCCATGCATCCAACTTGAAGTGCAAGTTTGGCACCATTCTCAAGACCTATTTTTTCGATTTTGGTTTTGGAGCTTGCCACGGCCAAGATTTTGATTGGAGTGTTGCGCGCTTTTTGTTTCAATTTTATGTTGTTTTTTTAATGTCGGGATGATGGAATGAATGGCGGGTCTATTACTACACAATAAAAACAAAACAAAACAAAAAGAAAGGGGGAAGACTATGATATTTTGGATGCTTCTGCAACGAGGGCATTAAACTCTGAATAAAAAAGGTCGCAGAGCCTGTGTGCGAGGTCCTTGTACTCTGGATGGTCGTCGGTGAGCATGGCAACATTGATCTTGTCGCCCGAATAAGAGACCAAACCAACACTGATCGAGCTTTTGCCGGGTTGCGGCGGCAGGGCGTAAAATCGCTCAATTGGCTCGCCGGCAAACGTGATTCGCTCTTGCGGGCCCGAGATGTTGGTGAAGATGGCGTGCGGCAGGTTGGTGTACATGTTTTGCCAAAAGCGTGGCGGGACGAGGAACGGGAAATAGCGGAGAATGCGCTGTGTAATGACATGGTAGACAATGTAGGGCAAAATGGAGCGTTTGATGGTCATCATGCGCCGGTGGATGAAGTGTAAAAAGGCGTGGTTGGAGCAATTGTCCGTGATATCGATTTCGACCATATCGCCCGTGACCTTGTTGGCCATGGACGCGTCCAGCGGATGGCGGAATGACAGAGGCACGACGATGCGCACCTTGGACAGGAGCGACGTGTCGGCGTGGTATTGCTGGAGATATTTGCGGAACGCGCGACAAAAGACGAGGACCATGATGTCATTGAGCGTGCAATGCTGTCGGTGGCGCGGCGACGACACGCGCCGCGCAAAGCTACGCCACACACGTTCCCAGCCGGTCGTCCTGTGCGGGGGCTTCCGCAGCGAGAACGCGTGTTGAATCGCACGCACATCCGAAAACGACATGTCCGGCGTCCACGCGATCTTTTTGCTTGTTGGCTGTGCACCATCGTACATGAGCGCATGCGCGCCCGTCCGCCGGAACAATAACGGCATCACCAGCACGGCCACGTCAGACAGGTCATGGATCACTTGATCCGCCACCCGCCGCATCCATTCGCCTACACTCACCACCCACGACACCAAAAATACAAAAAACGACCACAGACCACCCAATGCCACCATGAAAATGGACCGATGGTCACCATGGTCCTGCGTAGACGCCGCCGTCGTCGCCGCCGCCGCCTTTTGCCGCTCTTGTGCTGCCGCCGCCTTTTGCCGGCTCTGCTGGAGTCGCTGGTGGAATTGATTCAACTGGGCCTCGTGATTAAATGAGGTCGTGCTAGAAAACACGGAAAGCATGCACCCAATCCCATCCGACAAACTATGATGCGCTTTCCATAGAATCGCTGTGCGTCCACCGGCAAGCCCGGTGATGTAATGCAGTTGCCACAATGGCTGATTCGGTGTGAACGGAATCGCATACTATGAACAGGTTAAAAAAAAGTGAGAAAAATGAGCACGTGTGCCTTTTCCTCTGCTTTTTTTTTTTTTTTTCCATGTAGTCCTGCAGACAGGCGAGTGTCGGCTTTGCGAGCGTGTGAACGACAATGTGGTCCTTGTAGGACCAGTTTTGGGGCGGCCTACACCAAATTGGGGTTTCGAGGGGCGTCCCGTATTTTGGCACAAGCGCAAACCGCGGGTGCTGGCTGCAGAGGTCGGCCAGTGCCTTTGTGACCAGAGTCATATCGAGCTGCCGCTGGAACTCCCACAAGCTGCAAATCGTCATAAGGCGCGACGGGTGCTCGATTTGGAAAAAGAGGTTCTCCATGCCAGACAGGTGCTGGCCAAGCTCCCTTGCAAGCAATATCTGAGCCGAGGTCATGGCTGGCGCAAAAAGGCAAAAAGCCAGGATCAAGGTAAAAGTGACAAAAGTAAAAAAGAGAAACCAAGAAAAACTGGGAAAAAAAGGCCAAGAAAGGAAGCGTAAAAAATAGCTCGTTAAAAAAAAAAAAAAAAAAAAAAAAAAAAAAAAAAAAAAAAAAAAAAAAAAGCTGGGCGGACTTGAGCGTGATCTTCTCATGCAACATCCGCCATGTTTGTTTGTACGTCCATCTGTCTTTTTTTTTTCGCTGTCATAACGCAACCTTTTCAAACATTGATGCTGCACACCAGCTAATGTTCCCAGCGTTCCAAGTGTAGACTCATTTGAACGACAAAGCGCAGATTTACAGGTTTCATGTGCAGATTTCATGAGAACATACTTGTGCCTCGTGACAAACGAGAAACGACCAAAATACAATCTCATACTGTACTATAAAAATGTTGCAAATCGCGATTTTCTCAATTTCATATGTGTTGCGCTCTGGGTAAAAACTGTTTCATTGAAGAGAGACGCGCTTGGGTATAGTATGATATCATTATTTCTGGTCCGCAAAGCTGATTTGATGATGATGGACGAATTTTGCAATGCATGCTGACAATACAACGCGACTAAAGAACGGAGGGCCGATTTTCTCGGCAATGGATTATGATGTCATACTGTAGATAAATTTTACAACTGCTATGATATGATGCTGCGACAAACGATGCAGAATTGATTCTCAATGACATCAGATGAACCCAGCCAGCCAGTTTCATGGATGTACCATCATGATGACGCCAAAACTGATCGACCGAAACTCCATTTTTTATCAAAAATATGATACTGTAAGACTTTGATCTGCATTTCCTCGAAACCGGCATGATCGATTGTTTGCGTTTGACAATTTCGTCGTCTCTTTTTCCAACATGGTGTCGAAAACCATTGGAAGTCCGTTGAGTCGTTTGCAGATGAATCCGGTGAACAACAATCAAATTACAGTACAGTACGTACGATCGGAGGACGATCACAATGGCGGTCGATGCACTTGGCACGCACACACTAAAAAAAAAAGAGAGAGAGAGAAAGAGGGCGACAGAGAAGAGTCCAAATGGAGCAGTACAAAGACGGGCACTGTTGTACAGTACTGTACAGTACTGTACTGTACTGTACTGTACAGTATCATCATCATGTTGTCTGCCAAATCAATACCGGTATCTGTATTTTCAGAGTCATCATTGCATGCCTGGTCGCCGGAATCGCAAGGCGATCTCTCCTAAACAACAAGGATTCTTTTTTTGCCGTCTTGATTACAGATTCATTTGAGGTGATTCGGGCATCGATACGCTGGGCCATTGGAGCCCAAAGGGCCGTGCTGAGCTGCTGACGCGCCCATGTGCAAGAGACACTCCAGGTGCAAGGATGATTGAGCTTGGACAAACTCGTGTCGTATCGTAACTCGACGTCTGACGCGCTTTATCACTCGTCAAATAATGATATCATAAATTCAGTACGTACATCGTACTGTATGATTTGAAAAACCGTGTCAAAAATGCCGAAAAATCATTTTTTATTGATCGCGGATGTCCATATACGCAGTGACCTTTCTCGTTCTGCTGGTGCATTTTTCTCGGAGACGTGCCTTTCGCCAAGATGGTCTCAAGTCGAAGACGAGAACCCAAACGCATTTCACGTCAGAGCCAGTCAATAAACACCAGGTTTTTATTCCATATGACATCTATTGATGAATGGGGGCTGTTTAACATGTGATTAAACGGCGTGACAGTCTGAGGCCCCTGCGAATTGAATTAGAAAGCATGGTCAGATGATGACTTGGCAACGCGTACGCTGCATCGATTAAAAAAAAAAAAAAGCGCCAATTTCTACGTTTCGTTGGGTTGGGTAACTTTGCTGCGCGAAATTGCATGAATCTCGACCGACTCGGAGATTGAAAAGGGGGCAAAAAAGCCACAAATGGGATGTCGCTCTCTTTTTTTTCGTCTCTCTCTTTTTCTTTTCTCTCATTTACTCGATACCTTTGTAGATCATGGCCAGTACGTGTGGTGTGGGAGGGTTCAAGTGTGCTAGCCAGCTCCTTTGTGCTTACCTTTATGTTATTTTCGTAGAAAAAAAGTCACTTGCCGACCAGCTTGCCGATCTGGACAGCACGGCGCCCAAAGGTACGCAACAAGCCAGGTTTTCTTCACCTCCTTTGCCTGACCTCTTGTTCTTTTTGTATAGACTACGACCCCGAGGACCTTGTGGAGCCCATGAATGATGCGGGGCTGAGCGACGACGAGGTTGCATCGGACGACGAGCATGACAACCGCAGCCACTATGTCAAAGTCGGCAAGAGCTCGCTGCGCAACAAGCAGCCATTGCTCATGGACGACCCGCGCTATGCCGGCGAGCGCGCCAGCCGCAAGGAGCTCTACTCGGACGACGATGAAGACGATGACATGGCCGGATATGGCGATGACGATGAGGTTGTGCCGTTTGGCGCCGTCGACGACGATGAGGATGAGGATGATGAAGACGACAGCGACAATGACGATGATGACGACAGTGAGGGCGACTTTAGCGACAACGTGGAAGAGGATCAAGAGGACAACGAGCTCACTGAGCAGCTGCAAAAAATCCAACAGGAGGAAAAGTAAGTGTTTTGATCGCTTACCGCAGCACGGCCCGCTCAATTCCTTATTTTTTTTTCCATTAGGTCCATGTTGCAGCAGCTTGCCAAGACGGCCTCGGGTGACGTTGAAAAGGGTCAGCATGTGCGCCAGCAGCTGGTAAGCCAATTTGCGCGCAAAAAAGGGACTTTTAGTGACTAAACATGTTTCATAGACACTCTGGGACAATATGCTCGAAGCGCGCATCCGCATGCAAAAGGTCGTGGAAAATGCCAACCGACTGCCGCAGGTAAATTGATTGCCGTGAAGGCAACGACAATGCAAATCTGATTTTTTTGTTTTCGCTATAGTTTGATCGATGGGATGAAGTGGAACAAGTGAAGGAAGAGATCAACGACACCAAGGCAGATCTGCGCGAAGTGCTGGACGACCTGATGGACCTGCGCATCGGCCTTCTCAGCAGCAGCGGCGCCGTCGACGTGGAAGAGCTCTCGTACAGCACACGCAAGCGACATCTCGACGACGACAATGAGGAAATTGACGATGGCTATTTTGATGCTCTCTGGCACGACGTCTCTCAAGTCAATGACGCGTAAAAAAAAAAAGAAAAAAACGCGCCGCCTTGCGCCCCTAATGTCATTCTTTTTATTGTTTTTGATGCTCAGGTTCGCAACGTACCGCAATTCCACACTTGAAAAGTGGAGCAACAAGGTGCAAGCGTCGTCTGCTGCCAATCTCAACAAGAAGTTCAAGGCGTTTGACCAGGTAAAATTCGAAAGAGTGCCGTCCTTCTTTGCTCAACCCTTTTTTTTTTTAGAACATTTTGACACAAATCGACAATGTTATGGCCGAAAAGGACAGCCTGATCAAGCGAACACAATTACAGAGGGCAGAGTACACGATTCTCGGCAAGGTAAAAAAAAAAAAAAAAAGAGTCGCGTCGCGTAGAAAAAAAATTCATTTTCTCCATTTTTTTTTTAGACGACCGAGTCGTCTCCTGAGCAAGACGATGATGAAAAGGACGGTGTGCAGGATCGCAAAAAGGCCAGCCGCTACCACGATACCTATGACAAAGAGATCTTTGACGATAATGACTTTTACCAGCAGCAATTGCGCGAGCTGATCGAGTCAAGAATGGTGGATAATGATGACCCCATTGCCAGCGGGATGCGCTGGGCACAGAGCAAGAAGGACCAGGTCAAAAAGAAGAAGGCCAAGGTCGACACCAAGGCGTCCAAGGGCCGCAAGCTAAAGTAAGAATTGGGCTGGGCAAAACGCGTGTCTGATCCGCTCACTTTATTTATTTTTTCCAGGTTCAATGTGCATGAAAAGATTCAAAACTTCATGGCGCCCATCCCCGAAGGACAATGGCACGACGGTATGATTGAGGAACTTTATTCATCATTACTTGGCCAGCACAAACCTGCCCTCGATGCCACCGACGACCTTGTAGTATAGATTTTTTTTCGCATTTGCCCCCCTCCCCCCTTTTTTTTTCTCTCGTTTCCTCGCACCTCCAATTCAATAAATTTCATTCATTGTTGCATGCCCTCAATTTTTTTGATCCATTTTGTTGGGCTTGCCTTGGGCTTGGTCGCACTCGCGCCTCTTTTTTCATTGTTGTTCATTCCAACAAAGAGGATTTAACCTTTTTCTTTGTGGCACGTCGTACCATTTGGTAATCTTCCTTGCAAACATATGAATGGCATTGTCCTGATTGTGCAGTCAGATCCGATGCTGGCGTGATGGACATTGGGGATGACGGGCATATTGCTCTCTCTCCCCCCCCTTTTTTTTTTTTTTTTTTTTTTTTGCCCGCACTCGGCAGCGAGCGCACACTCCATCCCGGGTCACACAAAATAGATGGCTTTCTCACCTCCATATGATTTTTTTTTCTCGCGTACTAAGCAATCTTTGTTCATGCGTGAAAACAAAAAAAAAAAAAGGAAAAAGAGACAAAAAAAGCCGAAAAAGAGAAACGACGTCTTTGACGCGCCACGGTTAAAATGGCTGCATCGCGTCATGTTCTTGATGACATGGTCGTTGTACATGCATGGCAATTGTTGCCCAGGGTCTTTTGTGGATGTGACCGATCAGCTCAGGCGCGATTTTTTTTTTGTAACCGAGGCTGAAACTTTTTTCTCAAACGACGAACATGTGGCCCAGTCCCCCCTGGATCAACTGATGTGCAAGCGGCGATTAGGGGGGAGGATTCAAGTTCTTGTTGTGGGTCCCAAAATCAGCAATAAGGTTTGTTCCTCCCTATACAAAAAAATTAGGCTCGTCCCAGAGCTTGCGGCAAAGCATGACGCCGGGTCTCATTCACCCGACGGGGCGTGCTGGGAGACCAAAAGCAAGGCAGTCATGCTTGTTTTTTTTCACAAAGGAGAAAAGGAAAGGAGACGCGCCGTAAAAACACAAATGGGAGCAAGTTCCGTCGGAGGAATAGCCGACAACACGCTTCCCATGATCTCCAAATTCAGTATGATCTAGCAAGGGGGAAAAGCCTCGGGCGCAAGGCTGCCAATTGCGCGCGCTTGCACATTGAATGAGAAAAAAAAAAGAGAGCAGGATCGATAAAGCTTTTTTTTTTTTTTGTCCATCACATTGCCCAGCCCTCTCTCCTGGACCCACGCACCCTTGGCGCCGCACGCGTGCTCTTTTTTTTTTCTTTTGTTTACTCACACGTCCCAATTGTCGTCCACGGAGGGGATGAGTGTTGAACAAAAGGGTAGGACCACGCACAGACGCGGCGCGTCGAGACATGTGTAATGCTGCTTGTGTTCCAAAGGTGCCATTCTCCCGTTTTTTGGGCCGCATCGTCCCTCAATGGCGGTGGCCTTTGCTTTATGAGCGGGGGAAAAAGAATGTGGAGGTTTCCCTTATCCCCCCAATGGGCGCTCGCTCGTCTCTTTTTTTTTTCATGAAACATATGAGAGGGGGGGGGCGTCGACGGGGGACCAACGGCACGTTCTCGTGAGTTGGGACGGGTGAGGCCCAATGCCATTGATCAAGGCGAAACGATTGGCTCTCAGGCCATCTCAAACAAATAAAAAAATGGATTTGCTCATCTTCATACTGTCTTTTTGGAGGTTATTCCCCTAAGCGGAATAGGGCGCGTCCCAAAACAGCAAAACCTACTTTTGGCTTCTCATCACGTATCATCAAACACGTTACCCTTTTGTTGTGAGGGCCTTTTGCGGCCAATTCGCTTTTTTTTTTTTTCAAAAAAAACAACAATTCTACTTTTTTGCTGATCAGACGACAAATTCATCCACGTCATCCAAGGTTGGGGGGAAGAACCAGAAAGGCAAAAAGCACACTCACATTTTGCCATTGAAACGAATGCACGCCCAAAAAAACATAAAAAAAACAAGAATCGCGCTGTCCCTCGTGCCTGCAAAGAGCACGATGAGGCCATATATTACCAGGGGACGCATAGCGACATGGTGCTATTTTTAGAAGCGCGCCCGGTTACACAAAGGTACCCAAATCATCCGTGAAGCTAACCTTACGCGTACCTGCTCACATTTGCAAGCCATTTTTTTCATGGCGTGAGGCCTTATTCATAAAAAAAAAATTGGGCTTGAGGCAGCAAGCAGCAGCAAGCAAGGTTGGTGTTTCACTGGTTGCCGATCCTTTTTGTTTTTTCTTTCCAATTGTGATGCAAGCGCCTAATTTTTGTTCTTTTCAAATAAATGGCAACCAAGGAAACATGTCATTAAAGGGGATCAAACAAAAATAAAACGCAATAAAATGGAAAGAAGGAAGGCAAAGAGAGAGAGGCGACGAGGATGAGCAATCAAGTGTAAAATGATAATCGCATCTTACCCTTTACTGCTTTGTTCCCCCCCAAAAAAAATCGGCAAATGCTCATCCGGTTTGCTCACAGGTGAACTCTGATACGCTTTATAAAAAAAAAATTGAGAGAGCATGAGCGAGGCGCGAGCTTATGGTCGTGCCCATTGAATGTCCGAGTGGGGGGTGAAGCGCCTTTTTCAGCAATGAAAGTGAAATCAAGAGCAGCCTTGCCCTCTTTCTTTTTCTTTCTCGCTTTTTTTTTCTTTTTCGTTTGTGCCTTTGATCTCCCATTCTCCTCCACGTTCTGCCCTCAGCACACGCGACACCCATTTTTCGATGAATCCCGCCCCCAATGCCGGAAAAGAATGGCCATTGAGCCAAGGATCAGCCATGCCAGGCTCACTGCACGACCACCCAGCCAATTATTCGCCCACACCCACCATGGCTCAGCCGTACCCTCCCTATGGCCAAGGTTCCATGATGGCGCCACCCACCCTGTAAGAAGCATCACGCCAAAAAGGGGATTTTTAAAAAAAAGATGACAATGGGGAAACGAGGGGACGATGCAGGAACGCGTGCCTTTTTTTTTTGTTCGTCGCTTGCTGCTGTCAATTATGCGTTGATGCCGCTTGTTTGGTGCGACTCTCTTGTTTCACCAAGAAATAAGAAAATGAGTGCATCGACCAGAATAAGAGGGAATTAAGGGGGAAAGGCGCGGAGCGCCAATGTGTTGGGATGTGAAACAGGTTAGGAAAGAGGGGGGGGGCCGCAAAAAAAAAGAGGTGGCTGTTGAGAGAGAGAGCGAGAGGGTGAATGCGAGGGACGTCATGTGAATTTGGTGTGTGACACAAAACTTATTATTTTTTTTTCCTCACTCCCTCTCGTCATAGACACTCTTATTCACAACCACCTCCTCATATGCATACGACAAGCTACATGAAGAGCGACTCGGACCCGAGATTGCCAGGGTAAAGCACGAAAAAAGATAAAGGAAAAAGAAAGTGCGCATGTGATCCAGGGGGGCGGGGTTGCCAGGGGGGGGGAAGCGCAGCTTGAGCGCCACCTGCGGGAGAGAAGCAAGCGCGCGCGCGTGCTGTCGGGAACAATCCAAGAGCCCCAATTGGGGAGCAATTGGCCGTTGTTTTCCTTTTTTTTTTTCTCACTTTCTTTATTATTTTATTGCTTAGCATGATGATGCTCTCACAACCAAGCACGCCACGACCGAACAATGGACTTGATGACAATGCAGCTGCTGGCGGCAAGAAGCAGACACGTCAATACGTCCCACCTTACACACCGTCCATGAATCCGTACCCTGTGCTACCAAGAAAACAGCGGCCCCGCAGCGACAATGGGAGCTCGCTCTTTGGCGGCGAGACCAGCCCCTCGTTCTCGGCGGCCAAGCCCTTGGACAATCTCTTTTCGCCAGACCGTGCCAATCTGTAAGAAAAATGGGGGAGCAAATGGATTCAATGGCGCAAAAAAATCGAGCATTTGGGCGCTAAATCCACACGAAACGATTGACCCTCGTCGAGGACCAAAAAAAAAAAAAAAAAAGAGGACATTGGAATTGACCACTTTTTTTTTTTATCATTTTACAAAAGGCTTACAGTGAGGATACAATCCAAGATGGATCGTGGGTTCTTTTTGGCGGACAATGACTGGACATGTTACCGTCGCAACTATTTCCAAGTGAGCAGCACGTTCTCGATTCACGGTCTGAACCCTTACTACGGCGACCACGAGCTTCAATGCTTTGTGCAGACAGCGAATCACGGGACGCAGCCTGTGGCGCGATTCCTTGTTGGCATTTCGTCGCGAGTGTCGACCAACGACAAGCCTGTGGAGCTTGTGCAGCACACGCCCAAGCGTGACAAGGGCCCGCAGATGACGCCGATGGCCAAGCAGATTGTTCCGGGGGGCAATCTCAGTTTGAGCTCTGTTGGATCGAATCAGAGCATTGCCACCTTTGAGCGCATTCAATTCAAGACGGCTACCGCCAATAATGGCAAGCGACGTGCTGCGCAGCAATACTATGTGATTGTCGTGGAATTGTACGCAGAGACCCACGATCAAGAGCGTGTTTTGGTCGCTTCCAGCGTTTCTTCGCCACTGGTGGTGCGTGGTCGCAGTCCTGGCCATTACGCGGACAACCAAACGCGTGCGCACGCCCCGCCCAATGCCGCGCCCGTGCCCACACCGCCCGGCGCGTCCATGCCACCCGGAATGATGATGCCGCCCCACGTTGACGACGACCGATACCATCACGCCGCGTACAGCCGCGCCAATGCGCCTCCCACCGGCGCGCCTATGATGCCCCCTGATTACCAACACTATTACTACGCGACAACCGCCAGCTACCCCGCCAATGCCCCGCCAGCGCAGGCGCCTGCGCCCTACCCGCCCAATATGCTGATGCACAGCGACGCCGTGGCCCCTCCTCCCCCTCCCGGCCCCGCCACGTCCAACGCGCCCCAGAGCGCACCCAATGCGTCTCAAAACACGTCGTCGCCTACCCAACATCACCAACAGTCGCTGTCGGACCCATCATCATCGGAATCGTCGTCACCAGACGCGCCTTCCTCAGCCAATGTCATCCCAGACTCAAAGGTCCCGCCCCACCCGTCCCAAATCAGCATCCAGGCCATGCCTAGCGCCGTCGATGGCTCGTGGTCGCGCTCGCGATACCATTCTGCAGGTTCAGTACCCTCTCCGGCTCCCAATGGCGACCAGTCCTCCTACTTTTCTCCACAGCAACAGGCTCCGCCCAATGGCGCGCCTCCCACACCAACCACACCGTTCATCCGCAAATTCGATCCCCTGACCGCAGAACAAACGTCCTAAAATCAAGAAAAACCAAGAAAACGCGCCTCCTTCCTTTGGCCTCCGTGTCCCCATTGTCCTTTTTTTCTTTGTCGTTTGTCCATGTCCCCCCTGCACACACACCCAATCCCCCAAGCTAGGTTACCCCCCCCCTCCAATACTGATAAGCGCGCTGTTTCGCTCTTTTTTCTCTATCTTTATTTTTTTCTCTCGCTCTTCTCTTACTCCATATATTATATAGCTACTCTTTTATCTACTTGTTCCTCTTTGTACCAATGAATTGAAAATAAAATCAAAGAAATGCACTGGCCATTCCATGATGAAATCACTTTTTTTTGCAAAGATTTTTGTCCAAAAGGCCGAACGAGGGCCTTTTTAATCTTTTCAGTGTGGCATCCTGACGCACCAAGCCCCGGTTTCATCTAAAGATGCCCATCGGCACGCGAGTCCACGATAAAAAGAAGGCACAAAGTCGCAAATTTGAAAAAACACTGGTTTTGCAAAATCCTTGCGGACGAAATTAGGCTCTGTATAAACTTGGAGTGTTGACCTTGGACAAACTACCTGCAGAAAATATAATGGCTAATGGAAATGGAATGCAAGGCTTCCAAAACAAAAAGTCTAAACAAATGTTTCCAATTTTCAAATACAAACACCACACAATCGTAGAGCTGCGTCTTATTTAATTGTGCTGCTCGTTACGAATATAGAATATAGGACGAAGGCTTTCATTTTGAGCGCATCCTTGTGTGTCTAGGTGCGCAATTGAGCGAGCGTTGCCTGCTTTTAGTTGCGCGCAGTGGGTGCGACGATTTTTTGCAACAAAACTCTCAAGTCCTTTGATTCTCCTTAAACTTGACGGAAAGGTGGACACCAAGGAGCGGTTGCAGTGAGGCAAGTTTCACGAGATTCTACTTTGTGGAACTTGGTAAATTCGCGATTTTGTGAGCTGGAGGCCTCTGTTTCAAATGGCCATCCATCGACGGCGAAACGCGCTAGAACCGAACACTCGACATTTCCAAGGAGAGTGCCATTCAAGGTTCCATGTGTATGTACTGCGTAGTCCAGCGATTTTGCACAAACAGGAATATCGACGACTCAAAAATCATGTGCAAAAATCGCGGTTTCGACGCGTCACCATTCACGCGCAAAGCGCGTTTTTTTGGGATCTGCGGCATCCCCGTGTGCGCACGATCCATATGCGCGAGATATGTTCTTTTCAGGCTGCTAAAATCACGTCGTGGCTTCTTGTCATTGAATCGAAAATCTTGTTTTTTCATGCTTTTTTGCCAATTTTCTCGCCAATTGGCCTAATAACCCGCGAACTTGCCCTCACAAGAATTGATGAGGACAGTACGTTTTAGTTACTGTCCAAATTTCGTGGCGATCCATCAGTGTTTTTCGATTTTCGAAAATTAGCCAGGGGGTCGTCCATGAAATTTGGCCATTTTCGATCGTGGCTGTTGCTCGTCATCTGCGCGACCTAGAGTCGCGTGGGCGGGCTCAAATGAAAGTTGAGCGTGGCCTTGACAGCACAGCGCAATAAAATGGTCCATATGCTATCGAAGCGCGCTTGAAAAAGCCAAAATGGACGATTTATTGCCTTTATGCATTTTACTCGCGTCTAATGATGATGCTCCATAATAAAACAGGTACCATTCGAGAGCCAAGAGGCTTGACTACCTTCTGTATGCCCAGAGCAACTCCAGGTTCCTTGTTGCTTTTCGAGCAATTCCCATCTTTCGAAAGAAAAATGAGACTTTGGTACTTTCTGCTGTAAAAACTCTTGCTTTGATTATCAAATCTATCGTGCCCAGAGTCGCTTGGACGTGCCAAAATGCCACTTTCAATAGTTTAGCTTTTGCAAGCCCTATTTGGATGGGCACGACGCCTGTCTTTAGGGTCCAAAAAGGCGGAAAATTGGAGACCAAAGTACAAAAAAGGAAGGTGCAGCCTGTTAAATATGAGGTGGCCGAGATGCGATGTGCGATGACGTTTGTGCTGTGATTGGCCACGCTTACCAAAAGGTACAATCAGAATCGCATCGGACGTTTCTGTGGTGAATTTTATAGGCTATTGGGGATTCTTTTCGGGCAAAAGTCGCCATTGGTACGGCTTGGAGCGACACGCGCACAGCGCCACGCACTCTCCACATGTCCATGCTCTTTCTCTCTCTGTCCATGCATTACATCAAGGACTTTTATAAATCCCAGGGATGCAGAAAGCACCTCATGACCAGGCATGGGGGAAAGGGCAAATGGCTCTTTTTTTTTTTAGCCTGTTGAAAGGCGGGCGGAGATTCAACAGGGTCAAAAATGCTGTCCCGCTCTGTTTTCTTTTCTCTCTTTCTTCTTGTTTCGGTCCCCCTCTCCTTCTTGCCTATTGTCCATTGTCCATAGCTTGTAAATAGTCGACAAATAGTTTCTTTGCAGGATTCTATTCGCTACGTGTATTTATTCTTCTTTTACCCTCTCACCCCCTACTCCTTGTCTTCATCTTTGACTTTTGGCCTTGTTTTTTTTAATTTTTCCTCCAAAGCTTGTTGATAAGGCTCTCCACCCTCTTTCCTCTCCTCCCTTTTGCCTCCTTCCGTCTCTCCCTTTCCCTTTCTTACTCGTAGTGTGTTTATAGCCCCCCTCCCCCTTCTTTTCTCTTCTTTTTGCCTTTTTCTGTCACTTTTCCTCGCAATCTGCTTTTTCCGGCCCCTGCAAGATGATGCCTAGAATCTTTGATGAACAAAAGTCGCCCTCGCAACAGCAGCGCTATGACTTGCACCAGCCAAAGGCGACCAACCAACCGCAAGGACAGGTAAAAAAGAGCACATTTTCCCGCATTTGATTTTTTTTAATTTTTTGCTCATTGATTCCCGCTCTTCTTAGCTGGCTGCGCTTTTGCACGGCAAATATGACCAAGAGGATTATGACATGTTTGTCAATTCCGGCGCTTCCAGTCTATTTCCCAATGATGATGCGTACGATCGATCCAACAGCGCGCCACCCACGCAGCCGCAGCAACCCATGTTCCATTCGCGCCAAGGCAGCCACGAAAAGGACGACGCCTACGACATGGGCATGGAATCCTTCCAGCCGACGTACAATGCCGCCAATGACACCTGGAAACAGCTGTGGGATGGTAAAAAAAAAAACACACACACACATTTTCAAGCACAAACGAGAAATGCCCTCAGCATGCTCTCAATTGCATCTTGATGCGCCCAAAAAGATGCTTGAGCGACCATTCGTTGCCATAGTGGCACATGGCAATGAAAAAAAGGGGGGCATCAGGAAGCAGGCAAATAATATTTTTTTCTTTTTCCTTTTTTTGCCTAGATCCATCGGCTCAGTATGGGCATCGTCACCATCAGCAGCAACAACATCCGCAGCCGCATCCGCAACATCAACAGCAACCTCAGCAAGGCAAGCGCAACAAGCTTAAATCCAATGACGACAACATGGGCCGCCGCGGTCGCAATTTTCCTGATTTCATGCAAGAGGTAAGGGGATTTTGATACGCGTTTTCGTTGCCATGGCAACGGAAGCTGATCCCCATTTTTTTGGTCAATTTAGGATTTTCCGCGCGCGTCGTCGCCTCTTTTTGCATTGCAACAGCAAGCGCGTGCTCGGCACCACCAAAATGGGATGGAAGAGCGTGATCGTGAGTACGACGGCATGTCGACGCCCTTCCATACGGATGACAAGGACATGGCCATGCTGAACATGATGGGTGATGAAGGTGGCGCCAATCGCAACCCGCTTCGTGCGCTTTCGCCGCCCCTGCGCAACAAGTTCAATAGTCCGCCACCCGCACGGTCCAATTCGACGCCACCTGGCCGCAACTACAATGCTGCGGCTGCTGCTACTGCTGCTGCTGCCGCTGCAGGCATGCCACCTGATGCGGATTATGGCACCGAGATGATGATGAAGCAATTTTCGTCTTTTGGGCTGACCGATGACGAGGGCATGGGTTTGCTCCAGCAACAACGCTACTTGCAGATGCAACAACAACAACAACAGCAACAACACCCTCAGCAGGCCCTCCGCCTCCAACAGCAGCAACAACAGCAAGCTTATTACAATAATCTTAGCAATCCGCAGCTTTACAGCCAAATGCAAGCGCTTGGCAACCCCGCGGCCCTCTCCATGCTCGACGATGATCAATTCCTCAAGCTCGATCAGCGTTGGGACGCCAATGATGCCTATCGCCGTCAGAGTAAGCCATTTTTTCAAAGAAAAAAAAAGTCAAAAAACGACGAAAAGAGTCCCAAACGGGCGAAATTCACGGCTCACTCCCGTTTTTTTTTTTTTTTTTAAAAAAAAAAATTAGTGAATGCCGCCGGTTTTGGTCCGAGTGGTCCGTTGTCTGCGCCGGCGGGGATGGATCCCAATGCGTTTATTGACAGTCCATTTGTGCCTGGGACGTCATCGGGCGATAGCAAGAAGATTCGATCGCTGCAACAGATGCAGCAGCAGCAACAACTTCTTTTGCACCAGCAACAGCAACAATTGTTGGCTGCTCGACAGCAATTGCTGCTCCAGCAACAACTCCAACAGGCTGCCGCAGCTGGTGTTGCACCTCCGCCGCACCATGCACTGCCGCCATCGTCCCCTTCGGCTTCTGCCGCCCAGCGCATGCGCCATCCGGGCCAGCAGCACCACGCGTCGTCACGTCACCATCACCACCACCACCACGCGTCGCATGGCCAGCAACAGCAGCAACAATCGCAGCCGCAATCGCAACAACACGCGCATCACGCGTCGCCGCACCAACAACACGCACCTCAGCCATCGTCGTCGGCGTCGCACCACCAGGATATGACCCTCAACATCCGCAGCCCCTTGCTCGAGGAATTCCGCAACTCAAAGAACAAGAAATACGAGCTAAAGGACATTGCCGACCACATTGTCGAGTTTAGCGGCGATCAACACGGGTCCCGCTTCATCCAACAAAAGCTCGAGACCGCCAATAGCGAGGAAAAGCAAATGGTCTTTGAGGAGGTCCTGCCCAATGCCCTGCAGCTGATGACGGACGTCTTTGGCAATTACGTTTTGCAAAAATTCTTTGAACATGGTAAAAAAAAACAAATGAAAAAGAAAAAAATCGGCACAGCGTGCTCACTCTTCCTTTTTAGGCAACCAAATGCAAAAGACCATCTTGGCCAAACAGATGGAAAGCCATGTCATTTCACTTTCGTTGCAAATGTACGGCTGTCGCGTCGTGCAAAAGGCTTTGGAGCATGTTTTGACCGAGCAGCAAGCCAAACTTGTCAGCGAGCTTGATGGCTGCGTGCTAAAGTGCATCAAGGATCAGAATGGCAATCACGTCATCCAAAAGGTAAGAAGAAAAACCGAGAAACACTCGAAAAAAAGGACGAAAAAAGTAGCCACGACAAGTGCTGACGCGTGTTTTTATCATTAGGCCATTGAGCGCGTTCCCGCACAGCACATTCAATTCATCATTGACGCGTTCAACAATCAAGTGTACAATCTTGCGACGCATCCCTATGGCTGTCGCGTCATCCAGCGCATGTTTGAGCACTGCACGGAGAACCAGACAGGCCCGCTGCTGGATGAACTCCACCGCTGCACGGCGCAGCTTGTTCAGGACCAGTATGGCAACTATGTGATCCAGCACATCCTCGAGCGCGGCCGCCCTGTCGACAAGGCCATTGTCATCAACAAGATCCGCGGCCAAGTTCTTCAATTGAGCAAGCACAAGTTTGCAAGCAATGTTGTCGAAAAATGTGTCGATCACGGCTCGAAGCGTGACCGCCAATTGCTCATTGAAGAGGTCTTGCAGCCGCGTCCCGATGGGTAAAGAGCCAAAAAAGCACAAAAAAAAAAAGCACGAAAATTGACCCTTTGCCTTTTTTTCCCAATTAGATCGTACCCTCTGGTGAGCATGATGAAGGACCAGTACGCGAATTACGTGATTCAAAAGATGCTGGACGTGGTGGATGACGACCAGCGCTATCTTCTTGTGGACAAGATCCGCCCGCATTTGCAGTCGTTGAAAAAGTATACCTACGGCAAGCATTTGATCCAAAAGGTGGAGAAGCTCCTGGCGACCATGTCGCCCGTCGCGGGCCAGGATGACGACGCCGCCGCGCCGTCCCTCGACGCCCGTGCAGAGTCTTTGACCGCCACCACCGTGTCTACCGAGGAACCAGGCACGCCTTCGTCCCATCATGCCATCCCCGAGGCCACCACGACGACTACCGCCACGGACGACACCGTCGTTGAAGAAAAGCAAGACACGACTGAGGCCTAATTTCTTGGAAAACAACTCTCCAAGCTCCCATTGTCGCTCGATCTCTTTTTTTCCCACTGTTTTTTTTTTTTTTTGTTTTGCCTTGGTTGCACCTGCTCTCTCTCTCTCTTTCTTTCTTTTTTTCTTTCCCTCCTTTGTGTGTATTCTATTTGCCCTTGTTATTGTTTCTCTTGGCACCACTCTTCCCTTTTTTCTCTTTTTTTTTTTTTTTGTTTTTAGATTTTTCTTTGGGACGTTTCAGGTCCAATGTACATGCAGTTGTATTCCTGGGGTCAAGCATCGCCCTCGTGCAGTGCTTGATGTATATGACAACCCTTCCCTTTATACTTCTCTCCCTTTTTTTTTTTATTTATTTGCCCTGTCGCCCTCCATGGTTGGCTGTGCAGCTGATCTTGTTCATACTCTTTTTGTATTTCCTTTTTTTAATTTTTCCTTTTTGTTCAATCCCATTTAAAAATAAAATCTCATCGCGAATTTTGGATGATCTCAGCGGAAATTGGGTCTGGGAGGCGTTCAATGGAAGGAAATAGCACGTTCCGCTGGAGCGATGCGACAAACGAGCGTGTCGTGTCTTGTCTATGACGCCATCCTGCGATGGACGCGGACGGTGCCGACAAACTCCGACGTTCTATGGCCGAATTTGGCATGCTTTGGGTGCATGAACCCCCCAATGGATGTTCAAAAGTGGCCCCACCCGCTGATCTTGTCCCAGACCAGCAAAGAAGTGGACCCTCTTTTTGTGTCCCAATGGCATACGTAATAACCAATTGTTGCAGATCAGACGGCTGCCTAAAAAGCTGCGCTTGGGCCACCCAGAAAATTTTTTTTTAGCGATGTAGCGTGGTGAGACTTTTTCTTTTCTTTTCTTGTTGTTTTCGTGCCTTTCTGTGGTGAGTCTTTTCTCATGGTGCCCCATGGAGAGCTGACTAAAGCAATAAATAAGTTGTTTCCATGTACCAAATGCAAATGGCACGAGGATTCCATTTTTCTTTGCTTGTTCCATGACAATGGTGAAATTAAGCGGCGCCTGGATTTTGACAGGGTCTGGCAAGATTCTCGACAAATGAGGACGTGCGCAATCTATCAGGTGATCGGGAAATGGTTGCCATTTGTGGATAAAAAGTGGCGCGTAGCGACAAAAAAGATGCATAAACCATTTAGACTTTTTTATTTTTGAAGATTCCTAATGATACATATTACAAGGGATGAGGGATGCTGAGAGGTACAATACAAGTGTAAATGGAGACAAGCCGCTTAATTTGGGTGAATAAGTGAGGATATAGACATGGACGACGCCGACGACGACGCATCTTGCTTTTCATCCGTATCGTCGTCGTCCTCCTCGTCGTGCTTTTGCGACGTGCTGCTGCCCTTTGGCTTCTCTTTGGCACGAATGGACAGCTTGACACCCTGCTGAGCAAAGTGTCGCGACAATGGCGTGCTACCTATTAATAAAAATTGCAAAAATATAAGAAACCTATGCTTTGCTCTTGCCAATGGCTTGTTGCTGCTTCTTTACCAAGAGCCCCAGGGAATTGACGGGCACGGTAGACTCGAAAAGGGGCGGAAAAGATGACATCATAAATATGTGCTTGGCTAAAAACAAGAAAACGCAAACGAAAAGAAAGGAAATCCATCAGTACCAACACCATGTGCCCCGGCCGTGGAGCGTGGATCTGGCGCAACTTACAACAAGGAGAGTAATTGGAATTTTAACCTAAAGTGGCCCTCGATGCGCACGGACACATCGCCAAAGACAAAAAAAACTCCCTTTTCGCCCTGCAGGTCCTCGAGCTCGTGCGCATTGGACACCATGGTCCCGACCACCGTGCGGTTCGTGTACGGCTGCTGCTTGCCAGAAGCATCATCAAGAGGTGGCGAGTCGTGTTGCATTGTCACGGCGTGCCGCGGTTCATCAAGAACACCGTCGTACAAGTCGCAATGCACCACCATCGTTGCCACCTGGGCATCCAATGATCTTAAAAAAAAGAATGAGAACTCCATGGCGTGAAATTGGCTCCCAGGGAATCCAGTGCGGGGACTCTGTCAAATGGACATTTTACCTGACTTTAATATAATCGTTGCCTTGAAGCTTGTACAATTGTAGAATGGGTGACGGGTCGATCAAGCGACGGTCGCGATTACCAAAGCCAGCACTTCTGGCATGAACGGGTTGCTGACAGATGGCTGCGGCAAACATAACCAAAAAAAAAAGAAAAAGAAACGAAACAATGTCAAGTGTCATGATCGAATAGAAACCTCATCACCCGTGGCGCACAAGGTGAACGTTGTCTCTCCACTTACATAGTTTAAATTCTCCAGCTACCATCAATGCAATTCACAAAAGTGAAAGGAAAGCAAAAAAAAAAAAAAATAAAAATAAAAAAGCGGATTAAGCGCCGCTTTTATACCATAGAAATTCCGTGACATCATGGAAGAATCGACAATTGTACTGTTCCCCATGGAAAGAAAAAAGGAACAGATTCATTGTCAAAAAAGAGAAAAAGTATGCGAGATTGAAGCGAGTGTGGAGTGGGGGGAGACGAGAGCCACTTTGGGGGAGGGGAAATGGATAGAAGGGTGCACTTTAACACGTGGTAATACGATCGTTTAAAAAAAGGGGAGGCATTTCTTTATTCAAATGGGCAAGGCGCCAACGTAAAAATACTAAAATTGGCAAAAAGGCGAGACACGGCTAAAAAGTAGGAGGATGCCGATTCAATTGCAGTGGCGTGACAGAGTGTCAAACCCACACACGCCCACAGAAAAGCTTGCCCTGGCTCAATTGTCGGATTTTCTTGAGCGCACTATGGTACAATAGAACATTGGTCAAATAAAAAAATCAGGTGATGTGATGCTTCGCCCCTCCCCGCACGACCCAACTCCGCCCCCTTACCATCGTTGCGGATAGGTATCTTGAGGCCCTGTCTAGCAAACACTTTGGACAGCTCCGTCGATTCTAAAAAGGAATAAAAACATCATAAGAAACATTCGATTCGCCAAACATCGGAACGCCGTGCATAAAGTGGTCTTGGCTGTTTATGCAAAAGCATGCCGTGTTCCATTGTTACCTGTCATGCCGGGGAACTGGTTGATAAATAACAAGGGGTGAGCGATGAATGGCTAGGTTTGATCCGGAAAATCATGGCATTCTCCCTTTTTTTTTTTTTTTTTTTTTTTTTTTTTTTTTTTCCTTTTTTTTTTTTTTTTTTTTTTTTGTTTTTAAGTCATTTCCTCCTTTCCATTACCTTCTTTGCAGAATACACCGTGAATGCATCAGAGAACACCTGTGCAATGATTCTTGACTTGGCATTGGGTTGGAAATCAGTGCTAAAAGAGCGATATAGGGGAATTTGAGCACGATTTGCATGAAATTTTTTTCTTTTACCTGACGAGCTTCATCAATGAGAATCGCAACGTATAGCGCCCCTCGGTGCGGATGCTCAGATCGGGAAAGGCAAAATAGAGCCCTTGTTCGCCTTCAGGATTCTTGAGCAGGCTGGGTGAGCTGACAAGGGAGCCCATCAGGACGCGCGTGCACTTGGGTGGATTTGAAATGATGTTGCGCTCCTCCGAGCGGTCTGCCGACCATAGAGTGACGTGAAGCACAAAAAAAGGGATCTGTAGCGTCCTAAAAAAAATTCAGCAAAAAAAAAGGGTCAATGTCATTGGAGCGCAATTGAGCTATTTTTTTTTTTTTTCATTTCTGTTGGCCTTGCCGCCTCCCGTTAGCAACGACCCATTGTTCCTGCATCCCTGACCCAATCTCCCTCTATTCATTCATGCGCATGTCTACCTCGTGGTGCGCGCGTGAGCGAGCACCCCTTTCATCCCTTTTGCCCTCACGCCCTTTGCCTCCTTTGTTCTCCGGGTTCAAAGTAGCATCGTGTCCATCCTCAACAGACGTAAAACCCTTACTGGATGTCCACGGGCTCATTGTTCTGCTGTCGCACGATCAATTGCACAATGGGTGGCGGGTCGATGGGTCGGCGATCCTTTTCACCAAAACCACACATGCGAGCGTGCAAAGGCTGCTGGCATACCACGAGTTCATATGTCCTGGCAGAGCAATTGAGAGAAAGAGACGGCGGGAGAGCGAGAAAAAAGTGAATTTAGGTGGCCAAAAGGCACGAATTTCGCTCAAAAAAAGCGCTTTTGAGGCTTTACCTCATTTCGCGCTCATCGTATCCGATACTATCGATAGTGGGCGGTATTGGCTCTGTGTAATAATGCTGGTGGCTATGTCCATGGTCTTCCTCGAGCTCTTGATTCGGGCCACGATACATTTTTGGCACAAGTGTTGGCGCCGGGGCAGCTCGCTCGTTCTTGATACCGTACTGAGAGCCGTGTGGCAAGTATGGCTGGTGCGGGGGCTGCTGGTCCATAGTGTAAAAAGGGGAAAAAAAAGATAAAAAAAGCGGGAAAGAGGGTGAAGAAAAAGAAAAAAAAAGAGAGAGAAAAGGCCTAAAAAAATAAAAAAAAAGGGGAATCTGAAATCAAAAAAAGTTGGTGATGCAGCCATGTCGCTTATTTTTTGTTTTCTTTTGGTTTCAAATGGCCCAACCCAAGGTTCCATTGCTCTGGACCCCCGCATCAACAACTACGAAAATAGGCAGAGATCACTCACCGCACTTCCTGACGATGGATGGGTCCTTCCCAAGCCTTTGGCAAAGGATCGCGTGCTGTCCCGCCATCCCATCCCGCCTTCCGCGCAACACAACACATTGCAAATTGGGCGTGTGTGTCGCCTTGGACGCCTCGCCCCGCCTATTTTCTTTTTTTTTTTTAAAAAAAAAAAAAAGTATGCAATCAGCTGCCTGTCCCTTGCCTTTTTGTATTTTGCAGCGAGTTTTGTGATGCTGTCTCTGCATGAAATGAAAAGAAAGGGGGGGGGACTTCATCCAGTTGTGTGTCACCTTGC
Source organism: Gongronella sp. w5 (assembly GCA_001650995.1). NCBI lineage: Eukaryota > Fungi > Mucoromycota > Mucoromycetes > Mucorales > Cunninghamellaceae > Gongronella > Gongronella sp. w5. The sequence goes on from KV441927.1 coordinate 141,345, forward strand.
GGCCACATGATTTAAAGGTTCTTTTGACACACTCACGGTCAATTTTACGCGCGCGCGCCGTCCGAATTGCCCGTTTCTCCCAAGGCGATACACTACATGTCATATTGGCTCATGATGAAAAAGTGAAAGAGAGAAAAATGAAACACGGCGAAAACATTGAGGCAAAAGAGATGCAGGTGCCTTTGAGGCTAAATATTCATGCGAAGTGAGCAATAAAAAGCGCGTTGGGTGGATAGTTGTATCGTGTCGTGTCAACAGGTGTGCGACTCGGGTACCCTTAAAGACAAAAAGCAAACGCCCCAGGCATCTGGGTCGTGCCATCCTGGTCATAGTAAAAAAAAAAAAAAAATCGAATTAAAAATATCTGATATTTGAGAAGTGCCATCCTGGTCATAGTAAAAAAAAAAAAAAAATCGAATTAAGAATATCTGATATTTGAGAAGCGGCGCGCAATAACGAGAATGTCGTGTCCGTGTCTGAGCCACGCTTTTGGCTCCCGTCCGATCATCCCTGGCCACACACAAAAGCCAATTGGCATCCATTGTCGTCCAAAATTCACAAGCGTGGCACCAAACATAACCTATTTTGTAGCCATCGTACTTTTTGCTTGGCATTGCCTCGCTGTTTGGACGCGATCGGATCATCGACCAGGCGCCAATCACTGTCGAATGCACGCGGACAATGAAATGTAAAAATGCGCCACGCACACACACGCCCTGTCTCTCTCCCTGAAACTTTTCTCTTTGTTCTTTTTTTTCAGCAAGATTTATGGCCGAGCCTGCTTACAAGTACAACGAGCAAGACAAGGTGCTGTGTTTCCATGGCCCTCTGATCTACGAGGCCAAGGTAAAACAACGACTATCGAAGAACTCAGGCACAAAACGGCGTCTCGGTCTTATTTTGTTTGTTTTTTTTCGACACGTAGATCTTGAAGCGCACTGTCGACACGGACGAACCTGAGCCGAGCGCGCTGTATCGCGTCCATTATCAAGGTTGGCACAAAAGGTAAAGAAACTGGGCAAAAATGGGGGGAAATGATGGGGGAAGGGGGGTAATGGGCGAGCCGGCGGCCACGAAACAAACGAATGGAGCTCAAAAGCGATCACGCTCGCCCTCTTTGGTTGCTGACACGCACACGTATGCGGTTTTTACCACAGATATGACGAGTGGGTGGACGACACACGCTTGCATCCAATCACTGAGGAGACCCTGGCGCTGCAGCGCCGCCTGGAAACGTACCACGCGTCCAAGAAGCCGGCGCGCAAGTCGTCCAAAGGCGTTTCGTCCAGCATCCCCAATAAGCGAACGCGTGATGATCAAGAAAAGGATGCCGAGGAAGCCGATTACCTTCAAAGTCCAGAAATTCGCCTCGATATACCCGAGCCACTAAAGTGCCAGCTCGTCGACGACTGGGAAAACATCTCAAAGAATCAACAGGTATAAAAAAAAGCCCCACATTTGATGGCTTGTCATGTACACGTACAACCCGCTCATTCGGCCATTTTTCCTTTTTTTTTTTTTCTGTAGCTCGTGCCGTTGCCGCGCTCACCGAGCATCACGCAAATCCTCGCTATGTACCGCACGTCCAAGCTCGAGAAAAAATCCATCAAAGAGTGCGTCCAAGAGAAATGCCCAAAAAAAAATGACATATCCAAAGCTGACGCCATTACTTTTCTTAGGGATCCCGAGATTTTGGACGAGGTCATCCAAGGTCTGTGCATGTATTTCAATCGTGCGCTGGGCACGATTCTGCTGTACCGATTTGAGCGCCAGCAGTACGCGGAATTGCGTAAAAAGTACCCAAACAAGGACATGACGGACATCTACGGCGCGGAACACCTGTTACGACTCTATGGTAAAGTTCCATTTGCGCGCAACGCGTCACACAGCTCATTCCATTTGATTCATAGTGCAATTGCCCAAGCTGCTTGTTCACACGTCTATGGAGAAACAATCCGTGTTGCTGCTCACCGAGTATCTGCACGACGTGCTTCAATTCGTGCAAAAGATGCAAAAGGAGTTCTTTGTCTCCGAATATCAAAACGCGAGCCCCACCTACGTGACCATGGCCGGTGAGGTCTGAGCTCTGGACGATACCCCCTTCTTTCCCACCTCTCTCCTCACCCCCTCCTTGCCCGCAGCTTTCTGTCCTCACGCCCTATCTCACTTTCCCTCCCCTCCCCTCAATGCTGCTTGTCGACGTTGCATTGCATAGTCAATGGCAAAATAATGAAATAAATGAACCACGCGCTGCCCTTGAGCCGCACACGGCAAAAAAATTGCGTCAAACATGTCACTCGCCATTTGCTCCATACCTGGTGATCAAGATTCATATCAGAAGAGGCCAAAAAGCAGCTTTCACTCTTCTGCTCCTAAAAAAAAAAACGAGCGGTGGCCAAGCTCCCGAACGAAATCAAAAATCCCAATTCTTATAGTCATTTACACACCAAGTCACCGAGATCTCAATGCGATCCTTTCAAAACACAAGTGCTTTTTACCGTCATTGATCATATATTCATTTGAGATTATTCGCGCGTCGATATGTAGAGCCCTTGTCGCGGACGCTAACAAAATGGAAAAGACGTTACCCCCTTTTGCAGGACGCGTTCTCCGGATCTCGTTCATCGGGCCCTTTATTTGATCTAAAGAATGCTGAACACAAAATACCAACAATGTCAAGTTTTTTCAGAGATCGGATCATTCAGTCCTGAGGATACGCGTTTTGCATGAAATCAGGGCCAAAACGACCTCTGAAGGCTAGCTCGCCGAGAACTCGAAGCGATGTCCCCAAACCACAAGCGCTTTTACCGCGTTTGGATGCTGATTCATTTGAAGTGACTCATGCGTCGGGGCGCTCAGCCGTTCGCGCGGTACGAGACCAAATGGTGCTGATTTTACCCCTTTTACGCCTATGAAATTGGCGCTTCCTCAGAAACTTGCTCATCTGGCCCCAAATTTGGATCAGTTGATTATATACTCAATTCTTCAGCGTTGTTAATGTTTTTTTGCGAATTGGATCACTCAATCCTGAGAAATCTCGAGATTCGTATTTGCTAGTGAAAGCCATGCGCCAAATCATATTTTATGCGTTTCTCGCGATAAGCCTGATCAAATATCGCCAAATTTAGACCAGTGGATACTGGACTCAAAACTTCAATGATTCGAGGTTTTTTCGCGAATCGGATAGCTCAGTCTTGAGATATCTCGAAATTCGTGTTTGCAAGTAAAACTCTCAGCCAAAATAATATTTACGCGTTTCTCCCGATGAGCCTGATCACGTGGTGTCTAATTTTGGCCAGAGGCAGGTCGACTCAAGGCTCCAAATGATTCCAAGTTTTTTTCGCAAATCGAATCACTCAATCCCGAGAAAGTGCACTTTTGCATGAAATTAGTGCTTCTTTGCTGTACAACATTTTCAAAAAAGGGTGAAATTGACGAAAAGGAGTCGATCTATGATCATCACCACAGGGCTGCAGTGGTTGGCTCATTTCAACGACTCGGACGGCTGATCTCATGCTGTAGGTAATATAATTGGATATTATCGTTCATAGATACGCTTGAAAGTTTGTGAAACCTGTTGTTGGGAAAAGACGCGGACATCATGTCCACACTAACACGCGCACAGGCAATGCAATTGGATCTCACAAGAGACAGGATCCGCTCTTTTTTTTTGGAATTTGCGATGTTTGATCGATTTTTTTATCAAATGGGGTTACAAAAAAGAATGAGTGCAATTGTATGGTACTGATATCTGGGAAGGAAAAGAAAAAGGTATAGAATGTTCATCAATGCGACGCAACGTGGGGCTTGCTGCGCTTGTAGCTGGCCAAGGGATCCAGATCGCTGAACAAATCGTGTTGTGTCCGCGTGGCGACCGACGACGACGCCGTGCTGGACGAGACCTGCGTCAATGCGTCGTCGTCCTCGGGTGTGAACGGCTCAGCCTCCACCCATTCATCTTGACTATTGGTGTACGAGTGACCTGATGGACCGGGGGAAAAACAAAAGAAAAAAGCGTGAGTATCAAATTGGCATTCAGGGACCGACGTGTCTGTACTACCTTGCCAAGAGAGACTGTCGCTTGACTCGGACATGTTTGGCGACTTTGGGACCGATTTCCATGGCAATCGCTGGTTTGAATACGCAAATGCGGTGGGCACGGTGGCCTGCGTGTTCAATTGTCTCAGCGCCGCGTACGGATCATCGTCGTGCTGCGCCTTGGGAGGCGCATGCGCCTGGCGCGGCTCATGCAGTCCACGGAGAGCCGCATAAGGGTCCTCGACAGCATGCGACGCGCTCAATGTGCGCGTGTGCGTGCTTTCTAATAAGAAAAAAAGAAAAAAAGAAGAAAGAATGAGCGATCATGTGGGCGCATTTTTTGACGCCGGGTCTGCGCTCTCCTTCCGTACCAATGCCAGGGGCAAACGAGTGAGGGCTGCTGACCGTCGTGGATGGCGCAGGCGGCTGAAGATATTGTTGGAGCGGACGGTTGTCCATTGCAGGCGTCAGGACAGCCGCAACAGCGCCAGACGCGTAGCCAATGGACGAAGGTCGAGGCTGGCCAGCCTTGGTGGGTGTGAGGATGCCGCCCGTGTATGTTGCGCGTCGCGAGGCATGAGCCGAGGCCGTTGGCGGCTCATTGAGACTCAAACCGGCAAGATCAGCAAAGATGGAGCTGGCGGGATTCGTCGTTGGCACCGGCGAGCTGGGCACCGAGGTTGCATAAATGGAACCTAGAGAACATGAATCAGAAACACGAACAATTATCCTAGTTTAGCAACCTCTGTTTTTTACCATCTTCAGATGGTCGCCCACTTGCCAAATCAGGCTGTGGCGATATGGGCGGTTCTTGGTGCGTCTAAAAATAAAACAGAGGAGAGTGGGGTGAGACGACGTTTTTTTTTTTTTGTCAAACCAACATGTCAACAAAGGGGGATTCTCGCTCTTTCTCTATCACTTTTTTTTTTTTGTCTTGATGGCCGGAGGCGACGTTTGGCCAGACTGCAAGTTCAATGGCGCAGGGACGCGTCGAATGGGGGGCGATGTGGAAAGAGGGGATGTCGATGTTGGGCTGCTGGGCAAGGGCTTGAGAAGCGGCGCGCCCGATGGGCCAGAGGAAACACGCCGTTGTTGCCGAGCACTTGGCTTGAGCTCGCCGTCCTAAATTTAGACCACGATAATGAGTTCAGGCACCCTCTTTTTTTTTGCTTCTTTTTTTTTTCTAATTTTAATGGGCACAAAAGAGTGCCTTTACCTCGGTAAAGCACTCATCAATGCGGCGTTTGATGTATTCGTCTTGCGAGTGCCACAATTCCTGATCAAACCACTTTTGCTCAAAGTACTTTTGCCGCATAAAAGCGCGCACGTCGTCGTCTGATTCGGGCTCAGGCGTGCTGTGCTGAGCATTGTAGCCGGCAAGCCAAATCTTGGCTGCAATGCCATTGCCACCGAGTTCCAAGGCCATGGCCTCTGGACCGGTGAACGTGCTTGCAGAAATGGATTTAACACGATGACCCACTTCGCGACTATTATCATTCAGCGAGACCGCGTGCACCAAAAAAAGAGAAAATGGTAAGTTCCGACGCTTTGTTCGATCGCATCATGCATCATGTGCCCATCTTTTTTTTTTTTCAGCCCCTCCGTCACCTGAAACACTTACATCAAGCCGGAGCAGCGTGCGCAAACGACAGTTTGAAGCGTGATGTTCACGAAAAATGGACTCTACGATGAAAAAGAGTGATGAGAACTGGGAAAACACGGCCGCGCTCCTGCCTTTTTGTACCTTGGTGGGGCAATCGAAGCATTTCTTGTTCTCAGGCAGCCGCAAGGCATCCTTGATTCTTCTGTGGAGCGACGAAAAAAAAAAAATAGAGTGAGAAATCAGCAATTGCGCGCGCAAAGATGAGGGCCAATGGGTGTTTCAGGGCATGTTTCTTACTTGGCATTGATTGCCTCTTGCTTTTTCGCTTGGAAAGCAGCGAGCATGGATGGTAGGGGGAAATGGGAGTAGGGAGAAAAACAAGAAAGAAATGGAAGAGACTAAAAAATTCTGGAGTCACTTGGCTTTTTCTTTCTTTTCTGATGGGTGACACAACGATTCCAAGCATAGGGCATGGCGCATTGTTCGCTTGCTTGGATCTCGTTGCAACAAAAAAAGGGGGAGGCGAAAGTACATTTGCGGAAGGACCGAGCATTATCCTTTTTTTTTTTTTGCTCCGCTAAAAAATGGGCTTGTGTATGGGGCGGCCCCTGACTATTATACTTTTCGTTTCTTTTTCTTCCTTTTTTTTTACTCGCTTGTTTTCCTATGCGCGCGCAAACCTTTAGTACGCCTCTGAGGACCGTGTGGAATGTGGCAAGCCACCCGACAGAGTCGTTGTGGTGGCCAGCCAAGTCGGCCCAGCAACCCAAAACCGTGCTCTTTTTCGTGTGCGGCAACCCGGGCTTGGTCGAGTACTACACCTTGTTTTTGCAAGCCATTCACCAAGCTGCCAAGCCAACGCTCGAAATAGTAGGAGGTATGACTCCAAAGAACATGCCAAAAGGGAGAAAAAGGCAGCAATTGCTCACCTTTTTTTTTTTTTTTTTTTTTTTTTTTAAAGTGTCGCACCTTGGGCATTCAGTGGGCCCACATAACCCGCCAGCGACGGCGGGTCGTTTGTATGGGCTTCACGAGCAGATTGATCACAAAATTGCGTGTTTTGACCAATTGCGCAGCGACAATGCCGATGACACCGAGTACATTCTGATGGGCCACTCGATGGGCTCCTACGTGTGTGCCGAGTTGCTCAAGCAGCGCCCGAAGCATCGCATTACGCGTCTGATTGCGCTTTTTCCAACGTTGCGTGAGATTGCACTGACTCCCAATGGCGTCAATATCTCGGTAGGCATGCTTGGATCCTGGGACAGACCCCGCGCTTCAGGTCGACAATCACATGGGAACGCGTGACTCATCTTTTTTTCTTTCTTTTTCGCCCAGCGTCTCCTATCGCGAGTGCCCACATCCGTCATTGCTGGCGCAGCAGGTCTGACGACTTGGTTACCTGGCCCACTGCGCCAGGGTCTGACTGGCTTGGTCACGGGCCAGCGAAACGGCGCGCTGCAGGTGACGGCGCATGGCCTTTTGCACGGGTCGGTCGTGCAAAACGCGCTGCATCTCGCCAAGGAGGAAATGGAGTCCATTGGCGCGCTCGACCACGACTTTTATCAGGTGCACATCGACAAATTCATCCTTTACTACTCGCGCAACGATCAATGGGCGCCAAAGGACCACCATGATTACATGGCTGAAGCGTTCCCCAATGGTAAAAAGCAAAAATCAATCACTCTTGCGTCAAAATTAATTTTTTTTTCATGGAAAACGCAGCCAAGATTCATCTCTGCGAGCAGGATATCCCTCACGCATTCGTGCTAGGTACGAAAAACCAGGCAAAGGGGGACGAAGAACACACAATTTAACAGAAACATGCTCTTTTCTTTGATTAGATGATACCCATGCCGAGTACATGGCGAGCAAGGTGGTTGACTGGATCGCCAAATAGACTAGAATAAACACGAATCGGCAAATGTAGCAGGATGAATCGAATCACACAGAATGTAATTAGGAAAAACTGGCAAATCAATCACCATTTTGGTCATTTCATCGACAAGTGCGCGGTCAATCGCACTGCGATTGGCCGCAAACGAAAGGAGCAAGGCAAAGAGAACAGAAGCACTTGCTTTGAGAGCGTCGTTGCTACGATCTCTGCGAGTTTAACCGTCAAAAATGGGAATGGACTCTAATCTCTTTGCGCATCGCAAGAGTTTACTAGCCGACTATCAAGAAAGCTTTGGCATCATAGAGTGTTTGGGTGCAACCATTATCTGTGTATATTTTGAGCCCATTTGGAAAAGGCGCAAACGAAGAGCTTTATAAGTGACTGTTTTTAAAGAGAATTCATATTGTCGCTCGTCAACCAGGCACTAGGAAGTGTCTCAAAGCATCACTACGTGAAACAGCCAGCCAGAAAACCTAGAGGGACGCGATTTGAAACGATCACAAGTCCTTGGAAAATACGCAACGTGCAAATCAAAATTTAGTCGTGTCAAGCAGCCCGAGAAAAAAAATAAAAAATAGGTCCGCAGAATGGCGCCAAACTTTCACATCAGGGAAACAGAGTAGAGAAACCACGAAAGCGCGATCTATTTGCTGGTTGAAGAGCAATGAGCGATTTTAGTTTAAATTTCAACAGCGAATTGCGTGGGAAGAACGCGTCCCTAGAACCACCCTGACGCGTCCACTAGCAAGAGCCACCCCTGTTGAATGGATTTGATTGGGAACAGGCGCGTGTAACTCCTCGTCTGACGCGCTATTTCACGCGTCGAAGCATGCCTAATATTTTTAAACCGCCTTAAACGTATCCAAAAAATCACTTTTTTTCATAGATAACCAATGACCACAAATGCAGCGAGCCAAGGTCTTTCTGAACGCGCTCGTTTCTTGGAGATGCAGACATTCTTAGTTGAGTTGACCTTGAGCTGAAAATTGGACCAAAAACGCATTTTACACCGAAACTAGGCAATGGACCCCTGTTTTTTATTGCATTTTTGCCGGTAAATGCACGGTGTTCATATGGTGGTGTGCATAGCGTGGCGATCTGCGGGCCTAAATTTGACGATTTTCCGCGGGTCGACTATACTCCTTGGAAAATTGTCTATTTTTGAAAATCGTGCTTGCGCGCCATAAAGTGGTCGCAGCCCCGCAAAAGTGGGCTCATTCAAACACAAAAGCTTGGAAAGAGTCGTCAAAAGAGTAAACATTATTGCAAGTTGTGATTTCATGGACAAACAACTAATATATAATAAAAAAGCTTCAATTGTGTATTTCTTGACAATCACCTAAAGGATCACCCTCGTTTCTGTGTAGCACGCCACGCATAGAACGCCACAGCATATATCGTGGGCCTGGTATGCTACAACTCTGGCATAATCGAATAAAAATGTATCAAAACGTTCAAAAACGTCCAATTTCAAAGTTTGCTAGCGCTACCTTGGATCGATAGTGACCAAAATTGGACCAGTCTTTTGCCATGGACATTGAAAGCGAGATGCAAAATCTCAAGTCTCAAAGACAACCCTTGAAGAAGATGCAAACGAAAATTCAAAGCCAAGAGTGCAAATAGTCCATTTTGGGCGGGAAATCATGGAAATGGGCTTGAACAACACTTGATCTTGCCAGGGGGATCGACGCAAAAAAAAAAGCAGCCCTTTCATATCATATAACAGGTTACTTGGCAAATTCAAAGCTGACGCGTTTTACTCGGTGTGACAAGCCAAGCGCGCAAATGTGGCTCGGGTCGATCGCGGACACGCGGCGCGCAGGGCGTAAAAGGCATTGGTGGCGGCTGCAATGAACATCCAAAAGGGGAGGCCCGGCACCTGCCGGTGCCGGCATGACGGACAAGATCCAAAAACGAGGGAAAATGAGGAATTGCCAAGAGCAGCATTGCTCTTTGCGCCACGCGCGATTCATGTAGAACCCTGTCGCCAAGGCTGCACGCCAAGGTGGGGAAGAGGGGGAGGAACGTCATCGATGTATTTAGCAGGTGACCTGGCGCACGGGGTGGTGGCGCGCATATCAAAATTAGGAACGTCGGGCCGTGAAGACCAGCAAAGGGCGCTCATCCAGCCGAGCCCCCCCCCCGCCCAAGCACGCTTAATGGCTCTCAGCCATCCCCTACAATTGTCTTCTTCCCTTTTTTTTTCGCCACAAGCCCAGATGAGATGGACAGTGGCCAGAATTCAGGCAAATCAGGTGGTTCAAACGCTATTTTGCCCTGATTGGTGTTGCAAGGCGGGCGCCTGGACATCGCGCATCTTGCATGCAGCAAGGGCAACAAAAGGCCCCCAAACTGGCAAATTTGACTAGGGAGACGCCCATCCACTTTTTTTTTTTCTCCCTCCATTGTGTCTTAATTTTTTTTTCACTCTTGGCTGTCATGTAATTGCGATGATATTTAGCAGATTGCATGTAGCACAGCGGGGTGAACGGTGTGCCTGGGCATTACATACAAGGCTGTCGTGACGTTGCGGGACGTCACATGTCTTTCTTTTTTTGATGGTGGCAAACAACCTTGGATTTCTTCCGACTCCATAAATGAAATTGATGTGCAACGTCGGGCTGAGCCTGGCACCCGTCTCCCCCACTTTTGCGTGGTCATTGAAAAAAGCGCACCTCATGTTTTTGGATTTCGAGCGGCGTGCCTTTCTAAAAATAAAAGAGCAGGGCGATCTTGTTATTTTTTATTTTTTTTTTTTTACATCAACGGAACAGCTCGCCCTTTTTTTGTTTTGGACACTGGATCGTCTCATTTGTTTATGCAAGGTGGAAAAGGGGGGGATGGATGGTGAGGGGCGCGGGAGACGTTCAAAAAAAAAAAGGGCTTTTTGGGCCCAATTGTCTTTTTTTTGTCAGCTTCTTTGCGCACGGCGCGCTGAGCACAGTAAAAAGATTTTTTTTTCATGTTTCGGATGATTGAAGATGGATTTGGAAAGCAAGGTGTTGGATGGCCAAGCCGAGTGCAAAGTAAAAAAAAATCGAGTATGAAGGCCCAATGGCCAATGAGACGGCGGGGAATGAAATTTCGAGGGGGGGGTTTACCCCCAAAAATAGAAAGAGAGCTCTTTTTGGACACTCCTTTTTTTTTTTGTTTTTGCTTCTCTTTCCTTTCTTGTTTTTGCTTCTCTTTCCTTTCTTTTTCTCTCTCACTTTCTCTCTCTTTTTTGTTATTTTTTTTTCTCTTTTGTCTCTTTCACCATGAAGTTTGGCGAGGAGCTTCAAGAGAATGTGTACGAACCTTGGCGATTTGAGTATATTTCGTACGATGCTATCAAACGGGACATGAAGTCGCGCCAGCTCGATCACGTGTGGACAGCGCAAGATGAGAAAGACTTTGAAGACACGCTGCGATTGGAGGCCGACAAGGTCGATTTGTTCATCACACGCAAGCAGCGCGAGATTGATTCTCGGATTGCCTATTGCGAGCGCATTCTTGTACAGCAGCGGCCCAATATGACGGCCGCCACGCAGCAATCGCTGTACGACTCGATGGACGACGCGCTGACGGACATCCTCATGGATTTGAACGACCTCGCCAAGTTCACGCGCCTGAATTTCATGGGCTTTCAAAAGCTGATCAAGAAACACGACAAGTACACCAACATGAATCGCCAACAATTGCTCGTCGACATTGTGCGCACGAAATCGCTCGACAGACAGCGATTCGACGTTGCTTTGGTCAAGATTTCCACGTTGCACGACGTTTGCCGTCTCCATGGCGAGGCACGCAAGGGCAATGCCGCGGCGGGGTTGGATCAAAACGCTTTTGAGCGCGCCACGGCCAAATATTGGGTGCATCCCGACAATATCACGGAACTCAAGGCCATTCTGCTCTTCCACTTGCCGGTGCTCGTCTTCAACCCCGACAAGGAGATTGCCGCTGAGGATTCTGCTATTAGCAGCGTTTATTATGACAATCCCGACTTTGACCTGTACAATGGCCGCTTGCAACGCGATGAAGGTGCCGAGGCCATTCGTTTCCGCTGGTACGGCCCCACCTCCTCCAACAGTATCTTCATTGAGCGAAAGACACACCACGCTCCTTGGCTCGATGGTGTTTCCGTCAAGGATCGGTTCCGTTTGGAAGAGCCACGCGTCGACCCTTTTGTTGCTGGCACGTACACCGCCGACCAAATTGCGCACGACATGAAGCAGGGCGGCATGGCCCAGGATCAGGTGGACGCCAATCACTTTATTGCCAAGGGTGTCCAGCAATCGCTGCGTGAAAAGAACCTTTCGCCTGTTTTGCGCGTGTTTTACAATCGCACCGCGTTCCAGGTGCCTGGCGACCAGCGACTGCGCCTTTCACTCGACACGGACCTCACTTTTATCCGCGAAGATGGCACAGATCGGCGCAAAGACAACCATTGGCGCCGCAACGACGTGGGCATTGATTTCCCCTTTAATTATTTGCCGTCCGGCGAGGTGTACCGGTTCCCGTATGCCGTGCTCGAGACCAAGCTCCAGACGCATCTTGGCCAGGAGCCGCCCGAATGGCTCACTCGCTTGTTGGATTCCAAGCTCGTTTATGAGGTGCCTCGTTTCAGCAAGTATCTGCAAGGCGCCGCCCACTTTTGGGCGCCTCAATTGCCGCTGCTACCATGGTGGCTCGCCGACCTTCAATCGCTCGACATTCGCACCGCAAAGCAATCCACGCAAAACAACCCATTCTCGGGCTTGTCGCGGTCAAAGAGTCTCAAGCCATTGATCGATGGCAAATATCGCATGGGGTACTTGGAATCGCAACTCGAGAAGCGTGCCACTATCAAGCGCAAGCAGAGCACCAATGGCCGCGTCAAGCGCCAGGCGTCCACACGCTCCAATTACAACACAACGCGCGATATTGCCAATATGCCGCCTTTGCCAATGGGTGGTGCTGCAGCACACAAATCGTATCACACTGACAACCAACACGGCGAATATTCGGCTACCGTCGTCTCGCCAAAGATTTCGACGCGCACCGCCACCACCACCACCACCGCCGTCAGCCAAGATCCCTTTGCCGACCCCATTTGGCGCCAACAACAACAACAACAACAGCAATCCGGCGGCGTGTCCTCGTCCATGTACGACCAGCCACGCAGACGCACCCTGTACGATGATAATGACGCGTCTTCCAGCGATTATTTGATGGGCAAGACTCCGCGCTCGTCCGTCATGCATCACACCGACCTGGCCTCGCGCGAAGCTCTCAACCAGACAGCCTACACGACCCGCGACGACTCGGCCCTCGAAGAAGGCGTCGTCTACTCGAAGCGCATAAAGACAAAGGGCGAAAAAAAGGCGCAAAAGGAAAAAGACAAGCTCGAAAAGAAAAAGAATCGCATCGAGCCCAAAATTTACTTTGCCAATGAACGCACATTCATCCATTGGCTGTACTTTGCCGCCTTGCTGCTCACCACCGCCCTCACCCTGCTCAATTTCGGCGACCAGGTCACACGCATCTCGGGTGGCGTCTTCTTTGGTATCGCCTTTGGCTTTGCCGTCTATGCCTTTATCCGCTACCGATGGCGCGCATACCGCATCAAGAACTTCCCCACCGAGCGCTATGATGACTTGTACGGCCCCATTGCCCTCTGCTTGCTCTTGGTCGGCGCATTGATCGTAAGTACACACGCTTTTTTTCTACTTTTTTTTGTTTTTGTTTTTGTTTTTTTGTTTTTTCGCGTTGCTCACCTCCTGTCACCCCGCCTTTTTTTTTTCTCTCTCTCTCTCTCCCAGTTAAATTACGTGTTGACCTTCCAACACACGCCCGAGTCAGGTGGATTCCTTGGCATGAACTCCACCTCTTCTTAATTCCTTGTATTTCATGCATCCCACCTTCTCCTGATATATCTCGTACAATTGTTTACCCCCCCTGCAAGTCTGTTTTTTTTTCCATCTCTTTCACTCAATAAACCATCTGTTTATGCCTTCAATTTATTTGCATCCAATAGATTCGCTCAAAAAAAAAAAAAGAAAGATAAATCATGCAAACGCAAGTGTTGATGATTTTGAGAAACGGGATTTGATCGACGCCCAACTTTTGCCTTGCAGCGGCTGAGCTTCAAAACAACCTGCTGGGAACAAAAAGGAAAGTTCTCGGGGCGCGCGTCATTCTCTTTTTCTTCATTTCACCTCTTTTTTCTTCTTTCTCGTTCTTGTTCCTATGCCTGTGCCTTCTTACACAGATATCAACAAGGTGCTCTCGCAGGATTCTACCTATGAAGAGAAGCTAGCAGCCTTGCAACTGTTCAACGCGTCGCTCGGAGGTACATTTCCCAAAAGAAGACTAAAAGTGGCCTGGAAGGGCCTCGTTTTTGTCGTTTTTGACTTTTTTTTTTTTGGTCTTTTTTGTCTTTTTTAGATCGGGTGTCTTTGGACGAGGCGAACGGGATTCTGCAGCAGCTGCCTCCCGAAGCTCTCTATGCAGCTGTCACGCTGGCAGCTGACACCGACGCCGAGTCTCCTTTGGTGGTAACGCTGTGCACACTCGTTGTCAAGATCTTTGCACCAGTTCCCTACGCGCAGCTGACCGCAGGCCACTCGTACGACTATCTGGTTGAAGGCTTACGTCACTTTTCCAGACACATCCGCCTCATGACCCTTCAATTGGTTGAAAAGTGCCTGGCCACCGCCGACGACACCAAAAATATGGTAAAAAAAGATCGCTGAGAATGGATATTGAACGCTTCTTGCTTCTCTGCACGTGATCAGTCGGTGCTTACGCGCGCTCGCGCGCCCGAGAATCAAGCTTTTTCTTGCATTTCTTACGTTTTTTGCATTTTGCACAGCTTCAATCGTCCTTGGTACATGACATAGTCGCCTCCATTGGCTTTCAGGAGACAAATGTCGCCCAAAAGGCATCGTCGCTCTTGTACCAGGTACGTTTTGTGGGGCACAATTTTCTTTTTTTTTACGCGCTGACCTTGCTTTTTCACTTTTTTTCTTCTTACCAAAAGGCGTGTGCCAAGCCTGGCTGTCTTGATGTCTTTTTCGCGTCCAATGCCATCTTGCTGCTTAAACAGCTGGTCAATGTGTAATTTTGGCAAAAAAAAAAAAAAAAGAGCATTTTCCGAGCCATGATCTCATGTGTTCCCAATCTCTTGTGTTAAATTTAGGCGCGGTGCCGTGAGTTTTCGCGTGTACGAGCTGTTCATCAACATTGCCGGTCTATCCGACGCGGCGCTTGCCAAAGGCGAGGAGTGTGGCATCCTTTTGCAGCTGCGCGACGAGCTCAACTCGAATGATACGATGATTCGCCTCAATGCTGTCGAATCGCTCAGTGAGGCAAGGCACCGCATTCGCTTTCCGTATCCCCCCTGCACGACTCTGAGAGATAGCACGGCGCGATTGACACGTAGCTCTTTCTTTTTTTTCGTGTTTTCTTCTTTAGCTGGCCACGAACGCGCGCACAGTGTCCGCATTGATCAACAGCCACATCCTGGATAAGCTGAACGAGTATCTGGACTCCATGGACACTGACAGCATCGATGATATCCTCATAAAGTCGGCGGCACTCAAGATTTTTGGCAACATGTACTCCATCCAAGTAAGAAAGCATCTCATTCTGCGTCTCCGTGACTTGAACCTTGTTTTTTTTGTCTCTTCTTCCTTAGGATTTTGATTCGGCCTGCATAGAACAGCAGTACGCGTTCCTCTCCCGCCTCCCAACTTTTATCCAAAGCGATGTGGGCAACATTCAGGTAATGCATTTCAGAAGACAAAAGGGAAAAGAAGGCGCAGTGGCTGATTCTTTCTTCTAATTCCATGCAGGAGGTCGCGCTGGCCGTCGTTGGTCTTGTGGGATCCCACGCGCAAGGCCTTGCACTTTTGGAACAGCGCCCAGAAATCATGGACGCCTTTTTCGACGCGACGCGCTACGCGACAGGCGTCATCAAGACGACAGGCTTGCAATCCCTTTCAAAGATTCTTGGCGTCACGTAAGAAAGAGAGAGAGAGAGAAAGAAACAGGGATCAGGAGCCCAAAGAGCGTGCTTTTTTTTGTTGTTGTCAATTCGCTCAATTGCTCCTGTAGATCAAGGACGGAAGCCGAGCGCATTGATGCCATGACATTTGCCGTCTTTCAAGCTATGCCAGGTACAGCAGAGAGAAAAGAGAGATTGAGAAAAAAAATGGATACGTGGCACGGAATGCAAAAAGGCTAATTTTTCTGCAACAGATCAACCCAATAGCCTAAAGAACCTGCTGTCGACCGTGCGCCAGCCGGTCGATCCTGTGCGCTTCGCCGCTTTTGCCTTGCTCGAGTCCATTGCATCCCATCCTTGGGGCGTCGAGGTAAAAAAAAAAAAAAAAAAGCAAATTGGGGTGAAATGTGGACGCAAGCGCTTGCATTTGCATGGACCGGCGCGTTCCCGATCATGTGTTCTATCTTGCATGCAATTCATGTCCTTTTGTATCGTAGGCAATTTCCCATTCATTTGAGCTCTTGGGCTACCTTCTTGATCGATCCAATGAACGTGAACGCACTTGGCAGGCAAGAAAGAGAGAGAGAGAGAAAATGAAAAGAATAGACAAAAAGTCTCATGCATTGCCCCTTTTTTTTCATTTTCTTTTTTTTTTTTTTTTTAGGAATGGAAGTTTTCCGTGGTGAAGCAGCTCGTGGACACGGGCTCCGAAGCCGTGTTGGGCCGCCACTATGCGATGTTGCAGATGTACGTGCGTCAAGGGCCGTACCATCGTGACAATCAAGTCTTGACAGCCATGGAGAGTGGATGACGAAGCAAAAATAATAAAAAGAACAAGCTGGTTTCGAGTGAATTATCTTTGCAAAAAGGGAGGAGGGCAATGGGGATCCTCCAAAGAGCGAAACCCGGAGATCGCGTTCAATGCGATGGATGGTGTCATCGAGACCGCCCACCAATGAGGTCGGCTGAGCTCCAAAACAAGAAGAGTCAGGGCCAATCTGTTGCGCTTGTTTTCCACGCTCTTTCTTCCCCATAAATTTTGCATGCTCGCTCGACGCTCCCTGTTTCCTGCTTTTCGTCGCTTCTCTTCCTCCTCCATCGCCATGACTAGCTCCACTCGCTTCACACCCGCAAAACGCGTCTCCAAATTCGACCAAGACGGTAAAAAAGCCACCCACTCCTTTTTCTCTGACACGCCTTTTTCCCTCTCTTTTTTTTTTTCTTTCTTTCTTTTTGTCGCCCTGTCGGCTCACAGACAATTTTTTTTTTTCTACAGTGTGGTCTATCTTTACGCCACTGGCTGCTGAGACCAAAGCTATCAACCTTGGTCAAGGCTTTATGAAGTAAGTCCAAGCACAAAAGAAAAAAAAAAGCCGAGCCTCAGCTCACAATTTCGCCATTTTCCAGCTTTGGTCCCCCTGCCGTCGTACAAGAGGCTGCCAAGGAAGCCATTGACCGCGTCGAGGCCAACCAATACAGCCATCCTCGCGGTCGTCCTCGCCTTAGACAGGCGTTGGCTGCTTCCTACAGCCCGGAATTCGGCCGCGAGCTGGATCCCGAGTCCGAAATTCTCGTCACTGCCGGTGCTAATGAAGGTAAAAAGGAAAAAGCAAGCGCAGCAGCCTCCCGTGGGCCCTTGCACCAGACCATCATGACGCTAAATCCTGTGCCACACACGCTTTTTTTGTTTTTTGCCTATTTGCCTTTTTGCCATTGCAGCCATGTTTGCCACATTTGCCGCCTATTTGGATGAGGGATCCGAGGTCATTTGCATGGAGCCGTTCTTTGATCAATATATTGTAAGTGTGAAAGTACAAGAACGTTGCCACGACGCGCTTTTTCTCACGTTTCGTGCCCTTTTTGCCAGCCCAACATTACGATGAACGGCGGCGTGCCTGTTTTTGTGCCACTGCGCGCGCCCGCTGACGCCGCGACGCGTACCATTTCGTCCCATGAATGGCGCCTGGACATTGACGAGCTAAAGTCCAAGATCACGCCGCGCACCAAGATGATCGTCATCAACACGCCGCACAATCCGATCGGAAAGGTGTTTGACGAGGACGAATTGCGCGCCATTGGCAATGTCGCTGAGGAGCACAACCTGATCATCCTCACCGACGAAGTGGTACACACAGAGAGAAAAAATAACGAGACGAAAAATGGGAGCCTCACCTCCTTTTTTTTTTCTTCTTCTTTTCTTGATCAGTATGACCGCCTCTACTACCCTCCGTTGACCAAGTTCCCTCGCATTGCAACGATGGACAACTTCTGGGACCGTACCATCACGGTGGGCTCCGGCGGCAAGAGCTTTGCCGCCACGGGCTGGCGCGTGGGCTGGCTGATTGGCCCTGCGCATCTGATCCAATACTCGTTTGCTGCGCAGACGCGCGTGGTCTTTTGCGTCAACTCACCATGCCAAGAGGCCGTGGCGGCCGGCTTGGAGGCATCAATGACGCAGCCCATCTTCCAGGATCAAGTTGACGCGTATTTGCGCAAGCGCGCCAAGCTCGCCAAGGCGTTTGACGATCTGGGCCTGCCCTATACCTTGCCCCAAGGCGCCTACTACATCCTGGTCAACACGAGCAAGATCAAGTATCCAAAGGACTATGAATTCCCAGACATCCTCCACCAGCGTGGCAACGATTTCAAAATGTGCTACTGGATGACAAAGGAAATCGGCGTCACGTCCATCCCACCCAGCGAGTTTGTCAGCAAGGATCACTGGTCCGTCGTCGAGGACTTTGCCCGCTTCGCGTACTGCAAGACCGACGACGTCCTTGACGAGGCCGTGGAACGCCTGCAGGCCCTGAAGAAATACATTCAATAGATCTTTTTTCTCTGATTTCTGATACACAAAAAGCTGCCCCTGACGAATAAAAAAAAAAGGGGAAGGGGAGCGACGGTGGTGCAGTTGTTGCTAGCGTCTCAGAGCCAGCAACTGCAGCCCTGACTCCAGGTTTTCACAAATTCAATCTTAACACTACTACTGCTACAAAAGCCTGGTGGGGTCGCCTCCAAAATCCTTTGTACTGTATAAGGTCACTTCGTCGCGTCTACTGTATTTTCAGCACGCCGTTGACAACAAGAGGTCAGTTGCGTCGTTGTGCAGATGAAAGCATGAAACCAAAGTACGTAGGGTCGGCGCAATATTATTATCATATTGCAAGAAGAGCTCCATGCTATGGAGTGCGCCCGTGGCAACAATCCTCTCGACTTCATCGAGGAGGGAGGAATTCGGCACAACAGTGTTGCGCGCAGCTGGTGTCCAAGACAGCCCAGCGTTACGTACAGTACAGTACAGTAATTGGATCGATACTGCTCGAGAAATTAGACGACAACAACTACAGTACTGTACAGTTCTACTGTACTACTACTGTACACGACACAAATCCGCAACATCCAAGCAATCCATCCCCACGCCGCGCACGGAACGCGAACCTCTCACAGTCGAATACATTATTCGCGACCACGCACCACCACCGTCGTCGTGCCCCTCGTCGTGTTTATTACGTACCTTTTCTTCTTCGGCTAAGTGGGATGGCTCGGCAACCACCACCTCGACCGCCACCACGCCATGCTGCGCAGCAGCAGCAGCAACAACAACCGCCCAGCAGGGCGTCGTGCCAACACGCGCCGTGGTGGTTAACACTTTACAGTATTTAAACATACTGTACCTACTGTACCGGTACGTACGTACAACAGTACTGTAACACCCCCGTCATTTGTTGGCCGCCGTGCGTGCACAACCATGTTCTCGCTCGCACGACGACTGCGAACCGCCGCCGCTTCATCATGTTCAGCAGTCGCGGTGACATGCAAGCAAAGGCAATGCATCCGTTTTTTTCGCGTTTGCACGACAGCAACAAAAATGAAAAAATGAAAAAAATGAAAAAAATAAAAAAATGAAAAAATTACTGTAAAAAATGAAAAAAAAGAATGAAAAAAAAAGAATGAAAAAAATATCATAAAAAATTAAAAATTCCATGCAATCCACCACCTTACAGTAATTTGGAAGTGTCAAACCTTAATTTTTTGCAAATTTTTTTGCCCAAAGTAGGCAATTTTCTCAGTCGATCGCCGTTCATGCGTCAATCTTTGGACATCTTTCTCAGGTTGAGGCGACCTGCCATTTTGTCTGCCAATAGAAAATTGCCGGAGTTACCTGTTTGGGATGCATTGATCGCTCGGAGTTCGAATTGACCCATTACCAAATTTGGCATTTTCTGAGATTGAAAAAAATACCAAATTTGGCATTTTCTGAGATTGAAATGTGTGACCCCTGAGTGACCCCTGAATTTTTCAAAAGTGGTTGTAGCGCTTTGGGGGTCAAAGCTTTTTTGTTGCAAATTTTGCGCTGCTTGCGATACAGCTGTTTTTTAAACGGGGTCGACCATCCATGTCACGATCCAATTCGTGAGCATTGTCCACAACTCTTTTTTTTTCTTGCTCCCTTTCGTTCCTTTTTGTTTCCAGTCCTTCTCTTTTCCTTTGGCCGCCGCCCAATTCCAACACCATCATCTGGCCATGGCTCGTGGCTTTCAAACGCCCTCTCTCACAAGTCTGTAGCTGCTCTCCCCATCGAGCAATGGCCGATCTTCTCCTTTGCCCCGCTACGTCTCGTTGTCAAACGGGCCGTCGACGTGGCCCGTCGCCGCCCCACTTTGCGCTCCGTGCTAGCGCCCGAGACGCTGGCCCGTTGGGCCCCAACACCACAGCAAGAGGACAGTCCAGCAGAGGATCGTCACAATCCAGGTGACGAGATGAACGCAAAATATGATAGTATACTGTAAATACAGTAGGAAGTTTTTGGAATTTTCAAGTCGAAAAAAAATCGGGCGGGTCCGTCTTGAGCACTGGGCCGCAGTTTATGTCGCGACACGTATTTCATTGGCGGGCAAAAAGCCTGTAAAAAATTTCTGGAGGCACAACAAGCCGGCAAAGTCTGAAAAACACGCACATTTGTTCATCAAGCAAAAAAATCTAAAAATGTCGTGGCGATCATGTGCTAATGAGCATGATGGATCCATGGAATTACTGTACTGTACTGTACTGTATTGTACTGTTTATTATCATATGACAATGCCGCGCCGCGCAAAAAAGCTCGCGCTCTGACGTGCCAACTTCGTCATCTCGTCAATACTGTACTGTACAGTATGATGATATGATACCGCCCCGCCGCCATACCGGTACAGTATGATACAGTAATGTCGAATCGGATTGCGGCCGCCGCGAGTTCATTATTCATGGATCATGAATGATGAGCGTCTGGCGAAAACTGTACTGTAAATAAGCATGATACTGTTGTATTGTACTACGTACTGTACAGTACTGTAAAGCCTGAAACCATCATGCATGCTTTGACATCATCCTGGGCTCGTGTTTTGTCCATCAAGAAGATGTGGAGGAGCCGGGCAACGCTGCACAAACATCTGTCGCATGTACGTACGATACGATACAGTACTGTATGATACATTGAAGATAGAGAATGATGCACGAAGAACGTACGGAAGAAGGCGACGTGCGTGAATGGCCCTACGTACCGGTAGTAAAATCTTGAATTGATGACCACCAAAGATCCAGCCCGATTTGTTTCATTTTTTCAACACAATGGCGTCGCATCCTCTTTTCTGGTATATTTTTTTGTACGGAACGATGAATGTTTATTACAATTGACAATCCAGCTCTCGTTTTATTTAGAGATTTTGGGGCTATTTGGTGATGGTGGCGGCGTATTCAGGGTATTTTTCTTGGATGACGGAGATGACGGCATCGAGGTCGTGGCACATGGACTGGATAGCGTCGTCCCAGTTCATGATGGCCTTCATGGACTCCTCGACTTGTTTTGTGTGCTGGTTTGCGCCTGCGGGCGCAGCAATGGCGTTGGTCAGCGATGAAGCGCCTGCAGCGTGGCTGACGGCGGCAAATGTAATGGATTGGTCGACCTGGTCGATGCTGGCGGCAAGGCGGCGGTCCGTGATCATGTGTGCAGCAATCGCCTCGGCCTGCTCCGTCGACACGTTCAGCAGGGCCGCGAGTTCTGGAAACGCAATATTGTTGTACAGCTTGGATGCCGCAAGCAAATTGTGCTCGATCATGGCGCGATCAAACACGGTGGTGCCGTCGCCCAGCTTGGCCACGTGGTGGTCGCTCAGTGTCGCGGCAAAGTCGGATCGTTCGTTTGGCCGGATCACGCGCTCCAGGTACGTTTTTTCCAAAATCGAGAATGACGCCATCTGGTGTGTGCGCTCGTCCTTGTACAGTGTCGCAAGCGTGCGCGACCGCTGCGGACCGGCGCCCGCCAAGACCGCGCATTGCACAGCACACGACCTAAAATGCACAAAAAAAAAAAAGGAGTCGGCGCCCATTTTTCTTGTTTCCTGCCATCGAAAACTTACAAGCAATGCATGCGTTCCTCTTCATCTAGTTGGCGCACGTAACTGAGCTCGTAATATTTGGAGCATGCTTCCAAGAAGCGCCGCTTGGCATCGAGAATGCGCGCCTGCGACAGCTTAAACGTCAATTGTAAATGCAAATCTTGCGTATTGAGGATCAGCAGGCCCGCGCGA
The DNA here is from genome assembly GCA_001650995.1 of Gongronella sp. w5. NCBI lineage: Eukaryota > Fungi > Mucoromycota > Mucoromycetes > Mucorales > Cunninghamellaceae > Gongronella > Gongronella sp. w5. Next base: position 163,415 of record KV441927.1, read on the forward strand.
TTCAAGTATGCCTCGGCAGAGACAGGTTCGTCCACTTCCAGCAGCAGGCGCACAATGCGAATGTAAATTTTTAGCTTGTACTCGTCCGACACTGTGCTAAAAGGCAAAAACAACGCGTCAGCGATTACCCTGCATGCGTCATGCGTGTCAGGCGGGTGGCCTACCGATGGCCCGAATCAAGCGCAATGCCTTGCAGCACCTGTGCGGCCGGTCTAAAGTCGTTTTCCTTTTCGTAAATCGTGGCCAATTTCTCGCGCAGCACCGAAAGCTATGAAAAACGAATACATCAGAATATGAGACAGCGAGTTGAGGCGAGGCGGAAGCCAGGGGGATCATTTACAGGCTCTTCAAAGCTGACGACGCGCGGCTGCGCTTGCTCAATGGCATACGTAAGCAGCTCCTTTTGCGATTCAGGCTCTTGGATACGAGTGTCAAACAGCTGCACGAATTCCATCAAAAATTGACGCGCATTGACGCGGCCGACCTGCTCGTCGAGAATCGCATTCACGTACAGCTTGAGGTTGCTGATTTGCGCGGCAGACAGGGCTTGCGCAGGGTCATTGTTGCCGTCGCCGGCCAGGATCTGATTCAACACCTGATGAAACGCGTCAAACTTTTCCTTTTGCTGCGAGATGGTGATGCATCGCGTGATTTCCGCTGAAAAGTCCATGGTGGTGGTGCGGACAACTGAAAGAAAAAGAACGAAAAAAAAGAGCAGCCGAGAATTTCGAGGCACGCCACAAAGAAACCCCAATTCAAGGTCAGATGACCACGCGTCTTATATTTGCTTCGAAACTTGCGCATTGATGATTTGTGGGATTGTATTTTTATATTTTATTGCATACAAGGTCTCTAATGGCACGGTGAATGGATCAATGAAAAGAAAAAAAAGGGGGGGGGGATATGAAGAGGAAAGCAAATAAAAGGACAAAAGAGAGGAACAAGCAAATTACGCATCCACCAAGCTAGCTGACAAAACCTGTGTCTCGACAATCTGTGGCGTGAAAGGAAAAAAAAAAAAAGGGGGGGGGGTAAAAATGCGTCCATTTTCTTTTTTCCATTTTTTTTTTTTTTGGCTTACGTCCAAGACTTGCTTGGACTTCGAGATGCTCGCGAGCTGTTTGGATCCAGTCAGCGGCGAGGCGCTTTGGCCAGCCTTGCAATTGATTCAATTCACGTGCGGCGTTCTCGACGTCGTATTGCTCGAGATAATGCAGGGAGCGCGCGAGGACGGCCTCGACATCATCGCCTTCAACCAAGCCGTGCTTCTTGAACAACAGCTTGGACATGATCAAGCTGAGGATGTGTGCGCCAAAGCCGCCCTCATCGGGGACGAGTGCGACGCGGCGGACCTGGCCGGCCATGGTGTCGTAGCGGTCTGCGAGTTCCTTGTGGGATGCGATGCCATTGTCCGTGGTGTGGCGGTCGACGGAGGCGAGGATGTGGGTGAGCGTGGGGTCCGAGTCGCAGGCCGTGCGCAGGGCTTGCCATTCCTCACGGAAAGGCTGGCGCTGGCGAGAATCGATGCAATCCTGGACGGCCGAAAGAGCCACGTAGCGCTGGTGGGTCAAACGCGACTGATCCAATTGGACGGCTTGCTGGACAGAGATGTCCTCGAGGGCCGAGAAGCGCTTGTAAATGTTATCGAGTGTGCGTAACCGGGCGGCGCGTTCGTGCTCAATAAGCAGGCGGCTCTCTTGCATGAATTGGCGCTTCAATTCGTCGGCCTGTGCCATCAACGCCTGCTGGCGCTCGTGCGCAAGCTGCAGCGTCAGCTGGTTCGCCTCGGACACCATGATTTGCTTGAACGATTCCTGCAACATCTCTTGCTTGGCCTTGTGCTCCTCTTTTTGCAAAGCTTGCTTGGCCTGGATCTTGTCCACCATGTTGCTACGCGACGATTGGATGGACGCGTGTGCTTCAGCATGCAGACGCTCCACCTGCGCAGCAAGATCGTGCTCACGCGTGCCAACCTGCTGCACAGCCTTGAGAACTTCAGCATGCTCCTGGATCTGCAATTGCCAGCGCGCATTCAATTGCTTGATATCGGCATCCGCCTTGCTGAGCACCTCGCGACCCTCATCAGACAAACCAGCCTCGTTGAGAATCGACGCCAATTCGCTCACAACACGCGACAATTCTTGGATCACTGCGTGGTTCGTCATGAGCTGATGAATCACAATGGGTGGCGCACGCGGCTTGGCAGCCTCTTGCTTTTCCGCCTTTTCCGGCACAGGCGCCACAGGCTTGGTGGCCGCCTTGTTGTCGTTGCTCGGGCTGCTGGCCTTAGCGGGCGCCTGGTCGCCCGTCAGCTTGGCATACGCGCCCGTGGCCGCATCCATCGTCTTGTTGGAATATTCCTGTGCACGCGACACGAGGTCGGCCGCATCGTTGCTGTGCTCCTTGACAAACGCAACCGATTCGGCCGCGCCAGGCACGTACGTCGTGAATGCATCGTGGAAATCCGCATCGTGAGTCGCATAGTACACGGCACCGCCATACGCGGCTCCCGCCACAATGGTCGTGCCAATCAGTTTTTTGCCAAACGACGACTTTTTCGCGGTCGTCGTCGACGTCGATTGCAGGCGCTACAAAAAAAAAAACAGAGCCATTAGCATCGCAAATCTCGTCTATTTCCCCCCAAAAATCGCCCAATTTACCTTGGCAACGAGCGAGCCGACGCGTTGTTGACCAACCGAGCGCATGGTCGTGTGGTAGACCTTGGTAGCATTCAACATGGTGATTCTAGTACCAACAAACAAAGAAAAAGATCAGATTAAAAACGAACGGTTTTCCTTTTTTTTGGCCAAAACACGCCATACCTATAATTCTCTCGTTAGTGACGCGAGCTGACAGAGGTAAAGTAAAAGAGAAAAAGAGAGCGAAGAAAGAGGAAGGGAGGGAACGACGGGGCGGCTCGAGAAGTGGTCAAGAAAGTGCAAAAATATAGAGGGCAACAACCAAAAAATGGCACTTTTGGCCCCCCCTCGCTTTGAATTCCAAGACCGTCACACTGATTCATTTGAGCTCCGCTCAAGCAAGCGCCCTGTTTGTCTCGGCCATCGTCAATGCACGATTTGGCGCGACACACTTTTTTCTTGCATTTTTCTGGCTCAATTCCTGGCCATATTGGCCATTTTTAATATGGATATTGATGCAAATTCCCTTCAATGACATGATACACACTGCCGTCCTGCGTGTTTATCTGAACATGGCAAGGAGGGTGTCTGTCTTGCCCGACAAAGCCCGGGATCTCCTTATACGTCGGGTAGATGTATCGCATGTAGTGCACGCTGTTGATCGCGTGATTCTCCACCTTGATATGACCAGAGAGGGCGCTCTTTAGGCTAAAGCTGCACAGATGAGTGCTGCGCTATATTCAAAAAGAATGATTTTGAGGTTTTTTTTTTTTTTTTTTCTGCTGTTGCCAATGATTACCATGAGAGTTGTGACGACGCCAGTCACTGTTCGAATGAACACATCAGCATGGTCCAATTCAATGAAATCCAGATGGACTGAACCAGAGATGGTGCTGACATTTAAAGTGCCATGCGTGATGTTGAGATCCCCGCCAATGGATCCGGACACGGTGTGGAGCGCAATGTCTTTGGACGAGATCAATTCATACTGTACAATGTTGCCGTGCACGCTCGACACGTGCAATCGGTCGTGGAACGTGAGTTTTCTCATAAAAACGATATTGCCGCCCACCAAATGCAAATCAAACGCGTCAAGCGCGTCCTCACTTGGCAAGTAGACCACCAAACTAAGCCGGTAACACCCTTGATGGCTGGCCCGGGATGTCGTCTTTTTGAAAATATCAAGGAATCAGGAGCTCGTGCGACGCAGTTTTTTTTTTTTTTTTTTTTTTTTTTTTTTTTTTTTTTTTTTTTTTTTTTTTTTTTTTTTTTTTTTGCAACGGCCTACGTGCAAAGTCAGATTTGCAGCGGTCCCCGTGTCGTCGTAGGACCCGGTGATGTTGAAATCCGGCTTGATGTCATCGGAGCTGACGGCGACAAGGAATTGAACGACGGGATGATCAAGATTTGGCATGACTTCAATAAAGATGCTATCGTGCTATGAATTGTAAGATGAGCAAGGTCGTTTTAAAAGCCGTTTCTCTTTTACCCCCATAACGTAAATGTCATTGTGTCGCTCGTGATAGATGCCAAGCGATTTGACTGACGCGTTCAAGTCAAATCGCGTCGGAATGTCCAATGAGATGCTGGGGACGCCCTTGCAAAAGCCTGGAAAGTGCACATCTTTGCCGCCACTGCCTGCCAGATCCATCTTTTGAGTGATACTCAACATTGCAATACCTTCAGTATCCATCGTGAAGAGATAATAGATCAAAAGTAGACAAGTCAAGGCAATGCCGCAAAAGAAGCCGCCAAATTGCCGCGCGACCCCACGGCAGCATGAACGCGCCCAATGCCGACGAGAGCCACGTAAATGACCACCAGAAGACGATGCTTCAAACAGAGGAATTTTGATTTTCGCCATAAAACTTCCAAAAGTCACGTAAAAGTGGTAAAAAAAAAATGAGAAAAAGAGTCGAGCAAACTTCGCCACCTTTTTAATATTGCAGAAATTAGTTGACTGTTGTGCAACATATTCATTTGTGGCGCTTCTGGTTCCAAAAGAGACCTGATCACTGCGGCAAACGCCGAAAAAAAGCAAAAAATAAAAAATAAAAAAAATCTGTAGACCGCCGCCCCAGACTACGTAGAATCCACTTATCTTAAAACGCGCGCGCACCCATGTTGGCCGGATCAATGTATGAAAATCAAAATGTTTTGTGTTTATTGAAAAAAAAAGAAATGATTTACACGATTTTGTATCAAAAGTACGCATCGGTGCCATCCTTTGGATTCGTTGGCTTGAACACGCCTTGGTCGGGCGTGCCACCCATGCGTAAATAATATTGATTCGGGCCTGTAATTTTGTACATGGCGACGTTGATGGCGGCTTCATGATTGTATTCGATGCCAATGGGCGTGATGTCACGGCCGCCGGCTAGGCGCAGGTGCATGTCCTCGAAATACCCTTCACGCATTTGATCCTGCTTCTGGGTCACAATCTCTGTAAAGCTGTAAAAGTTCTTGAGGAAATGATCGGGCGAATTGGACACTTGGAACACGGCCATCAGCTGCCACGCGTCCGCTCGGCCGCTATCCGAGTAGCTGCCGACGAATTGGCGATTCCCTTTACCCGCCTCGCGCACCTGGATGCGGAAATACCTAACAAAACAAAAAGTACGTGAGAACGCGTCGCGATACGTCTTTTTTTCTAGGAAAAATGACGTTACATGCGCTTGGTCGGGTCCCAGGTGACGGGTTTGACGACGCGTCTGCCGATGCCTTCATTGTCAAAGTGCGAGTCGATGAAGCCATCACCCAATTGCACCGTTTCTGTGTGAATATTTCGTGCAGGATCGTCCCAATGAGCAAATTGGACAAATGTGCGGTTTTCGTGTGCAAGAAACTCTAGTCCCTGGAGTCCATAGCCCTTTGAGAATCGCATCATCCCCCTGAGAGCATGGTCAGACCATTTTATTATTAGAAAGTGAGAAATTTGGCGCCTTACATGTAACCCATGTCAAACCCAATGGCACACCAATACGTCTGGTCAGGCGCACCATCGCGTGTAGATGACACAGCCGCTGTAGCTTCATACACTTCGTCGCTGCCATCTGGCAGCAGCCACCATGTGGACACCATGAGCGCATCAACCACGCGAAAAGCCAGCCATGCAAGCCATGCAAACGAAAAATGTAATCTCATCGTTGGAAAGAGCCGTGTATTCATAGTAAGCCGTTGGGCGGCGCCAGCCCATCTCAATTTCCCGCTCGTCACCTCTCGGAACAATGAGCACAATTTGTATTTCGCAGCAAACAAAGCATTTGACCAAGCAAATGTGCGTTTTTTTTTTTTTTCAAATTCAATGCACACCGTTTCGGGCACTTGGAAAGTATCTTGATGGGCAGGTCCCGTGATTTCATGCTAATCTTTGCAATGTGTAGCCATCGTAGCCATGAGCACGGATATCCTTGCGTGTTTCGTCCTGGTCGCGAATCGTCTGCTCCAAATAAAATGCCTAGAAACCAAAAATGCGAAAAAAAAGAGGGCAAGAGTGAACATCATTTTCTTTTTTCTCTCATCTTCAATGAGTTCCATGTACCATGAGTCCATCACGCGTCAACCACCCATTGTCGTTGGCGCCGAAGCGCAAGCTGAAAGCATCGAGCCATTCGTCGCCTGGATGTTGGCCATTGGTAGCAAAGACAAACGCGTCCAATTCATGTGGGCAAAGCGCGTCGTCGGCGTCGGCATCAAAGCGCGTGAACAATTCGTCAAGGACGCGTCGCAGGGGCTCGGACAGCGCGGTGTCATCGTGATCCAGGACGGGCAAAGGCACTTTGACAGAAGATCGGCGGCGGTGCGGTGATGGCAGTGCCGCGGAAAGCGCGGACGTGTCGAAAAGGTCGGCGTCCGTGGTGGCCGCGTCCGGATGGAGGAGGTGGTGGTGCGAATGGTGCGATTGAGGTGCGTCATGGTGCGCAACAAAGGGTGTCATCCATCGTTCTTCGTCAATGGTGATTTTCAGCTGGCGCAGCGGCTGGTAGTCGGGCGCGAGGCGCGTGCCCTCGACAATCACGTCGTGCAGTTGATCGTGTTGTAAGAAATAGAGCATCTTGGCAAGGATGTAGTAACAAGGGCCATGACCAGGCACGCGGTCGAGGATCCAAAGCGTGCGAGGCAGCAAATGGTTGAAAAGAAGAATGTCGCCCTGCTCGGGGCATCGATCGAGCTCTTGCATCGCGTGGTTCACCTCGGCATCAATTTGCTGCCAGTCGTGGTTTGTAAATTGCTGCTCAGCAAGCCGCCGCCGCTTTTCCTCGTAATACACGCGCCAATTCGACGGCGACGTCCCGAATTGCTTGGCAACATCCATCGTCACCTCCACAGGCGTCGATTTAAACATGCCATAGATACCAAACAAATCACCAAACGCAAATGCACACTTGCTAAATACGAAAAAAAAGAAAAAAAAAAAAAGGGAGACACACGACTATCAGTGCCTCTATTTTTTGTTTCTCACGGCCTCCTTTTTTCTCACCTCTTGTAGGTATCGTCTGTTGTTAAAGCCTTGTGGGAAGCATGGCTCGTGGTGGCAAGCTCAGACAAATCCTGCGCCGGCAAGTGCTGACTGAGTGCGGCCACAATATCCTTGTTTTGCAGCAACTTGTCCATGGCGAGAAGTTAAAAAAAAAAAAAAAGAGAGGGGGAAAAAGAGGCAAAAGAACAAAAAAAAAAAAAAAAAAAAAAAAAAAAAGGACTTTTTTTTTATGGCGGGCATTGCCGGTCAAAAAGCGGGCTTTGTCGTTTTTTTTTATTAGGACAGCAATGGAGTGCGCTCGCCGACGCGGTTGGACCAGCGCGCAATAACGCGGTGCATCTTTTCGATGAATTGGGGAAGGACAGTGCGCAGGACGGCGCTAACGAGGATACCAACCACAATCAAAGACACGGTGTGCGTCAATTGGAACTTGTCCGTCTCGTCCAAGGCACGCACAGTGATCACCCAGCCCGTCGTCAATGCAAACACCCAGTCCTTGCGGTACGAATAATCCACCAGATGCAGACCAATAATGCCATTGAGGATGATCATGATGGTTTGCGCCTAAAAAATTACAAAAAAAAAAAAAAGCGTGAGACGAGCTTGCACACGACCAATTGGTCAGGTTTTCTTTACCAAATCGCTGTCGCGGGTGATGGCAAACAAGGCCCAGAGCTTGTGCAGCACGGTGGACACGTACAGAGACGTGAGCATGGAAAAAGGCGCGTTGATCAAAGCGTGGTCGGTCTTGTGTCGCGGCGGATATTGGCGCAAGCGATGGTACACGACAACCAGCATGGCCAGCAGCCACAGCTGCACGACCAGCGAGATCGCGTGGTGAAGTCCGAACAACTGAAGCACAAGAAAAAAAAAAAGGGGGGGGGAAGAAAAATAAGCTATTTCCTCCTTCTTTGATTGGCATCCCTTACGCGCAAGATCGTGCCACTCGACGCCAAGAGACTAATGCCAAGGTACCAGTAGCCAATGGCCTCAAAGACATCTAGCAAGAATAAAACGAAAAATGGGTGAGCAAACGCGTTGAAAAGGGTCGGATTTCACCTTTGGGCGCCTTGGGCAGCCATTGATAGATGGTCATGCCAATCAGGAGGAATTGCAGGATAAACATGAGCACATACAGCGCCGTGGCACCCGCGCTGGCAAGAGGATGCCTAGATGCTACAGTTAAAACAGAACGAAAAACGGGCAAAAAGCGCGTCTTTATATACATACCAGACAATGATACCATAGTGCGAGCCGAGCAAAAGCGTCGTTGCCACCGTGTTGGCTATCTTTATTTTCAAGTCGAGGTTCGCCATAGCAAAGAAAGGTTAAAAAAAAGTGGGAAAAATTGAAAAAGAGCGAGAGAGAGAGGGAAAAAAAGGGGGGTGGACAGGCAAGCACGTTTCACTTTTTGCTCCGCCATTCTCACTACCGCGTGACACAAAGAGCAAGCGTTATAAAATAGCGGTGATCGTCGAGTAGCCGCCAATGATGAGCACAAGGATGTTGATGAGCGCCCAGAGGAACGGAATCCACGTCGTCATGACAAAGTAGCCCGTCGAATACACGAGCGCCATGCCTACGCCTACCACGCGTAAGAAAGGAAAAGCATTCAGCGTGTTGGCTTGGCCAGGAGACAGCCAATTCCAAATTTCCATGGTCTTTTTCCTGTTTTTTTTTCGTATTTTCTTACCAAGCAGGCTGCCAGTGATGACGGTGGTGAGCACGCCAATGACACCAAAGGCAAAGGGTATCAAGAGGAGGATGTACCAGCGCAGGGTGCGTGATTTGGCCAATGTTACCAATGCGAGCATACCTAAAATACACCTCTTTGTCAATAAAACCGATCCATTGGCACCCCTCGCTGTCCTGGCGACCGCCTCTTACCAGCTGGAATATACACGACAAGGCCAAAGATAAGCGACCAAATCACGGTGAAGCGCCAAATATCTAAAACAAGAGTCAAAACGCCACCAAAACCCGCCATTTTTCTTTACCTTGGATATAGTAAAGTGTGTGTGACAAGTCTCTAAATTGCTCAATGGGATCGAAATCCTCTCCAAACGGCCAATAGAGTGATGGCCATGGTGGTGCGCCAGGGTATTCGGCTGGCACGCGTCCAGCCATGGAGGGACCAAGCAACAAAAGAGAAAGAAAAAGACGAAAAAGTGGAAAAGAGAGGAAGGGGCCGAGTTGCGCTCGATCCCCGCTTTTGTTCCGTTGTTTATTTTGGAGCCATTGACATTGAATTGGCCGTATTTCCTACATGAATTGGGCTCAATGATGGAGGATGAATCATTTTCCAAAACCAGATAATCTGCCAAACCAAAATTTTTTTTTGTTCTTGTTCTTCTTTCTGACTACTTTTCCCCTTTCCCCACCTTTTTTTTTTTTTTTTTTTTTTTCCCCAGCTTTGATATTAGCAAGGAAAGCGAGCTGTCTGTTTCTGCAGCCATTGGCTTCCTCGGCCAAGCGTATCTCACGAATGCGACGGTTGCGTCGGCCAAGTCGTTTATCGATCGTACGGGATCGACAAGCTACTGGGCGCCTGCGTCGTCTGTGGAAGAGGCAATTGAGCTGTGGGACGCTGGTGTGTACAAGGCGGTGTTTGATGCGACGACATATGCGTCTTTGGATCTTTCTGCATTCCCCATCGACCGCATTGCCGTGCGTCTGGGTGCCAATGACGCTTTGCCCGAGCACGCGTCGGCCGTGATCGTGTCTGCGCCTTCGGACGCCCTTTTGCAGTGGAAGAAACCCTTGTTGCCACAGGGTGGCGCGCGCCAGGTGGTTGTGGCCGCTGACGCGTCGGTGGACGCAATCAAGCAGCTCCATCAGGCTGGGTATGACGCGCTCGTGGATGCTGCGGCGCTGTCGACCAAAAAGGACGACGGTCTCCTCGACATTGGCCACGCATTCATGGCCTGCGCCACGACCGACCGCCCCGATGGTCTGTTTGCTACCCTTGTCGTCGATGAGAGCAACCAGGCACTCGGTCTCGTCTACTCGAGCACAGAGAGCGTCGCAGAGTCCCTGCGCACCGGCCAGGGCGTCTTCCAGAGCCGCACTCGTGGCCTTTGGTACAAGGGCGCCACCTCGGGCGCCACACAAACGCTCAAGCACGTCGATTATGATTGCGACGCGGACTGCTTGCGCTTCACCGTCCAGCAGCACGGCGCGGGTAAGAACAGAGAGAAAAAAATGAAAAAAAATGAAAAAAGTGAAAAAAACAAAAAAAAAAAGCAAAATCGTCAAATTCACGCGATTTGCTGTTTCTTTTTCTTTTTTTTTTTTGTCAGGCTTCTGCCACTTGAACACGCGCACGTGCTTTGGGCATGCGCAAGGTCTTGCTGGTCTCCAGCAGACGCTGCAAGAACGCCGTGTGAATGCGCCCGAGGGCTCGTACACGGCGCGTTTGTTCAACGACGCGTCTTTGCTGCGGTCCAAGATCCTGGAAGAAGCTGAGGAGCTGTGCGATGCTTCTACCAAGGAGGATGTCGCGTGGGAAGCGGCGGATTTGATCTATTTCGCGCTTACCAAGTGTATCAGTGCGGGTGTCAGCCTTGTGGACGTTGAAAAGAATTTGGACAAGAAGGCACGCAAGGTGACGCGTCGTCCTGGCAATGCCAAGCCCAAATTCCAGCAAGAACAGCCCGCTGCTGCCGCTCCTGCTCCTGCTCCTGCTGCGGCGGCGCCTGTGGTGTCGTCTGGACGCATTGAAATGCAAAAGTATTCGATTGACGCGCTTTCTGAGCAGCAACACAAGGATTTGCTCCTTCGCCCGATCATTGACTCGCAGGAGATCACCAAGCGCGTGACACCCATCATGCAGGACGTGCGCACGCGCGGCGACGCGGCATTGGTCGATCTGACCAAGAAATTCGACCGCGTCGATCTTTCTTGTCCGACCATTGCGGCGCCTTTCCCCGCCGAATTGATGCAATTGGATCCCAAGACCAAGGCCGCCATTGACCAGGCGTACGACAACATTTACAAGTTCCACGACGCGCAGATGGACCGTGACACACTTGTGGTGGAGACAATGCCCGGCGTCGTGTGCTCTCGCTTTGCCCGTCCCATTGAACGCGTCGGTCTGTATGTTCCCGGTGGCACCGCCGTCCTCCCGTCCACAACCCTCATGCTCGGCATCCCCGCCAAGGTCGCCGGATGCGAACAGATCGTCATTGCCACGCCCCCGCGCCCCGATGGCACCGTCGTCCCCGAAGTCATGTACGTCGCACACAAGGTCGGTGCCACCCACATCTTGCTGGCCGGTGGCGCTCAGGCCGTGGCCGCCATGGCTTACGGCACCCAGACCGTCCCCAAGGTCGACAAGATCTGCGGCCCAGGCAACCAATACGTCACGGCCGCCAAGATGCTCGCCCAAAACGACACTTCGTGCCTCGTCTCCATTGACATGCCCGCAGGCCCCTCGGAGGTCCTCGTCATTGCCGACAAGTCCGCCAATCCCGCTTATGTCGCTTCCGATTTGCTCTCCCAAGCCGAGCACGGCATCGACTCCCAGGTCGTCCTCCTCGCCGTCGACCTGACCGACGATCAATTGCAAGCCATTGAGGATCAGATTCACGATCAGGCCATGCGTCTGCCTCGCGTCGACATTGTCCGCCAATCCATTCCCAAATCTTATTCGCTGCGCGTCGCAACCATGCAACAGGCCGTCCAATTCTCAAACGAATATGCCCCCGAACATCTCATCCTCCACACAGACATCGCACGCGACCTCATCAAGGACATCAACAATGCTGGCTCCGTCTTTGTCGGCCACTATTCGCCTGAAAGGTAAAAAAAAAAAAAAAAAAAAAAAAAAAAAAAAAAAAAAAAAAAAAAAAAAAAAAAAAAAAGCAACCTCCTCACCAGTCTTTTTTTTCTCTCCTTAAATTAGCATGGGCGACTACGCGTCCGGCACCAACCACACCCTGCCCACCTATGGCTACTCGCGCATGTACTCGGGCGTCAACACGCTCACCTTTGTCAAGCACATCACCTCGCAAGAATTGACCGCCGACGGCCTGGATAAGCTCGGCGACACCGTCATGCAATTGGCCGCCATCGAGGGCCTCGACGCCCACAAGAATGCTGTCGCCGTTCGCCTCGCCGATATTCGAAAGTAGACAAAATAAAAAAAAGATCCTTTTATTTGAAATATAAATTGCCCTTGTTATTATTCTTAATTGTAATGGATTGAACTAGCACCTTTTATACTTTTGGCCCGCCTCATGAAAATGTGGCGTGGATGGCGAGCTTTTTTTTTTTTTTTTTTTTTTTTTTTTTTGTACCGTAAAGTAATGGTTTGACAAGTCTTAATGAGACCTGTACACATCCTGGTTGTCATTCTTTCCTATCATAGTTGTGGGTCTAAGTTGCTTTCAAGTATATGCGTTTCCAAGTTGCGATGTTTTGCGTCTAAAATGGCTTTTTCCACGTTATGTTCTGAATTGTCTTCAATTAAAGCTTGTGCACATCATATCTGTCACTTTTTTTTCACACTCTGAGCCTGCTATATTTTTTTTTCAAAAACGTCGAAATTTCCAACGCGTTGACTTGAGTATCATAGCTTCACCAAATCCAGGTGATTGACGCGCTGCAATGATCCGATTTCTGTCTAATTTGGGCCGATTGTCCCTCATAGACATTGCAAGCACTACCCCCAGATTCCAAACCTCAGACCCGCATATGTAACGTATTATTATCATCCCATCAATGATATAATATTGTGGACTTGTTGCGCCCAGGAAATAATGCTCTGAGAGGATTTAACTCAATGCTCCTGGATGTAAAATTTGATTTGGAATCGAATCGTCTTACTTTCGAGCCACCCTCTTTTAGTAAAACACTTGATAATACTGCAGCACTTTTGCTGCCAGCGAAGGTAAAAGTCGCGTAAAGTGCGATTATTACAGTATCTCGAAATTTTAATAACGGACACCCTATGAGAACTTTATTCGATTCTAAACTAAATTTTACCTAGTATCGCGGGCAAGGTTGCAAATTGAGAGGTTTTTGCGAACATAGCAGCTATCAAGTTACTGTACTGTACTGTGCAGTACAGTACTGTACCAAGCAGCATCAAAGAACTCAAGATGTTGGTCATCGAGCTGCCAACAATGCTTCTCTTGTTGTTGTTGGATGTGTTTGAAAAGTGTTGCCTGGCAAGCAATTGCGCCCAATAATCAGATCGTGGCGCCATCACTGGCTCGTTGTTGGTGACCGTTGCTGTCATATCGCCCTCCCCCATGGCCGCCATCATCTCGCCCATCTCCTCGCCCGACACCTCGACTCCTCCCAGCCTCTCGACTCCCAGCCCCTCGGCTCCCGGACCAGCAAAATCTTTGACTTGCATGACCGATTCCATGTTCTTTTTTGGTATATTTTCGACTGTGCGCAACAAGAGGGTCAAAAGCGTCATTATTGGCAAACCCTCCCAGTAGGGTATTCTATCGGTTTCACGATTCGGTTTTCTTGGCAACTCGACACCGAGTCGTTAATATTTTCTCGTACCGACACCACCGACACCGAATCGTTACCCAACCGGTTTAAACCGGTTTTGACACACAATAAGTACAGTAGAGCGAACGTCTTAAGAAGGGCACAGATTTTTATTGCAACTGCTGATGAGCAGGTGAAAAAAGCAATTGGCATGAAAAAGCAAAAGAAAAAAACAATGCTGTATCATACAGTAACAAAAACAGTGATCGAGCCAAAGAAAACGAGACGAAAAAGGTGTATGTGGTGGAGAGAAGAGCAAGAGGCCGAGAGCCAAAGAAACGAGACAGAACAAAAGGGGAAAGCCACCAGAGACGCAGAGAGAGCGAGACAAAAAAAGATGGAGACGCGGAGAGTCTATCTAATTCACCAATAATGGTCGTCGTTGATGCCCTGCTGATGTATGCCGAGCCAGCTGCGCGGGGTGATGTGCCTTTGCCTCTTAATTGAAAAATAATCGTATTGACTGCGTACATTATTTCTGAGCATACTTCACTCGCGTGCTATGCGCGTTGTATCATATGATACAGTACTGCTTTTGGTGACCATTGCAAAAAAGTCACTGCTAAAAATTACCGGTTTTTTTCGGTTTATCGATTCGGTTTGAAGATTTATCATATGAAACCGGTTCGAAAAACTGAAGTACCGACACCGTTAATAATAGCGAATCGATTCGATTCGATTTCGGTACCGTATGAGGGAATCGATAGTACAATATACAGTACCTCCCAGTAGCACAACATGATACTGTACTGTACTGTACCTCTTCTCTCCCTGCCGCAAAAAAAACGTCCTCTCTCCCTCCCTTGGAATTGCACCCAATTCACCAGCTTTGAACTTACTGTAGTTTTCTGATTGTATGATACTGTACAGTATTTCAATAAAACGAGGAGCTGCATTGTACAGTATATGTAATAATTCCACGAATACTGTACTGAATATTGTTGAGATGGTCGTGATTATCGTCTGGAACACCACCGTCTGTATGTGCCGCGCTGCCCCCAACAGGAGGCATGAATTCAATACAAGGAGCAACATTTCATCGCTGGCTGGGAGCCACATTTTCGGACATGAATAAGAAAAAAAAAGCACTCGGTGCGTACGTACTGTACAGTACAGTATCATACTGTATTGCGCGTCATGATGGAGTAAAAAAAAGAGATCGTTGCATCGCCGCTTACGTACCCCTCATCCTTTGCATCCAGCGCGTCATGCTACTACTGTACACAAATAAAAAGGCAATGTGTGTGCTAAAACTGTAATGAGCGGTTGTTGATGCGACTGGATCAAAGCTTATTAACAAGCCAAATGCTCGAGATCCGGCGCGAGGTCGCATCCACCACCAGGCAGGGTCCTCTATCAGTACTGTATGATGCTTGATTGAAAAAGTCGATTAAGTGCTTGACACATGTCTAAACTTAAATTTCTCAACAACGGCATCATGGATGAATTACAGTACCCCACTTTTAACACGCACGTGGAAAGCAGCAATTGAATCTCTTTATTAAAATGACATGAGTTTCACCGAGATCCGATCAAAATACTGTAAACTGACGGATAATTAAAATACTGTAGCCTCTTTCGACAATTTTTCTAATGCGCTTTTACAGTACTTGAAAACAGCCTAGCTACTGTAGGTGACCCCTGATTTTTATTCCAGATTCACTAACAAACAATCAAGGGATCGAAGCATCTACAGTAATGCATGAGACCACTTTCACGATGCTACTAGCGTGCGTTTGAAATTTTTGCATCCGTCATTTTCCACCCAAGCAAGCAATCAAGTGCCACCCCAAGCAGCGTGCAACAAAATCTAAAATAAAAACATCATACTGTAATACTGTACTGTATCATACTGTACGTACTGCTGTAAAAAATACGGTACAGTACAGTATCATAAAAAAAAGTTCCATGCAATCCACCACAGCTTCATTTGGAAGTGTCAGACCTTAAATTTTTGAAAAAAAATCTTGACCAAAGTAAGCAAATTTCTCAGTCGATCGCCATTCATGCGTCACTCTAGTTTGGGCTTTTTTCTTAAAAGTACCGGTACGTACTGTAGGAGGGCGACCGGCCATTTTGTCTGCCAATGGCAAATTGTCGGAGTTACCTGTTTGGGATGCATTGATCACTCGGAGTTTGAAATTTTCCAAATTTGGCATTTTCTGCGTTTGAAAAGTGTGACCCCTGAGTGACCCCTGAATTTTTCAAAAGCGGTCATACCGTAGCGCTTGCTTTGGCGGGGTTTACAGTACTGCCTGTAAGCTTTTTTGTTGCAAATTTTGCGCCGAATTCGATACAGCTATTTTTGGGAGAGGTCGACCATACAGATGGCCAGATGAATGCAAAATAGTACAAATAGGAGGCTTTTGGTATTTTTTGAGTTCCAAAAAAAATCGGGAGGAGGGGCCGTCTTGAGCGCTGGGCCAGAGTTTACAGTATGCCGTGGGGCATACAGTATTTCACTGGCGGGCAAGTAGGCTGTAAAAAAATTTCTGGAGGCACAGCACGACAGCAGGCCGTCAAAGTCTGAAAACACGCATTGCTTGCCCTTTTATTATGATAAAAGCAAAAAAGAGAGCTTTTTGAGCAGCAGCGTATCCCGCCGCTGCTGTATCATACCGGTAATTTTATCAAACAGCTCAATCTGCACTTCATCATGCTACTGTACTACCGTAGTACTGTTGTTGTACAGTACGTATGATAAATTGTTCCAAGTCAATTTGCTGCGTTTCGAATATTACAGTAGAGTATTACCGGTACAACTTGCCAGCCCGTTGTCATTTTGCTTGCCACTTTTTTGCGCAAGCTACAGCAAAATGCAGTATCATAATTCCTCCGAGTTTTTTTCGACAAGGAACAGTACAGTATTATTACAGTAGTAGTATCATGATGATGTCCATCCACCTTTTTTTCTCTTTTTTCTACAGCAATAGAAGAACAACAACTCTCGCACAATCTGAAAGCTGGAGGCTTCACTCGAAACAGCAGTTTCCCTTCTGCGAAATTGGTGCTCTTTGATTATTGTCAATGCTCGCGTGGGACCTACGGTATGCCTCGAATCGTCGGATGCGATCTGAAACCACGAGGTAGGGAATACCGTAAAGTTTGCGTGCTCTGAAATCAAGTTGGCGCGCACCAGGGAGGAAAATTGCGTTCACGCGTGTGATACCGCGGCAATCGGCCAACGTATCGACGCGCGAGTCGCTCGCCTTACTGGAATCAGCGGCCAAAACCCAAAAGCAGCAAAAGCGCTTGTGTTTGGGGACATCGCGTCGAGTTTTCGGCGAGCTGGTCTTGAGGGGTCGTGTGACGACACTCTGGATTGTCCACTTGTTGCGACTGCGCAAGTAGTGTAGGGGCGAAGCGGACCAAGGTGTGTGGTGAGAGCACGGAACGAATAGTGGGGCGACGCGTCTCGGCGGCCCGCGCAACGAAACGTGTACGCACGGCGCTCGGACTGTTGCGCGTGTCGAGAAGCGGCGCCACGGATATGGCGAACAGGGCGTTCTTGGCCAGTCTTGGTTGAGCGTATAAGTGGTTTAAGGACAAACAGAGGTTTATTGTGGCGACAAGAGGGGTTTCAGAGGAAGAAACGGTGTTGGGAGAGTAAAGAGAAAAAGAACAAAAAAAGGAAAGTAGCGGGGTCTTACGGTATACAGTATGTACGGCAAGGTCAAATTGGGTTCCAACGGCAGCGCAAAAGAAAAAGCAGGGCAAAGGCGGGCAAGACGAACAATGGCCATTGCTCGGCAACGAGAGCAGCTGGAGCCACAAGGGAAGGTGCGTTGGGAAGCCACGAGCAAGGGCCAGATGGTGGTGATGGAATTGGGCGGTGGACAAAGGAAAAGAAAAGGACTGGATGCAAAACGAAAAAAGTGCTGTGGCAATGCCCACGAATTGGATGTCATAGTGACAATTTGAGGTCATTTCAAAAATGATGCCATGCTCGTGAAAAAAAAAAAAAGATGCCAGCAAAGATTTCGCCATTGATCTCTTTCTTTTCAATCATTCTATCACACAAGATGGCCCAGCAACGTCCACCAGACCTGTCAGTACTCGACGAGGAAGCGCAAAGTTTGGCATTTAATCTGCGCGTCAGCTCTTGGCTCAAGTCGTGGCACACTGGCCCAATTTCGAAAAGAACGACCAAAATCAAGTTGAAAATTGACATGACCCCATTGTATGAGAATCAAGCGACCTTCCCTCCACACGCTCAAATAAAAAATTAGCAAGCAAGGATGCGCTTTTACATGTAACATTGAGTGTGAACCGTACAATGAAGCATTTTAATTTCTAATTCCAGGGCAAAAAAAAAAAAGAGAGACAGAGAGAGAAAGAAAAGCACACGCGAATGGTTTGATTCAGTACCCGGAGCGTACTCGCATGTCCTCAATCTTCTTTTGGACCTCGCCAACGGTGCGGTCGAGCTCGTCGGCGATCATGCGGCGTTTTTCAGCGGGGAGCAGGTTGAATTGCTCGCAAAGGTCGCCGTCAATGACGTTGCGGACGGGCGCATAATAAGAGCGATAGCTGAGGTGGTCGCGGCCAGCGAGGGGCGCAGCCTCGGTGCGCATGTGGATCTCCAGGTTCTGGAAGAACTCGACGTCCTCCTTGGCCACAAAGGGAACATACATGGATATAGAGCCAAGCAGCGACGTGGCGAGAATGACCTCACGTCCACCGGTCACGAGCGTCGTGCGATGCAACGACGTGATGATGTCACCCGAAAAGTACGAACATAGCGTTTGGAGCTAAAAAAAAGAAAAAGAAGGTGGCGCGTCGCGTCAACTGTCAAAAGCGTGTTTCTTCTATCTCTCTCCATTTTTTTTTTTTTTTTTTTTTCTTTCCCGAAAAGTACGAACATAGCGTTTGGAGCTAAAAAAAAGAAAAAGAAGGTGGCGCGTCGCGTCAACTGTCAAAAGCGTGTTTCTTCTATCTCTCTCCATTTTTTTTTTTTTTTTTTTACCTTGTTGGCCGCGCCATTGAGGTAGGACTTGTCAAAGAAGATGCGATTGCCCGTGCTGTCCTCGTCGACAGACTGGCTGATTTGCTTGTCGAGGCGCTGGACGACCAAGTTGCCAAACTTGTCGCCAATCGCGACGGTGTCATAGTCGACCATGGCGGAGGCAGTGACGTAGCGCGGGGCGGTGTCATCGGCAAAGACGGCAATGGTGTTTTCTGCGCGATGATACAATGCATAGTGGACGGACTCTTGCACGTCACCAATGACGATGCGGTCGCCCATGGTGTGCAGCGACTTGACGACTGTTGGCAATGGCTTGGATTCGCACTTGCGCAGCATCTTTTTGCGGCCCACGTCGTAAATGCGGACGTGCGACCCGACGCCGGCAAGCAAGCGGCCCTGGAAGCTGGTCAATGCGAGTGGGACATCGTCAACGGCAGTCTTGTGCACAAGTTCCAGCTGCAATTGCTGCTGCTCGGTGAGAACAGGCCTGTACAAGCGCAAGAACCCGGCTTTGCACGATCGCGGCTGCAGCTGCACGTCCTGGGCCGTGCCGACCACAACAAACTGCTCGAGCGCGTCGCCTGCGTGCGGATTCGACGCAAATTGCACGGTTGCCACGCTGAAGGCGGCTTCGTTGGCGTCCAGCTCGATTTCTTGCAGCGCTTGGCCGCTAAATGGCTCAATCAATCGGATGCAGCTTGCCCATTTGCCCTTGCTGTGTCGGATGTGGCCCACTTGCTGCGGGTCCAGGTTCATCATGTCTTGATCAATCTCAATGCCCTCCTTTTCCTGGAAAAAAAAAAGAAAAAAGAGAAAAGAAAAAAAGTGTCAGTGACGCGTCATTTGCGCTCCCTCTCTGGTTTTGTTCTTTTTTTTTTTTTTTTTTTCCCCC
>KV441927.1:183238-260392 GCA_001650995.1 Gongronella sp. w5
GGCGCGTCATTTGCGCTCCCTCTCTGGTTTTGTTTTTTTTTTTTTTTTTTTTACCCTCAGGGCGAGATCGCGCGCTTTTTCGGAAGGAGAGTAGGTGGCGTGGTCGCTCTCGACAATGACAAAGGACGACGTTGGCTGATGCAGGGCGAATTGACGCGGTGTGTATTTGAGAGGGATGGTCACTTGATTAAACGTGTTGCCAAGCTTCTCGACCGTGATGATTCTGTAAGAAAAGGGAACGCGTGAGTCTCCAATGGGTGAGTTTTTCGTGTTATTTTTTTCTAAATCTAACCGGAGTGTGTTGCCCGTGACGGTGACCATGCCCTCTGGGCATTGCTCGCTGACAAAAGACGAGCCATATTCGAGGGATTCGTAGCTGAGGGGTGTGAGATGCAGGCGATTCTGGAAGGTATAGCTGAGCCAAGGCTTTGAGGTGAGGAGAAGAAGGGCCGGCTGGTTGTGGACGGCGACCTTGAAGAGTTTGACGGGACGAGGGCCCAAGAAGCGTGTCCTGGACTCGGACAATTGGCCGGTGACAACGTCGAGAGCGGTGCGCATGTACACGCCATTGCTCATGCCAATGTGCAAATAGAGCGTGCCATGGCCACGCGTCGCGCCCGTGTCAAACATTTCAAGGATGGCCAAACTGAAAGGCATGCCTTGGAGAGCTTGCATCGACAGGGGCTCAAGGCAATTGTCGGGATCCAGATTGAGAATGCGCACCGTCTGATCATCACAGCCCACGGCCACGTGTGGGAAGCGCGTGCGGCCCTCGGGGACATCGCCAAGTGCCAATGATGTCACAAACGTCGACATTTGCTTGCGCTCCGCATGCTCATTCAATTGGCCCATGTTGTCCAGCTCGAAATAGACCAATTCGCCATTGGAAAGAGCGGCAATCACCTGGCGATTGTTTGTGGCGGCTTGCACAATGCTCAAGCTGCCGGGCACGCGCCATTCATTAACGCGCTTGTCGGCAAAAATGTGACGAACACCCTTGGCATACACTTGCACAAGTGCGTCGTCACCCATCTGCTGCACAGCAAGCGTCGGTGTGTTGGTCATGAACCCTGTATCCGGGACTTCTTCGACCGTCTCGCCAATGGACAGGATCAACGTGGCATTGGTGAAGGAGACCACAATGTACGACTGGAACGCGTCGTCTGCACGCAATTTCGTCGTCCACACGGCACTCGGGTTACCAGGAAGCTCGCTGACCGCCAATTCAGACACCTCCAAACCTTGATTCATGATTCGGAACGACGCACGAGCTCCCGTGCCGCAAATACCATAGATACGCGGCGCCTCTTCGTCGGCCAGATTGTGCACCTGCGACGCCATGAATGGCGCAAGCGACTCGAGCTCATCCACAAGCTGAAGATTCTTGAGCGCACGCGGCGTAAAATACACAAGCGGCGTCTCGCCTTGCTCCTGCTCCGCTTCCATAAAGTCTGTCGCCGTCAATTCCTCCTCTTCGTCGTCACCAAGGTTCTCGATCGAGTACAATTGGCTAGGGTAATCCGAAAAAAAAGAAAAAAATGGATGTGTCAGTGTTTACGTTGTCCACCCAATGCTCCCCAATTCATCCAATTCTACCCAATGCCTCCCAATGCCTCCCAATTCCCAATGCCACCCAAATCCTCTTCCTTACTGGTTGCCAAACTCTGCGGCGGCAAAGAGGAAGCCGCTCTTGAGGATGCAGAGCGCGGTGGCTGTGGGGATGGTGTCGAAATACTTGAGTGTCATGTTGTTGACGACGCCATCATTGTGGTCCATGGTGACCTTGTAAATGTCGCCGCACTCGGATTGCAAGAGGAAAAAGAATTGGGTTTGTCTGTTGATTTTCATCTTGTGGACGGCGAAATTGGCAATGATGAGGCCACGCGACGCGTCTTCGAGGGGCTGGGCGCGGCGGATGATGGGCAGGCGCACCTCGGGCATGTCCTGGTGGCGGTACGTGATCAGGTTCTCGGAGCACACGAGGACGCCCGAAGGCCCATCCTGGCCGCCGGGCACGGGGATCAACAGGTTGGCCGTGCGGTCCACGGGCTCAGACCACTTGCGCACGACGTGATTGAGACCCAAATCAAGCTCATAGTACGTCAGCACCTTTTCAACGTCACGGAACGCGTCGCCTGACGGGTCTTGGTCCACGTCCGAGTAATCCACCTCCAAACACGCAAAAACGGGGTTGTCAAACCCGACATCCAGTGCGACAATATGGTGGTGAATCGTGTTGGTGCGATGCGCCTCCAATGGCGACGAAATCGTCAGATTCGCCGCAGAATCGCGATTCAGCACGTACACAAGCTTCTGCTTCTCAATGGCGCCAATCATCACCGCGCGACCCTTTGGATCCGCAGCCAAATATTGTCCAGGCACAATGCGTCGCGCACCCGTCTTGCCATATGTTTCCTGCTGCACCTTGTCAAAGCAATTCTTCGAGACATTGTATTCCAAAATCACAATGCGACCGCTGTCAGACCCGACAATCAAGTAATCTATACGAAAAATAAAAAAAGAAGATGGAATTAGCCACGTTGACGCGCTTTTCAAAAAAATAAGATCTTTTACCTTTGGAGGCACCGGTCAATCGAAAGGGCGCAATGGACCGAATGAGACCAAAGCACTCGTGCGATAGCACAGTGTGGACCTTGCCCGTGTTGGCGTCGGGCTTGAGCAGCTCAAGCCGAGTTTGGCGCGCCACAATGATTTCCTGCTGCTTTGTGCCGGAAAAGTTGCCACGGACTGCCTGGTTGATGGCAGTCGTGTTGTTCAGCGTCAGACCATACAAATACATTTAAAGGCGTTGCGCGTCGTGCGAGGGAAGGGCGTGAACAAGAGTCGTCAAAAGGTGTTTGTGTGTATGCGTGTGTGTCAATGTGGCGTAGGCGCGTGATGCAGGCAACAGACAGAGGTTAAACCAAGAAAAAAAGGAGAGCACAGATGGAATGGAAGCTTGGATATTCTCTGACAACAAGATGCGAGGCTGGATCGAGGCGTGATCAACAAGAATCGGCGTGGTGCAAAGAGAAATCAAGCAAAAATGGTAAAGAAGAAGGTCAAAAAGAGAGGACCACGAAGTCCGGCGCTTTATTCCATGCCCGGGCCCTTTGCTTGAATTGGAATCGGCATTTCAAATCAACACTTTGCCCTTCAGCGCGCTCTTTCGACTGCGACAAGCTTTTTTGCGACGCCTTTTGCTTGCTCTTGCAGCGCGAAAAAGAGCCATGAGCCTTGCTAGGACAATTCACATGCTTTAAAATAAAAAAAAGACATTGTGTCTTAAAAAAGCACCAAAATGATCAAAAATGATGAAAAATTCGCTTGACTGCGACAGGCCGTCGTTTTACAGTGCCTTCTGGACACTCTGAGGACGCGAAAAGGGGCAATTGTCCTTGAGAATGGCATCCATGTGCTTTAAAACGAAAAGAAATACATCCAATTGTCAAAAGCACCAAAAAAATGACCAATAATGACTCAAAGCTCTCTTGAATAAAAATAGACAGGCATTTACAACGCCTTGTGGTTGCTCTTTGGACATGAAAAAGGATCATCGTCGTTACTCAAGGCAGCCCCGTGCTTTAAAATAGCACAGGAAACACATTGACAGTCAAAAAACCCAAAAATGGACAAGTGGTTCACAACGCGTTACAAACCATTTGCAATGACAGTCAATGGACTCGCAAGGATGAAGATGAAATGGATCAACGTGGCCCATTGCTCAATTTGCAAGCAGCTGCATCGGAAGTGGCACCATTCGGCTGGTGGCGTGCCGAACGGTGCCAAATGGGGCACCATCCTTGGCACAAGCGTGCCCAATGAGAATCAAAAATTAGACAATGATGTCAGCGTGCCCTTGGGTCGAGACCTCATGCAAAAAAAAAAAAAAAAGAAACAGGGGTCGAATAGAACGCAGATCAAGGGGATTAGGCCGTTTTTGGATGATGGCCATACCTTTTTCTCAATGAATGTGCTGATGCCGCTTTGAAAGGGCGATGAGGCCACTGTCGCTATCCGTCATCATTAAAGCATCTCATTCAGCGGCCATGTAAGCTATCCTGCGTTAAATTTCAGTGAGGACGGGCCGAGAAGGCCAAATTCATTCGAATTCGCACTCGATCTCCCATCGCATTTATGCACAAGAAGGAGCAAAAGGCCAGGCAAACGCCAACGTACAGCAAGGCACGGTGCAGCGTTCGCATGTGCCAAATGCAGATCAATGAGCGTCTAAAGGACGCGCCTCAGTTTGAAAGGCCTCGTTTTTTTATTTTTCCCCGCGTTGCAGATAAACGTGCCTCCTTAATTCTCGGTCAATTCAGGAGCAAAAAAAAAAAGACACATCACTATGATTTGCCCATTCAAAAAACAAAAAAAAAAAAAAAAAAGCAGGGAGCATCCGTTGCCAAATTGCGCGCATCTGAGACACACCTTTTTTTTTTTTCTTTATGCGCCCAAAGTCGATCCCCTCCCTTTCCCCCCTCATGACACATTCGATCCACGGTGCATCTGTTTGTTTGCGCATCTTCTCCAATAGTCCAATCCGTGATTTGCCCTCAGGAGACGCTAATGCATCCACCCGTTCCAAAAAGCCGCTAAACAATGCACCGCCCTGGCTCACCAGCAAGGAGATCCACGCTTGGGAGCGTGAAAAAAACAAGGATGGATGGAGGAGGCACCTCCTTGAGAGCGACCCAGGGCGTGGGCAAAGGAGAAAAGCGAATGTGCAGTAAGATCACGTTGCCTTGGACGAGGAAACAAGGAGATGGCCGCTCTCGGCAATCAATCAATCTGTCAATCAATCAATCAAAAAAAGACGCACGCACCGCGTGCCCGCGCTCATTTCTACCTTTTTGTTGTGTAAATGACCATTGGTTTTTTTTTCGAGTCGCGAACGAGTGGTCTCCTTCTTTTCAGGGGGTACGAGCTAAAAAAAAAAAAAAAAAAGGAGGAAAAGACTCATTGCGGGAGAAGGGCGCGGCCCATGAGCTCACTTGCTTTATGCAACATCGCGTATAAAAAGTGCATGCGCGGAAATCGAGTACTTATTCCTCTTCTTTTTTTTTTTTGTTTGTCTCTTTTTACCACTCTTTTTTTGACGCTAATTCCCCTCCTCCTCCTCTAATATGAAGAACACAGCTGTGCTTGCTCTTGTTGGTCTGCTTGCCGCCGCCCAAGTCTACGCCCAATGCGATTGTGACCCCACAGAGTCCGACTGCATGCGCGAGTGTGGTACGACAAGAGAGAAAAAAAAGAATTTGAGAATTAGAGAACAAAAAAAAAAAAAAAAAAAAAAAAAAAAAAAAGAGCCCTAATTTCTCTTTTTCTTTTTTTATTAGTGATCTCGACGCAAGACTGTCTCAAATCGTGCGACGGTGGCCCCTGCTACGATGGATGCATTTCGCAGCACTGGCCGGGAGCCAAGCCATCGCAGGAGGTGACGACGCCGTCGGCTTCCGCGTCGGATGCGACACTGAGTGCGAGCGCGTCGGCCACGGGCACGGGCACGCAGAGCGCGTCGTCCGGCACGCCCACGGCGTCCGCGTCCCTGTCGGCGTCTAGCTCTGTCAGCAGCGCGTCGTCCACGAGTTCGCTCAGCCGCTCCTTGTCGTCCTTGTCCTCGCTCTCGCTTTCCACACCCAGCATCGCGCCCACCTCGTCCCTAACCGTGTCGCCCTCGCCCTCCGCCACGCCCACGCGCAGCGATGCAAACAATCTCAAGTGGTCCTCCGCCGCCGCATTGGTCGCTGGCGCCGCCGCCATTGCCTGGTTCCAATAAGTGACTTGCTGTTTTATCATCTTTCCCTCTCCGTATAAATATTAATTCCTTGTTTTCCCGAGTAAAAATAAACCTGATTTTCGCTTGATTGAAAGCGTAAATGAAGCGCTGCAACCCCCCCTTGCTGTCGTATGGCAGCACCTCCTCATTTTGAGTTACACCACGGCGCTTTCTCCTCACTTTTTTTTAAAGTTTGCAGAAAACCAAGCAAACACGCCCAGAAACATAAATTTAGGAGAAACTGGCATGGGGGCTCACCTGTTAAAAGATAAAACATGACAATTGCCCATGCCAACAAGGGAGAACAGGAAGAGAGAAAAAGAAAAAGAAATAAAAACCATAAAATACGCGAATTAGTGATTTCTTTTGACTTTTTCCAAGCCATGGCGATATTAAGGATCAGCTATTTTGTCGTATTCTCGGCCGCCAGTGCCCGCAACAGCGACTGCGTGTCATGATGACGGCGCGCATGGCACAAAAGACAAAAAAAAAGGGCGATAAATCGGAGGTCGCGCGCCTGTCAAAAAAGCACCACACAGTGGAGTTTTAAATAGTCCGGCGGAGAATGAAGCGTGTCCGGTGGAGTGGATGACGGACAGGACAAAAAGCGCAGGAAAAAAATCCTTGTTTCACCATTTCTCGCTTTGTTGCTTCCTCTACATACAATACGACACCATGGCCACAGGCACTCTGAAGGTGTAAGTGAAAGACCAAGCATGAAACACGCGACTAAAACGTTGGGCTTGCTTTTAGACTCGTGACCGGTTCGGTCAACAGCCAGTTTTCCGCGTTTTTCGACAAGATCAACAATATCAATAGCAAACACGGCCCGTTTGATCTCGTGCTGTGCACGGGCGACTTTTTCGCCTCTGACGACGTGCTGCCAGACGTCCAGGCGCTCTTGCAAGGCAACATTCAAGGTAAAAAAAATCACAAAAAAAACGTATGAACAGGCGAAAACAGTTTTTTTTTTTGACGCTGACGCTTTCTTCCTTTTTTTTTTTTTAGCGCCCGTGTCGACGTACTTTATCCAGGGTGGTCAGCGGCTCCCTGAGGCCGTGCAGCAGCATCTCGAGTCTAATCAGGACACGGTGTGCGAAAATGTGATGTATTTGGGCAGCAAAGGCATCATGACGACGGCTGAGGGCCTCAAGATCGCGTACCTGAGCGGCAATGGCGCCGGCGACGACGCGTCTGCATTGACGTACGACGCGGACGCCGTGCAAAAGCTGCGCACGTCCAAGCACGCACCACATGGTGTGGATCTCCTTTTGACGGCAGAATGGCCGCTCGGCGTGCAGCAAGGCAGCGCCAATACGCCGTCTTCATCGCTTAAAACCGCGTCGCGCGCCATTGCACAGCTCGCGCTCGGCCTCAAGCCTCGCTACCACTTTGCCGACTCAGAAGCCATCTTTTATGAGCGCGAACCTTACACCAATATCGTCGGCTTTGGCGACAAGGACGAACAACCCGCTTCACACGTCACACGCTTCATCGGCCTTGGCCATGCCCTGAACAAGGACAAACAACGCGTCAGTTCAAAAGAAAAGAACAAAAAGAAAAAAAAGAAAAAAAACGCGATTCTCATCTCCTTTTCTTAGTGGTTCTACGCGTACAACATGGTGCCCATGTCCAAGGCGACACCCGACGTCCTGACTGCGCGCCCAACACTCACCACAGACGCGCCATTCTGGGAAGTCACACAAGCTGGACGCGATCGCAAGCGCGGCCCGGCCGATGATAGCAATGGCAGCTTTTTCTGGGGCGATGCCGGCCAGCCAGCTAAGAAACGAGGTAATAGATGCTTTCCTTTATGCATTTAGACGCGTGATTAACCTTCCATTTCTGTTAGCACCACCTCCCAACTATGTGTGCAAAAAATGCAATGTGCCTGGCCATTTCATCCAAGATTGCCCTGAAAATCAACAGCAACAGCAACAGCAGCATCGTGGCCCGCCCGACAGCTACGTGTGCAAGATCTGCAACACGCCCGGCCATTGGCTGCAGAATTGCCCACAGCGCACCGTGCCCAATTGTAAGAATCACGACAAAAAAAAAAAAAAGGCGAAAACCGACTGACACGTCACCCCCCCCACCTGTTTTATTTTTTTTTAAAAAAAAAGTGAGCGAATGCTGGTTCTGCCTGTCGAATCCAAACATTGAAAAGCACCTGATCACCTCGATTGGCAATGAGATTTACATGACGCTGGCCAAGGGGCCCTTGGTCGCGCCCGAGACGTGCAACATCCCTGGCGGAGGCCACGTTTTGCTCATCGCCATCAACCATTACCCTGCTTTTGGTCGCGTCCCGCCCGAGAACGTTGACGCAGTCCACGCCGAGCTAAACCAGTACAAAGACGCCCTCCGTAACCTCTTTAACAAACACGGCCACGACATGGTCGTCTACGAAATCGCGCGCGAAGCCCAACGTGGCCTATCGCATGCCCATCTTCAGATCGTCGCCGTCCCAAAAGGCTCATCCGACAACATCGAAGCCATTGTACAAGAGGAGGCCGCAAAGGCAGGCTACACGCTGCAAAACGAACGATCGGACTCTGTAAGAAACGCGACTAAAAAGATAAAAAGATAAAAAGAAAAAAAAGAACAGGGTCTATCTTGGATCGATCGTGCCGCTTGATCGATGATGGCGTCATTGCGTGGCCCGCGCCCCCGCTTCTACAAAGAAAGACCGATTGTGTCAGCTCACTTTTTTTGGATATTTTGCAGGACCGCGACTACTTTGACATGGAATTGCCCAATGGCAAGCATCTCATTCATCTCCTCCACCCAAAGACACGGTTTAATCTCCAGTTTGGCAGGTATGAATGGAACATCACTTCGAAATCACTTCGAAAACATATGATGTCACTCACCTTGCCTATTTTTTTTTTTTTTTTTTGATTGACAGACAAACCTTGGCACGTGCATTGGGCCAGGATGACCGCGCTGACTGGAAGAATTGCAAGCAGGAAACGGACGACGAAAAGCAGGCGGGCAAGGCGTTCAAGGGCGCGTTCAAGCCGTTTGATTTCACCCTGTAGCCATATTCTGCAATTCTGTTGTGTATATAGTTGCTGATTCGCAGCATTCCGTCAAACCCTTGATAAAAACTTCTGCGTTTTCCCGCCTTTGTCCTCATTTCAATCGGCGCCTCGCGATCCAAACATGGGTTGGGCCAGGCGTTTGCACCTTGTATCTTATAAAAAGACGTGATTTCTTCTTTTTTTTCGATCGTTTTTCCTTTTTTTTTTTTTTTTCTTCATCGTTTTTTTTTTATTTGATTTTTATACATTGCAAAGCCATCATGAGTGAACATCCCACCGTGCCTGCCGTCAGCGTGGCTGAAGCCAAGAACATTGCAAGCGAATTCCACAGCCGCACGCAAAACTCCGCCAGTCCTGCGCACCACCACACAGATCTTGGCCATCCGCCTCCCAATGCGTCGTCGTCGACGCTGAGAGACTGGTCCTTGCTGCAAGACCCCGTCATCCACACGGAACGCCTGGATGCCATCCGCAACAAAAAGGGCTACATCATCGACATGGATGGTGTCATCTACCACGTAAGCAAAAAAAAAAAAAAAAATCGCGTGGAAAACACGGGGGTTGGCAAATCTGACACCATGGGTCTTTCTTTTTTTTCTTCTTTGTCTTAGGGTGGCACTTTGTTGCCAGGCGCTATTGAGCTTGTCAACTTTTTGCAAAAGAACAACAAGAAGTTCTTGTTTTTGACCAACAACTCGGCGCCCACGCCGCGTGAGCTGCAGTCCAAATTGGAGCGCCTGGGCATCAATGTCGGTGAGGATCACTTTTTCACCTCTGGCCAGGCCACCGCCTACTTTTTAAAGTCGCAAGCCCCTGACGTAAGCTGAACACGGGATCAATTCATGCAATTGACGTGACTGACGTCTCTTTTTTTTTCTCTATTTCCAGGGTGGCACCGTCTATGTTCATTGGTGAGCCTGGCTTGGCCTACTCGCTGTACGATATGGGCTTTTTCATGAATGATCATAACCCCGACTATGTGGTTCTTGGTGAAAGCAACACGTACAACTTTGAAAAGCTGACCAAGGCCGTGCAATTGGTCCAGCAGGGCGCAAAGCTCATTGCCACCCACTTGGACACGGAGAATCTGGATTCGGTCGGCCGCAAGATCCCTGCAACCGGCGCATTCACCGCCAGCGTCGAATTGGTCACCAACACCAAGGCTTTCTATTGCGGCAAACCCTCTGCACTCATCATGCGTTACGCGCAGCGCGTCCTCGGCCTCAGCCGACTTGAAACATGCATCATTGGCGATCGCATGGATACAGAGTAAGCAATTAAAAGAAGAAAAAAATGATAAAACAAAGCGAGAACACATTACTCATCTCTTATTTCGGATGTTCCGTGTGTATTGCGCAGCATTGTTGCTGGTATCTCATCTGAAATTGATCCTGTGCTCGTGCTTTCTGGTGTGACAAGCATGGACATGCTGCAGCAATACGCTTACCGCCCCTATTTGATCCTTGGCGGCGTGTACGAGATCCCGGCCGATGGCGAAGAGCATTTGGTCAGTCAATCAGACATGGATGAGGCCGCCAGACGCGTAAGTGCACCGTTAAATCTCCTCGCAAGTCGAAATTTAACCAATTTTCGTTTTTTTTTTTCTATGTTGCAGGCATCCTTCCTTTAAAAAATTATTTTTGAGCGCAAAAAAATAAATACGATTAAAATATTACTGTACATTTTACACAACGAGTTCAATTTTGGGCCTAATCGGACAAATTCTTTGGGGAAAAAATTGTAAAATGCATTTTTCGCGTAAACCATCGTTCACCTCGCGAGTCAGGGACTGAATCGTTTCGAAACGCGTCTCAACGTGAAGTGGCAAGCAACCTGGTAATCTCAAACTGGGACGAGCGAAATTTGCCACTGTCTGGCATGACGGGCACGTGCTACTTGAACATTAAATACGAGTTTTCAGAGTCATTGCACACCAAGTCACCGAGATCTCAACACAACCATTCCAAAACACAAGCGCTTTTACCGCGTTTGGCTGCTAATTCATTTGAGATGACGCGCGTGCTGATACGTTTGGCTGTTGTCGCGTACGCCACCAAAATGGACAAACCCTTGCCCCCATTTTGCTAGGCGCGTCCTCCAGATCTTATTCATCCGGTCCTATATTTAAGCTAGAGGATGCTGAACACAAAACACCAACGATGGCAATTTTTTTTAGAGATAGGATCACTCAGTCCTGAGAACATGCATTTTGCATAAAATCAGGGCCAAATCAGGGTCAAAACGACTCCTGAAGGCTAAGTCGCTGAAAAATCGAAGCGATGTTTCCAAACAACAAGCGCTTTTACTGCGTTTGACCGCTGATTCATTTGAAGTGACTCACGTGTAGGGGCGCTCAGCCGTTTCAGCTGTACAAGACAAAATGGTGCTGATCTTACCCCTTTTGCGCCTATGAAACTGGCGTTTCATCAGAAACTTGCTCATTTGGTCCCAAATTTGGACCAGTAGTTGGTAGACCCAATTCTCTAGTGGTGTTCATTTTTTTCGCGAATCGGATCACACAGTCCCGAGAAAGCTGGAGATACGTATTTACTATTGAAACCCCAGCGTCAAACAATATTTTACGCGTTTCTCCTGATGAGCCTGACCATTTGGCATCAAACTTAGACCAGTGCATAATCGGCTCAAAACTTGCATTATTCCAAGTTTTTCCAGAGATCAAATCACTTTGTCCTGTGAAAATGCATTTTTCATAAATTCAGGGCCAAAACAGGATCAAAACTACCCCTAAAGGCTAACTCGCCGAGAACGTGGCGCGATGTCCCAAAATCACAAGCGCTTTTACTGCGTTTGACCGATGATTCATTTGAGGTGATTCACGTGTAGGGGCGCTCAGCCGTTGCCGCCATACGAGACCAAAAGTTGCTGATTTTACCCTTTTTTTTTTTACGCCTATGAAACTAGCTCAAGCGCTAGGCACGTTGGTGCGGCGCCCTGTCTACAATGCACACAATGTGCATTGACGCGCCTCCTAGCACCCCACAATTGGCGTGCCTGGCTGATTGAGCTCATTGTTCTAGGCCAAAAAAATCGGGCGGTTTCGTCTTGAGCACTGTGCATAGTTTATGCCGTGACGCAGATTTCATCATTGGCGGGCAAGAATGGCTGTAAAAAAATTTCTGGAGGCACAACAAGCCGTCAAAGTCCAGAAAACGCGTTTTACAAAGGAAAGTGTGTTCTTTGTGCAGCATAAAGTGTCATAGCGCGCTACTACTGGCCTTGAAATGGTGGCTTTCGTCAATTTCTGTCCACTGGCGACTGGCCGCGTGGTCGGTATAAAAAATCAACGGATCAAAATTCCAAACGGATGAAAATCGTGTTTTCATGCCATTTCTCGGCATTTTAATTACTATCATATTCAGACAAATTCGGCAGCCAGAGATGGGACACACAGCATACTGGTAGGGTGGCGGCGACGCGTCCATCAAGAAATTTGACCGTCGTCACGAGATCAAAAATGATGTTGCTAGCCGTGTGGAAGCAAAGTGCTCCTTCTTGCAGCGTTTTTGTTACTTGTGCCATATTTTTTGGTCAACAACCATGAATTATCATATAATAGACAGCAATACCAGGACACGTATTGAGCCTGTCAAGTTACAGTAGGAGCGCAGTCAACAGGAAATAAAGGAGGCGTCAGAAAAAAAAAAAGAGCAAAATGAGCAAAATAAAAGGCGGAGTTTCTAAAAGGCGGAGTTTCCGTGCGCGTGCCTTTTCCTGCTCTTTCCACATTTCTTGTTGCCGCTTGCCAGCACGATTTCCGTCAAAATGTCCCAGTTGCACCGTCCTAGCATAGCTCTATGGCCGCCACTGGGTGCGCCCAAGCTTGAAACGGACGATCAGACGCTGACTCTGGCGGTTTTGCCTATGGTGGCGAGCGATGCTGAGCTGGAGGCGATGTTACAGGCGCAGGCGGTGCGCGCGAGGTCGAGCAGGGCGCTCTCCGATCATTATGAACGAGTCGCCCAACAGAGCCAGCTCATGACTATGCCATCTGTGCTGCCTCTCTTTAGCCGCGACGGATCCATTGTTTCTACAAACCCCATGGATCCGCGGCCGGCCCAGCCGCCACAAACTGCATTCACAGGCTTGAAACGCATCGTCCGTCCTGATCTGTTTGGAAGTCAACCCGCTCCGCCGCCCGAAACAGACGCTGCCATTCATCTGCCGTTTGACACGGAGAGATACAAGGCATCCGTGCGCGCCATGCTCGCTTTCATGGACAACCAGCCCGATGTGGCTGCTACGCACCCGGTAACGCAGCAGAAATTCAATGCAATTGTGTGTGCTCACGCGACGCTTTTTAATATTTTTTTTATTTTTAGCCAATATCCACGTCATTGCCATCATTACCAGCACCAACACCCGATCAAAATATACCCGCGATCACTCTTCAGGTAATGGGATCGTGAAATGGGATGCAAGTCATGGGATGACGCGCTCAAATCGCGCTCGAAATCGCAAAAAAACCACTAAACGACTTTTTGCGCCATGATTAGCCTGCCGTCGCCGAGCCTGATGTGCAAGTCACATCCGCAGCAACGGTCGCCCCAATTGTACATGAGACGCCGGCCCCTAGTGCATCAACAATATTACAGGATATTGTGCCCGTGTATCTGACCATAGAGCAAATCAATGCTTTGCAAGAGCTGAGCAACGTGCAGCCCAATGAGGATGCGCTGCCGCGCAAGAAGCGCAATCATTTGAACGAGATGCTGAACATCCTAAATCACCCTGATTCGCAATGGACCGAGATTTCTTGGGACCAATCTGGCAAGACATGGTTCCTTCATAGCTTATTGACCCGACTCGGGGCCGAATTGGCCAAGGTACGAGCAAGAGGGCGAGAAACAATGGACAACAATGTTTCTGACACGCTTATTTTCCATGTTTTATGCGATAGAGATTTGATGTGGTGATTGAATGTGGCGATCAAAACACCGAAAATGTGCTCCATCAGCTGCTACGGACGTCGTTCCAGCATTTCGGCCTGCAGCGCCTCCATGAAGTCCTACCCTCCATGGACGTCGTCTCTGGCGTGATTGTGCGCATCCCTAATGGGCCTGCGAGCGTCGTAAGTGGCTCCCTTTGCACCAATTACATGAAAATAAGCTATATTTCCTAATTTCTACGCCCTTTTTTTTTTTCTTTCACCACAGAAGCCACTGTCCGACTCAATTGATCTGTACATTGCCATGGACGCTCGCATTCCTCTTGGTGCTGACCGATTCAAGTGCGCGTCATCCCCTGGGGCGCCTGTGCCGCGCCTGCGCCTTCTTACGACCGATAGCATGGAAGAGCGGTTCTTTACACATGTGTTGGGCAATGGCTCCCTTGCCGCCGGCCAAGCAACGGCCACGGAAAAAGACGCGTTTACGGCCATTTGCGACAATGCGCGCGAATTGGCGGCCGCACGCCAAAATGTCGCGGATTTTCAAGAACGCACGAACGCATCCGTCACCAACGTGTTCCACTGGATCCAAGGTGGCATGAAACTTGCGTACGATCATTCCGCGCCCACGCAGGACACAAGCTTGCCCATGGATGTCGATATCGACATTGCCAATGTCGCTGATGATACCATGCTTGTCGATAGCGCGCTCCTACCTGCGCGCCAGCTGTCCAATACCTCGTCCGAGGGCGACCAGGATGACAATGCATGGCGCGCACTCTTGCGTAGCGTAAGTTTTTATCAAAAAAAAGAAGTCGAATCATGCTCATCTTGCAAAATGTCCAACTAGCTCTTTACTTGCCACATCATGCCCGCCCTAGAGCGACAAAGCAAGCGACTGGAGCGTGGCCCTGATGTGTCATCGGACGCCGATTCGTTTTATTCAGCACACAGCGACTCAGAGTCCACGGTCAAGCGCATCTCCGTGGAGGACGACGTTTTAAATATCATTGAATGTTTGCCCTGTAAGTCCAATGTGTCAATTGGTGCATAGAAGAAAGAGATGGCAAGAAAAGGAGACTCATTTTTGTATTCCAGTGTCACTGAGGGGCGATGATCAGCAGATTATGAGCGTGGTTAAGGCTAAACGTGCGGAATTTGACAAAAAGCTGCTTGTGGAGTACCAAGAATTGCTGCGACAATTCCGAGCCAAGGTCGACAGCCATCAAGAGCAATTCATTGCGGCAACGACCCGCGCTTTGGAGGAAATGTAAAAAAAAAAAAATGGCGCGTAATAAAAAAATGGATGAAAAAAATGGATGACTTTAAATGATGATCCAATCATGCGACCGGTTGACCACTTGACAAAACATTTCGCCCCCGCGAGAAGGGGGTGCTGCGTTCAAATTCATTTCCAGAGCAAGAGGTGCCCCATTTTTGTCTTTTGTTCTCTCTTGGTTTGCTTTTTTCTTCGTTTCTTTCCATTTGCCTCCACTTTTTCGTATTTTATGTGAATGCAAGCATGCAATGTCATTATTGTCGCTGTTATAACCGCAAGTTTTATTGCAAGGCGTGTTTGAGTGAGAGGTAAAACGGCGATGAGCCAAGGGTTTTTGCTTTACCAGGCTCTATGTGAGCGTGTAAAAGGACTTTTTGCTCCAACATTTTCTGCATTTTTAGATTGCTCGACCACAACAAGGAGGTACAGCGCACGCGTGACGAAAAGGAGACGGCCATCAAAGAGGCGCAATTGTATCTGGAGGAGACAGCGCCCATCCATCGCCTTGTTGTCGAGAAAAACAAGCGGTCGATGCATCTCGATAAGCTTGCACGCTCGCAGCAGCAGGTTACGATGGACACGGCGCAAAGTAAGGCACCAATTAAAAAAAAAGAGATGGATCAATGGTCTACAAGCAGCAAAAACCTGGAGATGTTGGCATGGCGAATGAAAAAAAAAAATGATGAAAAGCGCACCAAAAAACAACAAAACAACAACAAAAGAATCGGCATCTGACACGTCATTTCTTTTTTTAGTGCGACGTGACATGGCGCAGCTGCAGGCGCAATTGAGTGAAAGGAGGGCTCGATTGCAGCAGGCAAAACAAGCGTATCAAGCGGCATGTGCAAAGCTTGCGGTCAAAGATGATCCGACGGGCAAGGCGTGGCAGCGGACGCACAAAATGACGGCGCGCACGCGTCAAATCCTTGTGCGCGAGGTCGCGTCGTTGTTCAATGTCAAAGCAGGCGTTGTCGAAGAAGAGGAGCCCGATGATGACGCGCCACGGCCAACACCCACGCCACCAGCGCCTGTCATGGACAGCAATGGCATGGACGATATGCCCTTCACGGCCATGCCGCCTTCATCCACGCACCAGCGCAATCGCCCAGACTCGGACGACCTGTATATATGCGGCGTCAGCTTGCCAACACGCCTGATCGACATTTCAAGTAAAAAAAAAAAAAAAGAAAGAAATGACATTTCCAATGGAACGCGACATGTTGAATTCACTTTTTTTTTGTATTTAGGATACCCTAAAGAAGAGCTCAATTCAGCTATTTATTACACGTGTCAGATGCTAGAGCTTGTGGTGCGATATCTGGGCATCAAGCTACCATTTACGCTCTTGCGCAAGGGCACACACCTGTACATCCGCCTTGTACCTCATTCCACCTTTTACGCGAGCCAAAGGTGAGGCAAAAAAGGAAAAAAAAGGAAAAAAAAAAGATATACAATGGAACGATCTCATGGGATTTATGCCTATTTTTTTGCCATTGCGCAGCAAAATGCCCCTTTTTGTGGACCATGAGCGCGATTTTCGGCGATTCTTGTCAGGTATGGCGATGCTCAATTATGACATTGCGTACTTGTGCTACACGCAGGGCGTCGAGATCCCTCTGAGCCGCGTCGCCAATACATTGCACAATCTGATGGCATGCTGCTTTGCTCCAAATCTTGGCGTGTAATTTTTCCCACCTTTTTTTTTTTTCCCAATTGGGATGCCCCATTGGCGGCTCACTCTTCTTTTTTATTGTTTTTTTTTTGTCTTTACTTAGGCGGTCGCATGCCACCATATACCAAGGTCTGATGGATATGGATTTTCCGCTGGATTTCCAGCAGGTCCTAAGGCAGACAGGACTCAGGTAAAGGCCAATTCAGTCGCCAATGGCGCAAGAAGAGCTCCAATTGGCTCACGTGCCTTTTTTTTTATTTCGGACGCGTCGTGCAGGTATCGGTGTGGCGTGCCGTCAATGGAGCAAGATCTCGATGATAAGTATTTTAAAGTGCGTCATTCTGCTTTTGTGGGCGATCAATATCATGGTGGTGATGACAATGACGACGACGATGACGACGACGACGACGATGATGATGACGACGTGGATGTGCAAGGTGGTGGCGGCGGTCGACGCGCGCGAAATGCGCTTTTTGCGCCATTGGAAGATGCCGACGCCGACGAGCGCGACGACGCGGATCTTCTGGCGGCAACGGTGAGCCAGGGTGCCGGCGACGTGCAAAAGTCAGCGGCTGACAATAGCAGCAGTAGCCAAGAAAACTGGAATTTGGTGGATGTGATGCCAGCCTTTGCCACGACGCGGTCAGGGCCAAGCGAAAGCATTTTGCAGCTCGGCGCCACATTCATGCCAGGCGTCCTTGGCATGATGGAGACACTAGGACGAAGCCACAATCATCATGGCTCATCCATCCAAAGAGATCAGCTGCGCACAAAGAGGCATCAATAAAACTTTTCTCCGAATCCATGCGCTACGCATTTTTTTTTTTTTTTTTTTTCGTGCATTCCATTGTTCCTTTGTTCTTCCACAACGAGACATCGTTTCAATTGGATGACGCACACCCTGTGTCATCCGAAAACTCAGGCTCGGTGTCTGAAATCAAGCAAATCCTGGCTGGCATTGCGCCTGTCCCGAAGATCCATTGCCCATATATGCAATGCCCCCAAAGATGGATCCCCAATGACTCGTGTGAAGCATTGAAAAAAAAAAATCCATGTCTAGGGCAAAGTGAGCAAAAGGGAGTAACATAAGGATTTGACACCAATGTCAAAAAAAAAAAAAAACCGGGAATTGGAGGTGCCACTCAGCTCTTTTTTCTGTTTTGTTGAGCCCCGTCGGATTGAAGATTCCAGCAAGTGTGCCCTGACGACGGAGTCCACCCCACACTCGTACAATTTTTCAATTTAAACTTCCCATTTCGATCATCTCGCGCGAAGATCCAGAGCCAAGGGCTCTATTTGTCCAGCCACAATGGGCTCAATTGCCACAATGTTCATGACAGCATTGGTATTGGCTTGGCTATTCATGGCATCATAAAGATGGAGCGTGCTCAGTAGTGGCGTCTTGGCAAAAGGAAGGTGCAGCAATTGCCCATGTTGGCTCTCTCGCCTTTTGTGCGACCCTCTCAGAGAAAGTAAGGGTAAGGTGAGTGGACTCCGATGGGGCCATTTCTATTTTTTTTTCTTTTTGCTGTGCACCCTTTTTTACCCGTGTAATTTCTTTTCTTTTCTTTTCTTTTTACCTTCTTTTTATTTCTTTTTGTATCTTTGCGTTTTTTTTCCTTTGTCTCGCCTTCATGGACGACTCGTTTCCTTCTACGGAGTACACGGCGACGGGCGAGAAGCGCCGGCGACTTGCGCAAGCGTGCCTCACGTGCCGACGCAAGAAAGTAAGGTGTTTTGCGACGTTTTGTTCATGACTAAAGTTGCTGACTGCTTGTTTTAGACAAAGTGCGATGGTGTAAAGCCAGTTTGCAACAATTGCAGCCGCTTGCACCAGGAGTGCAATTATGCTTTGAGTAGCCGAAAGCGCAAAGTGGCGCGCCAAGGCCACATTGAGGTTTTGGAAGCACGCCTGGCGAAAATGGAGACGCTGCTCAAGCAGCAAAATGGGCCATCGCAAGGCGGCCATACGACAGCGACAACTGGCAAGGCGGGCGCGCCATCCATTCTCGCCACAGCCGCGGAAAAGCGTGCCGCGTACCCAATTGATCTCAACAACCTTACCATGGTCCGCAACACAGACCCATCCTTGCCACCCATGTCCCTTGTCGAGTGCTTGACCGAGGGTGGGTCGGCCCAGTATGTCATTGACATGGACAGGAGGTTGCTGCCGCCCCGTGATATCCAGGAAAGGCTTGTCAGGCGCTATCTCGATCGCCTTTACGGATGTGCCCCCTTTTTCTACCCCGAGGACATCCTGGACCTCGACAGATGCCCCACCGTCATCATCATGGCCATCACCACCGCGACCATCAAGTACGACGCCGCTTCAATTCACAAATCAGGCCGAAAAAGCGCGAACTAACGCCCTTTTTTTCCCAATTTTTTTGTTGTTTTTACTTGACCAGATACATCCAAGATGATGACAACAATGAGGACCTGCCGCCATGGCTTGCGGGTGAAAAGTATGCGATTCATATTCGCCAGCGGCTCAATGATATATTGGATGTGCCTTCCATCATGCATATCCAGGTGCTCATGCTACTGATCATGCACGAATTCGGCTGTGCCCGTGGTGCACGCAGCTGGATGTAC
Source organism: Gongronella sp. w5 (assembly GCA_001650995.1). NCBI lineage: Eukaryota > Fungi > Mucoromycota > Mucoromycetes > Mucorales > Cunninghamellaceae > Gongronella > Gongronella sp. w5. Next base: position 202,514 of record KV441927.1, read on the forward strand.
TGCGGCATGGCTTGCAGGTAATAAAAAAAAAAGAGTTCAAATCGACCCCGATGGCGATGGCTAATCGGCAAAAATTGGCTTTTTAGAATGGCTCAAGAGCTCAATTTGCATGCCGAGCCCAAGGTCAAGAAAGGAGAAGTCATCAGCATCGAATTATGGCGCAAACACGAGCTCAGTCGACGCGTCTTTTGGAGCATCTACATGTTTGACAGGTAAAAAAGAAAAACAAACAAAAACAGGACAAAGGGGGACGTGCGCGAGCTTCTTTTTTTTTTTTTTTTTTTTTTCCCCCCTTTCTGGTTCCCAATTCCTCTTAGATTTGGCGGCGCATCGACGGCACGCCCCGTGATGTTCGACGACAACGATATTGATGTGCATTTGCCTGTGGAGGCCGAGGACATGGAGCAGGATGAGTTTTATTCCGAGTCGCTGGACGGCAGCACGCTTGCAACATACCAAGTGGTGCAGCGCGATGAGCACGGCGCACCAATGAAGATTAAACTCGTGGACAGGACACCACAAGACCCTGTGCACCGCGCGCGCTGCAATCTCGGCTGGATCACTCATATGCTGCGCATCACCTACCTCTTCAACAAGGTCGCCACCTTTGTCAACCGCACCATGGTGCGTGAAAACACCCCTCTGGCCCCATTCGACATGGAGAGCCCCGATTATATAAATCTCAGCGCCGAGCTGGACCGCTGGATGGAGCAATTGCCCCTCAACATGCGCAACAGCCCGGCCAATCTTGAACGCTACCGATCGGAAATGTCCAGAGATACGCACCGCTTCTTGCTCGTAAGTGGAAATAGAGAAAAAAGGAGTGAAATTGAAGAAAAACGAAGAAAAACGAGGCTCATTCGATGCGACGCGTTTTTTCTTTTTCCTCATTATTCCAATAGTCGCATATCCTCTACAACTCGCTCGTGGTGTTTCTGAATCGCCCTGCACTCGCATTGACATCCGGGATCAAGACAATGAACAAATTGCCGCAACCAATCCGCGACGCGATCCATTTGGGTCTGGAAAAATGTCAAGCCGCGTCCGACAACGTATCTGTCATGCTGGACGACATCAACACGCACGTCAAGCAGGTGTTCCCATTCCTTTCGTACCTGACCTATTCCACAGCCACCGTCGTTGTCCATACCATCTTCAATGGCCGCCCACACGAGGCCAAAAAGGCGGCTCAGGCTCTCAAAAGCCATTGCTTGTTCCTGCAGGTACGAAGACGCGAAAAAAAAGCGAGCAACTTTGGAAGACTGACGTGTCTTCTCTTTTTTCTTTTTTTTTTAAAAAAAAATGTGACAGAACATGCGCAAGTACTATGCCATGGCGGATAAGCTGTTTTTCATGATTCGCGACTTCTACGCGATCCACAAGAATCAATTGGTGATGAGTGACATTGACAATGATTCAGCGAGCAAGCTGCCGAATTCACCCGCGCATAAAAACGTGGTTTCGCCCGATGCAAAGCATGAAGAGTCGCCGCGTCGATCTTCCGCACAGACTTTTCCCTCGACCGAGGCGACACTGGGCACGTCCGTGTCCAACAGCAGCATCGCGTCGTCGTCATCACCTTCGAGCACGTCGGCTTCGAGCTCGACACCGCAAATGAGCGCGCGGTCACTCGATGAATTGCTCGGCTCCATCGACAACACTTTCACACAACTTCTCGACCAATCGTGGTCCTCCATTGGCACAGCTGCAGAGCCGACAAACACCATGTTCGCAACCATGCCCGCGTTCCCCTCGCTCAATGCCTCGTCACACCATCAAAATGGCAATCCAGCAGACCCTTCCATTGTCCTAGGCGCAAATCACACCTTCCCAGGCGTCACAAATGCTAATGCCGGCTCCGTCATCCCTCAATGGCCTTTCCCCACCTCCAATGCCGACTTTGATCTGTAACTTCCCCAGTCTTTTTCTTTTTCGTTTTGCACACTTTTGTTGCCAACCCTCTCCTCGTCCAAATCTTTTGTATTTTATACCTGCTATAGTTGTTTTTTTATGTAGTGCTCCCTGTCTTTTATAGCTTCCTTGGGAACGGAGGAAGAAAATAAAAAATATGTAAAAAGACACGCCATCTTGAGGGGTGAGCTGGAGATCGTAAAAAAAAGAGGAAGATGGGTGTCACAGAGGGAAAAAAAAAAAGGAGAGCAAGCGGGCTTTTTTTGCCCCATATTTGCGAAGGGGCTGCGGTCACCGACTTTTTTTTGTATTTTGTTGCTTTTCTTCCCGCACTTGCCTCTTTTTTTTTTTTCTTCTTTTTCTTTACTTTTTTTCTTGTTGTTGTTATTGTTTCTTTCTTTTGTTTCGTTTTGCATGGATTTTTCGCCTCAGCCTGGCAGCTTTACAGTGTTCAAGGACGAGGACGATGCCTGCGATGATGTTTTGATGGACGACCGGGAGCCTGCTGCTGCGGACAGGCGCGCGCGCGCGACGTCAACCGGTTTTGCGCCACACCCCTTCTCCGCCGCGACCACCATGACCAAACACATCCCTTCCAAGGGCCTTGCCGACAAGACAAACCATGCACGCGGCCTCAAAGTGGACACCTCGGCCAAGCCGTCCTCGCATTTGGCTGCGCCAGCAGACACACCCGCCTTTGGTCATTTTGCACACCCATTCCCCTTGGCATCGCCCCTCACTAGTCCCGCTGTGGCCCGTACGACAAGGAAAAAAAAAAAGAAAAAAAAGAGAAATTGCTTCCTCACCATGTTATATTTTTCTGTTTCAATGTTTCTCTTTTCTCTTTTTTTTTTTTTGTTCTGATTTGATATAGTCGATGTCGATACCGATGCCACACGCATTGTCGTGATTGAGAACCTGACCCAGGACAGACAGCGTGTGATTGTGGACATGATTCGCGTGAGTGACTGGGAAAAACAAAAAGGCATGACATCAAAATGGCTAATCAAACTCATTTCAAAAAAAAAAAAAAAATAGGGGGCTGGACAGGTCAAATCCATTCATCACAGGTTCGTTCCGACGCAGACCACATCAATGCCTGCTTTTGCTGCGCCATTTGGCCCCCCTGTGCCAACAGAGAGCGGCACAACCAGCTTTTTGCTCGCCATGGCTGTGATTTACTTTAATGTGCAGCACGCACAGGCTTGCTTGACATCTCTGAGTCAATACGACGCACAACACGCCGCCGCCACGGGCGCCGCGCGCCTTATCATCGCCTACAGCACGGATGCTGCCTTCATTTCTTCTTTTTCACGAACACCCCTCGACATCCCACCCACCTGCATCTATGTTTCCATGCAAGCACCCCAATGGAGGCTCAAATTCTTGGATTATTTGGTAAAAAGGCGGTGCGCAGCGAAATGACAGCAGCCAACGCGTCTTTTTTTCTTTTTCTTTTTCTTTTCTTTTCTTTCTTTTCTTTTCTTTTCTTTTTGCATGTACAGAGCATATTCCGTGCTGAAGGCGACATCCGCGCCCACCATGAGGTTCAATGGGTTGATCAATGTCTTGTGGTCATGCTGGAGTATCAAGATACGCGTGTCACCGCCATGGTCCATGACAAATTCCATCGAATTTCACATCAAGTGAGCACTTCTTCCTAAAAAAAAAAACTCGTTGTCGATTAGTGGACGCCGCCCTCGCAATGGCACCAAATGCTCGTCAAAGGGGCCAAAGTGGCATTGACACTGCTTTTTTTTTTAGGGTATCCGATATGAAACGTCGTATTCGCCGCCAAATTCGATGATTTCGACACCAGCCGCGTTTTCGCCTTCTGAGCCGCTTCTTTCACCTGTGTCGCCATTCAATGACATGCTTCCGCCTATGATCAATCCCACCATGTCGCGCTCAGCTTCGGATCCCCTCGTCTTGGGCGCGGAAATGACCATGGGAATGACAGCCTCTGGTCCGTCCATGTCAAATCTGCAAGCCATCTGGGCCACCGACGTGTCGCGCGCGTCTTCCATCGACGACACACTCGCCAATTCACCAATCCGCCCACTTTCACCTGAAATGGACTTGCCATCCACTCAAATAGAGCACACAGCCGCCATTTTAATGCCCTCCATCTCTGAAGCTTCTCAAACAACCCCATCGCGCCGTCCAAAACGACCATTGCAGTCACAGGCACACAACGCTGCACGCAATTCGTCATCAGCATCGCTGCCTGCCAGCATCCACTCGCCACGCCCCTTGTCATATGCCCACGTTGTTGCTTCCACTCCCATGCAAGGGGGTTTGCCGCCACCATCCGGCCTCAGCCAAAGCAGCAGCTCCAGCACCAACAGCGCCAATGCTTCCATGACCGGCATCGCCCCCAGCCAGCGCGTCACGCCCCTCAGCGGTCCAATGGCAAATTCCAATGCATTCAAGCTCGATCTCGCCAAAATCAGCAAAGGACAGGATAAGCGCACCACTTTTATGATTCGAAATATCCCAAACAAGTACACACAGGTAATGGAAAAGGAACAAAAGAAAAAAAAAAAGCTCGCGGAGGCGACGCGTCGCGGGGCTTGAATTGATGTGTCATGTGTGGTCTCCACGCATGTTTCGGTCTTTTGCAAACGTTTAGGAGATGATTCGATCGTGGATTGATACGACACACAAGGGAACATATGACTTTTTATACCTGCCAATTGATTTTGAAAACAAATGCAACATTGGCTACGCGTTCATCAACTTTATGGAGCCTCGGTTCGTGGTGACGTTTGCGCAAACGCGCCTGGGCAAGCATTGGGCGCAATTCAACTCGGAAAAAAAGTGTGATTTGGCATACGCACGGCTCCAGGGCAAGGCAAATCTGATCCAGCGCTTCCGCAATTCAGACATCATGCAGCAGGACGTGTCATACCAGCCCATCCTCTTCCACAGCTCGGGCCCCAACAAGGGCATGCCCGAGGCGTTCCCTCGGCGCCACTCAAACCAACATTAGGCCATCCACACGCACATTTCATCTCTTTTTTTTTTTTCTCTTTTGTCTTTTTTTTTTCTGCCGTAAATCTAGTCTCTCTCTTTGCTGTTAGTCGTTTTCACCCTACTATTGCCTCTCTGTGTCTTGCTTTTACTATCCATTCGTCTTTCTGCTACATTTCATTTTCGTTTTAATTCTCTGTTTTTTTCCCCTTCTCCCCCTTTTGTGCATGTCATTCCCGCTGTTCTCTGTCACGCTTGGACGCGACCCTTTCCCAGCACCCCCTTTCATTTCTCCTTCCACTGCATCAAATAAAATAGCCACTTGTTTTCTGTATTTTATGAAGAAAATGAGAGAGTACGCGCCATTGGAATGCAAAAACGCATTTTGGGCCAGAACCCCCCCCCCCCTTGTCCAGGCAACAATAATGCACCGTCAAGATGAGTAAGATTGCCATGGCTTTCCCATTTAAAAAAGGCAAAAAAAAAGAGAGATGCGTCAAAATTGCCACGCCTCATCGCCAGAATGGTCGCCATTGTTCTTTTTCTTGCTTTACTTCTGTTTACGCTTTCTTTGAGAGGCGACTCAGTGTCAGAGAACAAGTGCTGGTCTATGTTAATGATCAAAATTGCACATGTCTCGACCTGGACGAATGAATTTTGCGCCATTGCGCCCAAATCTTGGCAAAAAAAGAAAGTTTGTTGACTGGTTCCGTGGCACTTGCGCGTGTATTCTTTGCTATTGTCGTTGTGCATATCTTGGGCGCTGTTTTCGCCTTGTGACGGATACACAAAAAAGGGACACATTTTCGCCATTTTTTTCGATTTTTGCTCTTCTTGCAGCCATTGAAACGCACTGTGCGTACCTGTTTTGTGCAATCTTGTCACTTGCGCATTGTGCGCACGTCCAACCCAATATCTTGACGGGGCAATCCCTCGGGTAAACAGCTTCGTTTTCATAAAATCCCCCCAAAAAATAACCCTTTTCCTCTTACCCCATGTTATCATCCTCTTACAGAAAAAAAAAGATCATTAATGCTCTGTCCCACAACGAGGAAGTACCAAGTATCATGTAGTGTCACTTTTATTGAAGCCTCGTTGCTCAGAGCTTTATATCATAAAACAAAAGTGACAATAAAATCGGCCAAAACTCGCGCAAAAGCACATATACTCTTATTTTAATTTTATTTATGGTGCCGGTGGACGCACGCGCTGATGTCAGCGAGTGAAATTTCCTAGGTCGATATAACTCCATGAGCCCAGCTCTCCAGAACTCCCGCCTTAGGCTTGGTTTCCATCTATTTTTTATTTTTTTTTATCCAACGTCCAAGTGTAATAAGGCTAATTTCCCAATGTCCGCCGTGCGTCACCCAGGCGCCAGAAATACTTTGCATATTTCAAGAGGGTCTCGTTGCGTTTGGCAATTGCCTCAGGCGTCCAGCCCGGATCGCCATACATAAACATGAGCGGATAGGCCATTGGCATATAATTGACATTTAGCGAGGATAGCCGCTGATATTGGATGTAGGCGCCGTCGGCGGCACTTTCGGGATTGCGCAATTTCACCCTGACAGGGTGGGGTTGATTTAATTCACGCTTGACGTCAATTACCACGGCAATCTCTGGCACTCCAGATGGTGGGTCGTGTCGTCGATTATTGCTGCCATTGACAATTCGCAGTTCATAATCCCGGGATTGCGCATTGGAACCCGCACGCTGCAGCTGTTACTGGTGCTCTTCATGTGCGGTCACGTATTTTTGCGCAATTGGGCATCAGGTCACGCAAAAGGTGATCAACGGCTTCGCAATTCCATTTGCTTGTCATGACACATTCGTCCCAGATGATAACGCGTGCTGCGTGCAAGAGGGCAGCTTGTTGGCTTCCACGGGGCACATTTCAGGTCATGCCGGAGCCCTTTTTGATCGGCATCTTGAACAATGAATGTGCTGTCGTCCCACTCGGTAGCAGCAATGGCTCAATCCCAGAACTGGCGACAGGCAATGCAATGTCACCCTGCGATCTAACAGCAGACATGATGCACTTGAACAATTGGCTTTTGCCAGTTCCACCGGGGCCCGAAACGAAAAATAGCTTGCATGACCATGGTCATTTGATCATGAACGGCGCCGAGAATGGTAGAATACGAGTATAGTTGCTGGGTATTGAGTGTTGCATGCAATTGCTGGTGGATTTGATCATGTTCCTGCACGCTGTACATTGCACGCTCGCGATCGGCAAAAGAGGCCGCCTTGAATTGCTCTGTTTCTTCGCCGTCCACGGCATCCTGGGACATTGATGGAAAGTCGCAACCGCGTTTCAACCAAGGTACAACAGATGCAACGCTGCGAGAGCGAAAACAACGTTGTCATTTATCGTCATTTTTTTCTTTGCAATTAGGTGGCTGCCAGGCATCAGAATGCCTGAAAGCCGTACCTCGACATTATGACAGCCTGAAAAAATTAAAAAAAATCTCGGTGAGACCCAAAAAAGGGACGTTATGCACAAAAAAGCCTTACTTTGTCCAAATGATGGTTTTTACGGCCAGGATCAAAGTGGATCGTCAGTTTTGGCGGCTGTATGCACAAGAGCCGTGCTCATCAAGGTTGTGCACAAGGATTCCAAAACAATTGTGCGCTGTGCGACCGCCAGGAAGCAACTGTGCGGCAACAGCGGACGTGCCGACGCGTAAAGCCAGATGGTCGTGGCCGCGGCATTGAATAATCGCATCTTTCCGGTGCCAGGGGTCATCGATACGTTCTTTTACCGCGTTTGACCGCCGATTCATTTGAGGTGACTCGCACCGCGTCGATAAAAGCGGGGAGTGCATCCAAATATGCTTTGATGGCGTCCAAAGCGCGAAACTGATTTGTACTGAGCTGTTGGCGGGCTTTATGGTAGTGGCATTTGACCGCTGATTCATTTGAGGTGACTCGCGCCGTGTCGATAGAGGCTGGGAGTGCATCCAAATATGCCTTGATGGCGCCCAAAGCGCGTACCTGATTTGTATTGAGCTGTTGGCAAGCTTTATGGTAGAGGCGCTGCTGCAGGTCGGCGTCCAACTGGTCAATTTCACCACGCGTATGGTCGCTACGCGTGGATGTAGGCTCTTAAAGCGCGAATAACTCTTCAAAGCGCCTCAAGGACGAACAGTTGCTCACCAAGAACTCATTGATGTTTGTCAGAGCTTGCTGCTGGCTGGCGTGAATGGCATCTTGGGGCAAAGGATCGCAAGGCGCACGTGGAGGCGCGTATGGTGCCTGTGGAGAGGTGTATCGCGCCTGTGAACGTGGTCTTCGGCAAGTTTGTTCTTGAAACGCTCCCAGAGAGCAAGGGGCGAGGAGGGCGAGCAATGGGAGAGGATCAATGCGCGTGCTTCACGCCTTTGGCTCCCTTGTCTACAACACTCTAATAATAAAGAGGTCAAAAGCGTGAATTTTGGCGATTTTGGTTTTTTCTTGGCGACAAATTTTACCTTATGGGCTCGGGCACCCCATCTTGTACCGACCCAGGAAAACTCGCACACTGCTATTAGCGTACGCGTCTATTGACACCATAGACAATACCAAAACGTGTATTTATCATAAAAACAAAGAAAACAATTCAAAGGCGCGATTCTTGCGAAAAGTGAAAAAAAAGCAGAGAAGAAAAAAAAAAAAAAGAAGAGACCGCGGCGGGCAAAAAGGGGCAGCTGCAATAAAGGGATGCTTACCAAAAAAGGGCAAACCTGTCAATTTTTGCCTCCTCCCCCTGACAGTTGCAATGTCTGTGCCATTGTCAAGAGGGACGGACGTGGACCGTGGTCGCCCGCACATGTATGCATCGGTGGCGCCAAGGTGAGTAAACGCCAAAAAAAGCGTGACATACACGCCCGCCGGCCTTCGCGGAGAAAAAAAAGTCTTTGACGGTCCCCCCAAAACACGTCGCCCGCGCATGCCCTGGTCGCGGAATCACGCTTTTTCCCACATTTATCTATCAGAAAAGAGATGCGGTGAATAAATAATCGCACTACTCACATCAAAAGCGTGTCAGAAGCGTGTCAAAGTGTCTCAAAAGCGTGTCAAAAGGGTCATGCAGGTCAATTGCGCGTCAAGCCATTCGCATCGTCAAAGTTCACCCCCTAATGCAAGGTCTATATCTTATGTAAAGAAAAAAGGTCTAAAAAAATGGCAAAAATGGCGATTTTAGCCATGTAACGTGGATTATGTATGCGCGACACGCGCATGATTTATTTCATCATACCTTTGGCTTCTAAGATGACCAGATGTAAGTGCAACGCGCGTGCACAACGCGTCAAACGCGCCCAAATTATGTTAAACGCGTCTCTGCCCCCCACGCGCCGCCCCCGCGCCGGAGCCCACTCGCATGCACAACGTGTTACACGCGTGCAAAGTCAGTTAAACACGTAACTGCCCACGCGCCACTCAACGATTACCTGGAAACCCTCGCGTGACACGGCAGGATGGCACGATACGCGCTTTTTTTCTCGTAAAATGCAAAAAAGCCAAGCGAGTCGCGCCACGTCCCTTTTTTTCGTGGCTCCCCGCAAAAAAAATTATGGCAAACGCATTATTTTTGCCTTCAACGCGTGCGACACGCGTCACATCGCGTGTAAAGCGGCGTGCACAACGCGTCAAACGAGCTCAAAGTCTGTTAAACGTGTAGGCGCCCTCGTACCCCAAGCCGGCGCGCATCGGAAAGTGGGCCTAACTCAAAAAAAAATCCATAATTTATAAAAGTACAATCAGGCAACACCGAAGGATGATCGAGGCGATGTCAGATACATCGCATTTAAATGCGTAAATCCTCACGTTTTCGACCAATGTGTGACACAAACGAAATTAAGCGAAGAATAACGGCGCGGCACAAGACACAACTGCTAAAGGAGGCTGATGCGGCACTTGCATGAACAAACCCCTTTATTTTAAACTTTATTTTGTGCCTATAGCTCCCAGTCGCGTTGCCGGCGCCCCTTTCGTTCCTTGCGTGGTTGCTTCTTTGTTCCATTTAGGCTGTGTACCTGAAATATCATTGTAAAGAGTGGATATCGTGTAGAACTTGTCTCATGGACCGCTTAAAGGTCGCAATGTGATATACCAAAGCCATAAGCTATGAGGGCGTATCATTGCAGCACATCTGTTGCTGTTGGAGGCAGGAGTCGCCTTGAAAATCGTGCATTTGCATCATCTTTTATTTTTTTTCTTGTTTTTGAATCTGAAGGAGATGGCAACTCCAAATTTGCATTATTCACGGAAAAAGCACTCTAATCATGCACAGTGGCGTTCACTGTCGTATTACATAGGATGCAGCTGGCCCAATGTGTCAAGCGCATGCAAGAGCTTCTTTTTCTTCGTTTTTAGCTTTTCCTTCCGTGGCTGTCGATCACAAACACGCTGCCTCCTCTTACTTCAATTACTAACCCCTGACGTTTGAATTGCATAACAAGACACTTCTCGTTTAGCTGAAAAAGGGTCCATCTTAACGTGATTTTCCAACTGATGTGTAAAAGTGTCATTCTCGGCCTTAAATGTGCCGCTAAAATGGCAAAACGCTTGAATTTTTGATGATTTTAGCGCGTCATTTGCCATTTTATTACAGCATACCTGGACTGATTTATCAACTCCGCGTGCCAAATGCTCATACAGCAGCCGCTGTGCAACACATGACGCAGTGCGCCACTGACGCTGTTGTCAAAAATCGCGCGTCTTCACGAGCTCTGGATCTGAATCACTCATTGAGAGTTGCTAATCAGACGTAATTGGGCACATACAGTATATGGTAATATGGCAGGAATCGCCTTGCGCATGGAGCAAGAGTGAGCGGGCTGAAGCGAGCAAACACGACCATGGCACACATTAACATGCCTATTTCCTCTGGGCGTGCAATTTGGGAGGCTCTGCCTGCTTGAATCTTTGTGCCGTGGGTGTGACGATTTTTCGCAAAAACAACTATAAGGTCCTTCAATCATCCTCAAACTTGCAGTGATAGTGGGCACCAAAGTCTAGTACTAGAGGGCCAAGTTTCACAAGATCCCACCTTGTGGATCCTACGAAAATTGCGGTTTAGTGAGCTGGAGGTCTTTGTTTCAAATGCCCATCCTTCGACGATAAAATGAACTAGTGCAGAAGGCTTGACATTTTCTCGGAAAGAATTACCCAGAGCTCCATGTGTATGGCTTGCGAGGTCCAATAGTTGTGCGTGATCCGGAGTATTGACGTGTCGAAAATCACGTCCAAAAAACGCGGGTTCGACGCGTCGCCATTCACGCGCAAAGCGTTATTTCTTGTGATCCCTGGCATCCACGCGTGTGTACAGCCCATATGCGCGAAATTTGTTCGTTTCAAGTCATTGGAAGCACTTCGACAAACAAGGCATTGAATTGGAAATTCGATGATATTGGTGCTCTTTTGTCAAATTTCTTTCCAACCGGTATAACGATGGACGGCATGCCATAATAATAAATGATGAAGCGAGCGAGGTCTTGCAGCCCTCAAAGTTTCATGGCGATTCGTCCACGCTTTTCGATTTTCAAATTTTGCCAGGGGTGTCTGATTTTTGTGCCATTTTGTTTCAGCTCTTGCTCGCCAACTACACGACTTGAATTGTCCGTGTAGGCTCAAATTGAAGCCTGTCGAGTCCTTAGTTGCATGGCGCAATAAATTAATCGATAGACAGTGTGTGGCATGCATAAGAACGGCAAATTGTTGGTTGCCTTTTTGCAATTTTCTCGCGTCTAATTAGGTGCTCCAAAAAAAGCAAATGCCATTCTAGAGACAGTCGACTGCAATATGATCTGTCTGCCAGAGCAAGTCCGGTTTCCTTGTTATTTTTTGAACAATTCGGTCTCTCAAATCAAAAAATGATACTTTGGCGTTGCTACTGTAAAAATTTGTGCTTTGAATATCAAGTCCATAGGGCTCAGAGTTGTGTGTGATGCCAGGATGGTCCTGTTACATGATTTTGAACATTTTAATTTCTCAATGAGTACAAATTCTGTATTTTATCTTGCCTGGGAGCAAAAGGACGCCAATTAACTGCTGCACAGAAAAGGAAACGTGTGGGTGCAGCTAGATGAATTGCGTAGGTGCGGACAACAATTGTGACTTTGATTTAATTACAGTGGGAGAGGTCGCTGGACAAGACAGCCTTGATGAAACGGATAAAATGCAACTTATTTTTTTTTTTTTTTGCAACGCGCTTATTATAATTAGGTTTTGTCATCATAAAACGTCAAAATTCCTCGCTCCACATGGTTTTGTCATCATAAAACGTCAAAAATTCCTCGCTCCACATGCATAAAAAGAGTTTGGTGCATGTCTCATGTCAATTGAGTGAGCAAATATCAAACTGCAGTATATTGCAATTTTCTCAAGTTTGCTCACACACCAATCGATGGAGTCCTCAGTTTTTATTGCACCAAACCTGACTAAAATGGTACTGAAACGTCAAATGGAGTCAAGACTGTGATGCTCAATTTTATGGCACCCTTTTAGCGGATTTTATTTAAATTGACGCTATCTTGACAAAGTTACTTTAACAAACTTAAATAACTGTTGACCATCACATTATTCCTTTGCCACTGCCACCTTGTGCGCTATTCTGGGCGCCTCCAGAGGTGCCGACAGCGCCTCCGGGGCCACCTGGAGCATTCTGTGCTGGTGCTGGTACTAGTGGCGTAGTGTCATCAGTCGTAGCGCCTCCGGGGCCACCTGGAGCATTCTGGGTTGGTGTTTGTGGCGTAGTGCCATCAGTCGTAGCACCTCCGGGGCCACCTGGAGCATTCTGGGCTGGTGTTTGTGGCGTAGTGCCATCAGTCCTAGCGCCTTGGTTTGCCACGGAGCTGAGGCAGGCTTTAACTTTGCACTCCTGAATGCAACTCGATAAAAGGGTAAGTCCACGGGGACATTCGGAAACGCAATTCGCGAAGGCAACGTTAAAAGATTCGCTGTTGATATCGCATTCTGCAGCGGTGGTAGCCGCATTCCCGGTGTTATCGGCACCAGCACCTCCTTGGATAGCGCCCAGACCAGCTCCAGCATTCTTGCCAGCATTGCTACCCGTTTCCGCTCCAAGTGACGCATCACCTGGAGATGAGGTATTTTCCTCCATCACTGGGGCAGGGGCAGCCAAAGCCGCGCCAGCCATGGAAATTATAAAAACAGAGAGAAAGCGCATTGTAATATGTTGATTGATTGATTGATTTTTCGATGTATACACCTATAGCAGCCTCTTATATAAGAATCATCAGATGCACAACAACTCTAATCGTACGCAGAAGCAAAAAATAGGACGAGTGCATTATAAAAAGGGGAATGCACCCCCTGCGTACATGTAAAGCTGTTCTAACTAGCATGATCGCCATGGAAAGCGTGCATTTTTTATCAATCACGCGCTGCCGCGGCTCATGTATCGTTTTGTCCAAGTGAATCACCATAAAAAAAAAAAAAAAAAGAGAAAAACAAGAAAGTATCTTACCCCTTGAAATAAGGAGTGTTGCCGTTGGGCTAAGCAGAAAATAATTTTGCAACTGACATGTCCATTGAAGAGCTGCATCGCATCGAATGTTATGATAGAAAAAAAGAAACAAAAAAGCGTGCGCCCCTTGCAAAATAGGAGTCATTTCGCACCTTAAACTCATTTTCATGTATCATAAAAATGATCATCTGCCAGTTGCTCATAATTAACCACAGTAGCATCCAAGTAATCTTTTTTTTGTAAGAGTGAATCGCGAAATAGAAAAAAAAGCGCAAAAGAGGTTTTTTTTTTCAATTGTGATCAAGGTCAACCGCAAAGCAAGCGTTTAAAATAATTAAGGTTGTTGGGCGTGCCCAGTGTCACGTAAACCGGGTTTGCATGAAGAATGACTGGCAGTACAAGGCACAGATGACGTAATTAAGCAAAAGCTGCAAATGCATGCATGAACCCCCTTTTTTAAGCTTTTTTTATGCCCGGTGCTTTAATCGAGCTGTAGCCGAGGGCCTTTGCATATCTTGCACGCCTGTCTCTCTATCTCGTTTAGCCTGTGTACCTGAAATTTCATTGTAGAGAGTTTAATTCATGCGAAATTTGCCTCATTGAATGCGTAAAGATCACAGAAGGATCACTACAGCCACAAACTATATGGACGCGTCATTCCAGAAGAGCTGTCGTTATCGGAAGCAGGAGTCATCCCCGTAAAATCGTGAATCTGCATCATCTTTTGTTTATTTGCTCGATTTTAAGATTTGCTGATGACAATTCTGGTTTCTACAAGATTCGAAACATGACAAGCAAAAACACAATCAATCGTCTATCATCGCTTAAACACGAAAAATGCCCATTACACGCATCTAATTGTCATGTAACCGCGCCATGTAACGTTCAGGCGCATCACATCTTGTTTAAAAGTCATATTGGCCGGCCAAATGCCCTCCCACTTGTTGCCCAAGCGCGCCAGTTGTCGGATTTAGCGCGTCTGTTGCTATTTTAGAGCACCTGTTAGGGACCTGGTACAAGCGACGCACGAAATCGGTTGAATGCTTACAACGATGCGCTGCAGAGCACAACGAGAAGAAATTGATCGACAAAAGGAGACATTTATTATACAGCATTGGGGGTCCACGAAAAAAATGGATGAAATACAGTAGAGAATCATGAGACGATCCAAAAAGGGGTTTCGGTGCACTCTTTGCCGTCTGATCGAGGCATTACGGTCCCCTAGGAGGCTAACTTCAAGGCAACATGAGAGAAACATGAGAGTAAAATATAAAAATAAAAAAAAAGGAGGCGACATGATGGTGCAGGGGGGAAACCAGGACAAGGGAATGAGAAAAGTTTTAAAAAAAAAAGAAATGAAATGAAAAGAAAAAAAGATTCAATGAAAGGGAGGTGGAAAAAAAAAAAAGGATCAGCGGCGGCGTGCAAAAAGGCGGGATGCAACGCAATCATATCACAGCTAGAATGAAAAAAATAATGTGAGCCAATTGAAGAACGCGGATGCCGATTGCTTAATGCCCTGGTTTCCAGGATCGTTGCCTTTTTTTTTTTTATAACTTACCAAAATTAAGAGCTGCAGCTTCTACGGCTACAGGTAATGGCAAGGAGGGGAGTGTGTCGTGGGATGGCTAGGCAGTGGTGCTGGGTGGATCGGGCCGGGGCATGAATGGAACTGCGTTGGTTTTGGTGAATGAGAGTGGGCGCGATGTTGGATTGGCGTGCTTCCACACGTGAGAGAGGGCGCGGCCAAGGACATTGAGGACACCAAGGGCATGGATATTGCGGGCGGCGTTCCGATCGCGCTACTACAGCGTCTGGCAAGATTGGCACTTGACATCGCCATGCAGCTTTGGGAAGGGGCAGCAGGGGGAGAAGACCTTGATATTTTTCATGCATCGTTTGCCACAGCGAGAGCACACTTGAGAGGTCCATGCCTCATTGACAGAGGTGACAATGACACGGCCTTGTCTCTGGGCTTTGTTGAGCATTGCACGGTGCCTCTTGGCATGTCCATGAGGTTTTGCGCGCCGCGTGCGACAGCCAAACTGGCCGCTGCCCAAGAAGATCAAGGGAGGGTCTCCAGGGTCATTGTGTGTGAATTGAGCTGCGCGCCATCTATGTCACAAAGAAGAAAAAGAAGAAAAAAAAAGAAAAAAAAGAAAAAAAGAAAAAAGAAAAAAAAAAGGGAGCAAAAAATGAGCCATTGGGATTGCTGCGCATGGTGGCAAGGACTTACATTGTTGACGATGGATGGGGGGCAGGCTTGACATTGGCTGTTGGCTGTCCATATCATACTTGCGTCCGCCGCCTAGAAAAATGTTGACCATCTCGTGGTTTGCCTTTTGCTTGCCGCGGTATAGACTGAAGCGGCGCTTTTGATGATCCATATCGTAAAAGGCGATCAATGTGGGCAAGGTAGTCAAAAGGGCACGGACACGCTCCTGCACTCGATCAATGCGCGCTGTTTGCGCCGTTGGCAGGCGGCTCTCAATGACAACAATGCCTGCTTCTTCTTTTCTGTCGTGCAGCCATTTTTTCGCTTGGGGTACACCGGCCAGCTTGTTGTATTCCGCGGAGCTCATTCGCCGGATCTCGTGTGCTGTGTGTGTTGTGTACTCGCGGCGCGATCTTGGGGATGTGCTAGCGGATGACGTGTCGCTTTGGCGAGGATTCACCGACACAGATTGCCCGCGCAGCGAGGGCAATAGGTCAAATGCGCGTGTCGTTAGTGCAGGCTCTTCAATCGACCGCGGCCGATGGCGCGTCGGGCCAGCAGGGGGCGGTGGGGTGGTTGGTGGCGCGGCGGAATAAATCCCCGTGTTCACACTGCTTCCATCAGCTGCGACAAAGATGTGGTCAACGCCCAGGTCCACACTCCAGACGCGGCAGCGGCGCAATTGCTCCAGCGTAATCTTGTCCAGTTCGACAATTGGAGGCGGATCGGGGTTCACATGCTTGAACGTGAATGACGTAGAGAACCCATCGGTGTCAAGTGCGTTTTCGAACGCGGACTCGGACGATCTAATCAAAAACGTCAGACATTTCTTTTTTTTTTCCTTTTCTCTTACCTGTGGAACTGGGTAATGTTGAACATGTTGAAAATGACATGAGTGGAGCCATCGCATGGCAACGCCTGGCCACCCGCATTGTAATTTTCCAAGCCGAAATGCAGCAGGATCTTGTTTAGGGATTTTTTATGATGGATGTGTATGTGTCGTAGGCGGAATGACGGGACCGGGACAAGCGTAAAAAGGCGCAACGAGGGGCGGACAACGATTTCTGGTAGAACAAGGGTGTATTTGTCTATCTTGGCCTGGGTTTCCTCCACCATGTGAACGACCATGTCCTTGGATGCATGGCTTAGGGACGGCGAGAGACGTAAAGGCAGAGGCTCGACGTTCTCGTTGATCAGAAGCATGACCGTGCGTGTCAGCTGCGCGCGCTTGTGGTGATTCAATTTCGCCCAATCGTTGGGAATGTATTCTTGAAGGACGTGTCGTGTCCAGGGGAAACTGACCTTGCTTTGGGCGGTCTCGTCGAGCAATGCGTCGGCATCGTTACATGACTCCATTGCTGTGAGAATGCGGAACATGATGCCCAAGAAAAAAGTGTGGATGCTGCGAAATGACAGAGGTCGTCACATGAAGGTCACTGATGGCGAGATTGGACACGCCCAAGGACCCCACAGTGGATTGTGAGGCGGTCGTCATGGCCGTGGCAATGTACATGTCATTATCGTCGTCGTTGTCATCGTTGTCAACGTCCGGGTCGTCGTCAGGCGCATCGTCGTCATCATGGTCCACATCGACGTCCATGCCATCGTCACGACCATCTTCATCCACGTCCATCACGTTTGGGTTGGTTGATGACGAGGGAATGGCAAATCGGCGCGCCTTTCAAGCCTGATGTGCTTGCAGGCGCGCGGCCTCAGCGGCTTGCCGAGTGCGCTTGGCTTGGTCAATCGCATGCTTTTCGTCTCGGATGTATCCCGCCACACGGCGCCATTCCGCCTCTGTTTCCACCAGCAATTCCTCTGAGAGCGCTTCCAGCCGCTCTTTCAAGGTCGCTTCCACTTTGCACGTGGGCTCTTCCGCAGGATGGTCGGGATCGCGCACAGATCGCTGATAAACATAGGAAGCAAAAGCCATGGTGACATGCAGCTAGACGTTCTGCTCATAAAAGAAATTAATTGAATGACACGCGTTTTTTTTTCTCTTTTCTTTTCTTTGTTCTTTTTTTCCTTTTTTTCTGTTTTTGTCTATTTTTTGTCTTTTTTTTTTCTCTTTGTTTTCTCTTTCTTTCTTTTTTCTTTTATTTTTTTCTGAACGGCGTGCAAGAAGAGGATAGCATAGTGTCGATTTTATGGCAGTGACGCGAATCGATGGCACGCGTAAACGACAAAACGCTTGAAATTCAAAATCGGCCGATTTGTCGCCGACAAGGCACTGCACTGGCCTGGCAACGCGTCCCAACGCGATCTTTTCGAGTTCGTATATCCTAGTAAAATTAAACTTACACATGCTAAAATAGCATGATACCGCATAACACGCAAATCAAAGTTTGCCGTGTGTCGGGCCGCAATACCAAAATTGAAAATTCAGGTCTTCAGAATTACGCCAAACTTGCACATAAGAACAAGCGTATGGAGAAACCAACGAAAACGCAAAAAACAGGGCAATTCATCTGCTGAGCAATGGGCGATTTTCGATCTTATTTCAGCCACGGTTTTCACGGGAAGAACGCGTCCATAGACTCGCACCGACCCATTTACAAGCAAGAGGCATGCCAGGGGCATGGATTTGATAAGGAGCAGATGCGTGTCACTCGACGTCTGACGCGGTTTTTCACGCGTCGAAAAATTACTATTGTTTTAAATCCGCATCAAAATGTCTAAAAAAACACTTTTTTTTATTGATCATTGATGGTCAGTACGCAGCGAGCCAAGCTCTTTTCGATAATATAACTTTCAAGTAGCTGCGGCCAAAACTCGTAGAGTTTACCTTGGGACGAAAATTAACAGCTTTTCGTGAATTATGCAATGACCAGCCAATGGACCTCAGATTTTTTTTTGCCTTTTTGTCAGTGAATGCATCTTGCTTACCATAGGGTTGAATGGCGTGGTGATCTGAAGACATAAATTTTGTCAATTTCAAATCCTTGACTGCACGCCTAGGAAAAATTGCGATTTTGAAAATCGCCCGTGGCGAGCAATCCAGTTGCTGCAGCGGTCTCCAAGTGGGTACATCTGCACGTCAGGGCTTGAATTGCTCGTTCAGTGGGCAGATGGCCGTGTTGCTAGAGATTTTGTCGGCACGCCATTAATGGAAGGTGAAAAATGCTATCAGTCATAATCTTTCTCGAGTGCAACTCGTAGAAACGACGTTCTTTAGGCTTCTATTTGTGCGGTTCGGTTAAAGGGATTTTATGCATACAAAAGACACGGAGAGCTCGCGCTAAAGTAGATACCAAAAATGAAAAAAGGACAAAATTGGCGTCCAAGGCCGTTGTAAAGCCGCTTCAACCCCGATTGCGAACCATCGACATTTTTATTCTTACAGAGATGCGAGAATAAGCCGAAGAAAAGGTGCGAGAATAACAATTCCCAGTTATAAGCTGCTTTCAGGCTATTTTTAGCTTTTTTTTTAAAAAAAAAATGTCACACTAAATCATCGCAAATGCTCTCCAACTTGCAGCCTATTATAACTCCAGCTCATCAACCTGCACAATGCAGCTCATATTAGTAAGGATGAAGTGAAAGAACATTTATTGAGTTAGGCTGAAAACTAAATCCGACGGTTTATCGAGCGCAGCAGGCGTTTCGGATAAAATATCGATACGATTCTGTTGTTTTAAGGACTATTGACGAGCGATAGCGTTCTCGATACATGATTATCCACAGTGCTGTTGTTGTAGTTGTTTTGCTTCTTCCATGTCTCCAGGACACTTGCTGTTGATGCACTCATTCACCTTATTTTGATAATCTGTGTTGGTACATGCACATTGATCCATATAACTACATCCGGTCGAACCAGAACATGTAACAGCACAGCCCAATATGCAAAATGAGATGCAATTAACAACGATAGCACACCCAACCACTATTAACAATAGTGTCTTGATCATTTGCACAAAGTAAGTTGATTGCGTCGATTGGTTTTTTTATTCGATGAATGCATTTGTAGTGGCCTTTTTATATCATCAGAGGCAGGGAAAGATAGACCATTCGCATAAAAAATATAGGACAGTGCATTAAAAAAAAAATGCACCCCTTGCGTGTAAAGATGCGGGTGCATCACATTTGGCAATCACCCCAAGCGATAGTGCCGCCGTGGGTCTCGTATCTTTTTGCCTAGACGAATCACAAAAGGAACACGACAAAAACTAGAGAGTATTTTACCCCCTTAACAATGGATTGCCAAAATTCAGGGGTGTTGCCATGACAAATTGGTTGTCATTGGGCTAACAAAATACTTTTGCATCAGACTTGCCCATTGAGCAGCTGAATCACATTGAATGTTGAAAAAAAAAAGAAACAAAAAAGCATGCACCCCTTGCAAAATGGACGCCCACCGAAAGTAAAATGATTGACATGGCTAAATGGTCATTCATGACTACTAGTCGCTCAAAATTGACACCATCGACATCGATCGTATCTTTATTGCGCAGGTAGCTTACAAAATTGTCACACAAAGGGACGCTTTTATCCATTTAATAGGCTGTCATAGGCTAAAATTTGGCCACAAAGCAGGAAGCTTAAAGACTAATGTTGCAGGTCACGCCCAATTTCACGTAAACAGGATTGCGTGAAGAATAATGCGGCTGCACAAAGATAGCCCCGCAAAGAGACCAATGCGGCAACTACACGAGCAGACTCCTTATTTTAACGTGCTTGGGCATGTAGTACCGCCTCCTCTATTCGTTTCTTGCATGGTTGTTACTCTGTTCCATTCAAGCTGTGTACCTGAAATTTCATTGTAGAGAGTGTAATTCATGTGAAACTTGCCTCATTGACTGCCTAAAGGTCACAGAGTGGCCACTACAGCCACGAGCTGTATGGACACGCCATTCCAGAAAAGTTGTCGTTGTTGGAGACACGAGTCATCCCTGCAGAATTGTGGGTATGCGCCATCTTTTTTTTTACTTGCATGATTTTATGATTGCAGATGACAATTTTGGAATCTGCAAGATTCGATGCACGACAAAAAAAAAAAAAAAAAAAAAAAAAAAAAAAAAAAAAAAAAAAAAAAAAAAAAAAAAATGATCAATTATCGCTTAAACGCTAAAAAGGTCCACTTAAGCATCTAGTTGTCATGTCGCCGCGCCATACACCGTTCAGACGCACCACAAGTAATTCAAAAGTCGTATTGACCGTCCGAACGTTCCTCCCGTTTGTTGTCCAAGCGCGTCACGTGTCGATTTAACGAGTCTGTTGCTGTTTTAGAAGAAGTGTTAGAAAAACGGGTACAAATGAAGCGTGAATCGCTCTGCAATGATGCACTGCAGATCACAACGAGAAGAATTGATCAACAAAAGGAGACATTTATTATACAGCATTGAGGAACCATGAAAAAAATGGATGAAATACAGTAGAGAATCATGAGACGGTCCAAAAAGGGCGGTTATGGGTACTCTTTTCCGTCTGATCGACGCATTTGGGGGTTCCTTAGGAAATACTGCAACAAGAGAGAAACATGAGGGCAAAATATAAAAAAAGGAGGTGGCATGGTGGTGCAGGGGGAAAAACCAGCGCAAGGGAATGAGAAAAGTAAAAAAGAAAAAAGAAAAAAGATTCTATGAAAGGGGATGTGAAAAAAAAAAAAAGATCAGCGGCGGCGTGCAAAGGCGGGATCATCCTGCAGGATGGTATGGCTGCGGCGGATGCCCTCTGCCCATTTCTTTGAGAATCGGTGCTGTAGCTGAACAGATGTGGCGGAAGGCGGGGAATCGTAATAAAAGGTGCCTGCCGTCTTGCTGGGGCCCAAGTCTGTGGGTGATGTGCTGATGTGGAGCTGGTCAAGGGACGAGGAGCGCGATTGCGAGCGGGATGAAGAGGAATTGGGCTGAGTTTTACCATAAACGTAAGATTCAGTGCGATTGGAAGACGTTTTGATGATGGTGACGACGGGGCTCGTGAGCGACTCATCCTCGCTGTCGCTTGCGTTCTCGTCGGCGGGTATGGAGCCATGCCACCAGCCGTGGTCGAATTGATGCAAGCACGACTGCTCAAAAACAATACGACGGCATGCAATTGACGCGGCTTGGTCCTTGGCGAATAGCATGATGCATGGCATCACGGGTAGCGCGTCGACCAACGTGGGAAGCGCGTCCAGCACGAACCGTGGACGCGTATTGTCCGATGCGTCGTGATAAAAAAGCAGCGTCAGGCGCTCGTACCACGTGTGTTGCGCGTCAATGGTCGACACCAGGTCGTCGATCCGCCGAATCTCCTCTAAAATAGCGTGTCTATAAAAAGAGGGCAAGAAAAAGGTTAGCACCAAAGCCTATAAATAGGCTCCGCCCTGTTTTTTTTCTTTTTTGTTTTTTTTTTTTTTTTTACACGCTGGTGTGGATGTCGAGACAAAGCATGATGGTTGTTATGCCAAGGCGACAGAGAACAAGATTTTTCCACTCGTCCAATGTCTTTGGGTGATCAATGTCTGGCGTGACGAGTGTGCAAATGGCCTGATGGCTGTCGACGGGCCAATGCACGGTGCGCTCCGCCATGGCCCCCGTCATCGGCATTGTGACCTGCACGCCAAAGAGTGAGTGCCAGACTTGCGTCTAAAAAAAAATAACAAAAAAGGGAAAAATAAATATAAAATAATTATAAAAAAAAAAGCTCAATTCACTCTTTTTACATTGCCAAAGCCAGCAAAGACAAAGTGCAATGGTGCCTCGGGACGTAAAACAGGGTCGAGGACAGCAGTGGGGTTGAGCGAGGGGCGCAGCCATCCCAATGGCATGTCTGAGCCGACCATGAGGGGCGGATGTGGTTCTTTTGGCGTGGTATGGTGGTAAGAGGCTGTCCACGATGGGTATTTTGGCGTTTCTTCTTCTTTTTGCTCATTTTGCTCATTTTCCTCTTCTTCGTGTTGCAATTCGCTGCGATGGGCATGATCCGATGTGGCGGGGCGTTTTTGCGGGGAGCCCGGCGGTGACATGGCGCGAGAGGACGATGTAGAGCCGCTGGAAAAATTGGAATCGACGGAATTGTGCTTTGAAACCGAGGCGGATGTATAATAAGTGGGGGATTGCTGGACTTCTTGGAGTGTATATCGCTCAACGCGTGGCAAGGGCGTGGTGTTGATAGGCATCACCGAGATGGTCTGCCGCGTCGTCACCGTGGACGGCACCTCTTGCAGCACAAGCTTCGTGTCGCGTATCGACGGCCCCGCTTGCATGATATCGTCAAACCGCCACCCGCTGCTATTTTGACGATGCGCCATAGAGCCTTGTGGAATAAAAACGAGAAAAAAGAGAGGGAGAAAAAAGCAAAAGAAAAAAAAGGGGAAAAAAAGTCATCCTGCCGCCTCGCCCGCCGCCTTTTTTTCTTTTTTTTTCTTTTTTTTTCTTTTTTTTTCTGCGATCAATTCCTTTGGGAGAGGGCCAAGGCGTCACACAACGTGTCACCTGCTCATGAACGCTATTTTTGGGACAAGCGACCGCACGACGATCCCCGGAATTGCAACAGGACGCGCTTGACAAATGATTGTAAATGGAAGTGGGCTTTGCACGGCTCTTCACTTTTTTTTCTTTTTTTTTCTTTCTTTATTTCTGGTCTCTACTGACACTTGTGGTGCTTGCGGTGCTGTTGCGTGGATTGGTGGAAGTAGCGCAAAGGACGCGGCCCTTGAGTAATGGGTCTGGTTGATGGATCAGGCGAAAAGGCGGGGAAATGCAGAATTGGATGATGCCAGAGTGTCTTCCGGCCAATTCGTCCATGAGGACCGTGTCGAGAGCTTGAGTGCCTTCTTCGACGGCGGTCGGGGTAATGTCATTCTCAAATCCCTTCATGGCAAAGCCAATGGCAATGGCCTGATCAACGAGAACTTGGATTTGTGCGCCAAAGTGGGTGGAGATGTCGTGCTGGTTGGAGGTGTCGTACTGATAAATATAAGGATAAGCCTTGACAAGGCCGCTGTACAGGTATTTCCAATGCTGGCGCACAGTGTGCTCGAGACGCGTCTTGACATTTGGTAATTTCTCGCCTTTGACGATAGAACGCGCGAGTCGCTGGCGCAAGTCGGTGGCCATGTCGTCCAATTGGTGGTCAAGCAGCCATTGGTATACGGCAGTGTATTCTGGAGCACATTCACAGCCGTCCATGTCATGTAGGGCGAAATTCTGCATAAGAACGTCGCTGATGAATTTTTCGGTCAAGAAGCGCGTCAATTGAGTTGAAAATGGGATCATTGGTACGAGAACGTCGCGTAGATTAAGCCAGAAACTTGCGAGAGCAGTATGGGTGTGGTCAGGCGAGATATGAGGCGTGAGCCTGTCTGCTAGTGTGCCAATTGCTTGTTGCAATTGCGTTAATTTTTGCTTAATGGAGGCGAGATCGTCAGGCGTGGCGCGCAAGCCCTTGACATGCTCTTGATATTGCCGCTGCAATTTGTCGGCGCGTGCTGTGCGTTCGGCCAATCTCTTTTGTTGTTGCATCAATTGCTCCGAAAGTCGCTGATTATCGTGCCGGCATTGCTCGCGCTGCTGCTGCCATCGCTCCAATTGCTGCTGTGTCTCCATCAGTCTTTGTCTTAGCTCGTGCGCCGTCAATGCCACCTTGTTGCTACTGATATTGCTGCCGTTGCTGTTGTTGTTTTCTTCCAATGACCCTGCATAGCTGTTTCGCTGCAAGGACGCCGATCGGTGCATCCGATTTTGCAAAGAGGCCGTGTCGCTGCTGCTCCGCATGCCGCTGCTTTTGGTCTCGTCGTCATTATCGTCGCTCTTGTTCTTGTCGTGGCTCAAACGCTCGCCAGCTGGGCCAAGACCGTCACGGTCATACACATATTCTCGCTTTCGCAGTGAGTCGAGTCGCGTCGGGGTCGACCGTATGGACGCGTGCCTCGACACAGATGACAAAGGAGGCGATGCCGTGTTGCCAAGCGTCGTGTTGCTGCTGGCCCCAGGCGGCATAGGCGCCGCTGACTCCTTTTTCGGCTTGTTGTTGCCCCGCTTGGAGAAAAGGCGCGACAACCGCTCCTTGGATTTTTTCGTCGGCGCACTGTGCTCATCAGGCCATGCTTTTCCCTGTTCATTGAAGCGAAGCATGTTAAAAAATGCGAAAACAAGATAAAAAATAAAAAAAGAAGAAAAAGGGGGGCAAAAAATAAAAAAAGAAGAAAAAGAAACGGAGAAGAAAAGACGTGCAAATCGCCAAAAGACAAAAAAAAAAAAAAAAAAAATCGCCAAAAGAAAAAAAAAAAAAAAAAAAGGGGTCAAAGCCCTTTTGTAGGGAGGTTTCCGCCTTGCCCAAATAAGGAGAAGCACCTTTCTCCCGTTTGTTGCTAAAGTCAGCTGTCAAACAGTGCGCTTTTTATTGGAGCATGCAAAAATAAAGTCTATGTGTCACTCAGGACGTCAAGCGACTGTGAAAGAGAGAGAGGTGGAAAAAAAATTACAAAAATTGATATGATACAATGCAAAAACGATGAAATCTAGGTGCCTTTGTTGTAAATCTAGGAACGGTCTCATTTTGAAACCTAGGCACGGTCCCATGTCACGCGCTTGCCACTGTGCAATTCGAAAAAAAGATATGAAAAAAGGTGAGAAACACGTTTTTTTTTTTTGCTCTTTTTGCCATTTTTTTTCATTGTTCTCTCCCTCTTCACTCTCTCTGTTTTTTTTTTTGACTTGCGTGTCGTTCCAATATACGGTCTCGCGCTGCCACTTGTAGTCGTCGAGCGATTGGACAAAGGCATCAAGATTGGCATTGGTCCAGTCGCGTGAGTCGGCCATGGCTTGCCAATACGCGTCCCAGTGGGTATCCTTGCTGATCTTTTGGGCGTCGAGGTGGTCGTGCATCTTGTTGGCGTGCAGGATGCTCTTTAAAATGTCCCTTGGCGCGGCGTCATCGTGGTACAGGATCGCCATGGTATTTTTGCCCGCGTCAAAATTGAGCAAATATTGCTCCGCCCCGAGGATCGTCGTGGCATTGCTCACCTCCTCGGCGCAGCGGAATGCCTCGTCAGCACTCGCGCCCATGTGGATCTTGAAACGAATGTTACCCTTGCCGGGCTTGATCCATTCGCCAAATCCAATTTCTTTGGGTGCAAGCTCATCATACGTCTGCACGTGGCCCATGTCAATGAATGCGCGCGTCAAAAGCGTCGCCTTGGCCTGGTTCAAAATCTCAAACTTGGACGCCTGGATCATCTTGTACGTCGACCAAATGTTGATGGGCGACAAAATCGCAAACATTGTGAATAAAAATGCAGGCGAATCACACACTGCAATCAGCCCAACACCCGACAACATGCCCAGCAAGTGCGCAGTCGACATTTGCGCGTCGTCCTTGGCCACAATGTCGCCAATGTTGCCATTTGGCTAAAAATACCCCCCCAAAAAAAAAGAAGAAAAAATAGTGAGCAACTTTGCTCACGCCGCGCGTCATTGCCCCGTGCTACACGCGTCCTTGTCCACGGAAAAGGTTTTTTTTACCGAGAATTGCTTGGTAAAAGTCATATGGCTGGCGATCCACACGCTCTCATGCACCAACTCAAAGGCATTGCCAACTAAAAAGAGAGGAAAAAATCAATATACAGCATTGTTTCTTTTTTTCTCCCCGTTTTTCTTATCGTTTGCCGTACCGGAGGCTAGGGGAAGGAAAAGTTTGGGCGACGCAATGCTTGTGCACAGCTGCAAAAACGAACCAACAGATGACAAGATCTCACAAACGAATTTCCACGTCTTGGGATGCGAGTCAAACGAGCTGGCGTACCGTTTGATGAAGAAGAGCTTGCCCACCTCGCCAATGCCGTCTTTTAAAATATACTTGATCACAGCACTGCCGAGAAATAGAGAAAAAAAAGAATAGATGAGGCCATTGGCTCTTTGTCCTTGCCCTGCTCCTCTTACCCGCTCGTGGCTTCGACAGTGCCCAAGCCGAGAGATGCCAGCATCGCTTGCGAACAGAGCACACCAATCTAAGTCAAAAAAAAAAAAAAAGAAAAGAAAATGGGTTAAAAAAAACACAAACACATCATGCGCACCCAGTTGATCCGAGTTTTTGAATCATACACACGAGCCGACATAGGTTTCCAATGCGAGCCACAGGTGGAATTTCTTGTAGCACGGGTGAAGATTGTCCGGGTAGCCGACGGGAAGAAACAATTCGCGCAGATTTTGCTTGACACTGCTGATGATGGACAAGGAGGGCGACGACGGCCGCTGTTCATGCGGCGACGCCGAGGACCCTGGCGCGGTGTGTAACCATTCCCATGTCAATCTCGGCGACGTCACCGGAGCCGCGATACACGTCTTGGTCGTTGTGCTCGACTTGATTTTGCCCATAGTGCTCGTGTAAATACGCGTTCGACCATAAACGTGCTCGCGCAAAATCGTGGTTTTGCCGCTTTGCACAGCACACGACGCCGAGAACGCCCGCCGCGGCAGAACCAGGGTCCTTGTCAAAGAAACACCGCCATGGCAGCTCGAGGCGCGCAAAGACTGCGCACCTGAAGGACACAGGCAAGAAGATCGTATACAAATTTGAAGCATGACACGGTCTATGAAGGAATCATCCAAAAAGTAAAAGAAGAAGAAAAAACGAGAGGAAAGGCAAGCGACAAGTTGAAAAAGAAAAGAAAAAGAATAATTGAAAGAAAGAAAAATGCAAAATGGTAAAGTGGCGGCCCGATCCCGTCGATTTTTTTTTTTATGTGTCTTTTTTGATTCCCAGCCACTTTTTTTTTTCTTTTTTCTTTTCACAACTTTTTTTATTTTTTGTAGATTTTAGCCATCATGAGCGACTGGGGTAAGCAAAAAGTTTATTAAACACGACATAGAACCCGGATCTCACCTCTTTGCGTATAGAAGAAGAAGAAGAAATTCAAGTCACCGTGGCCAAGAAGGTCAACAAGTGGGACGACGAGGACGAAGACGACGACGATATCAAGGACGACTGGGAGCAGTCCGACGAGGAGGACAAGCCCAAGGCTGAGCCTGTTATCAAGAAGAAGGTCCCTCTCGCCCAGCGCATTGCTGAGAAAAAGGCCGCCGACGAGCAAAAGAAGAAGGAGCTCGAGGCTAAAAAGGCTGAAATGGTACAATCCACGCTTCAATTCTTGCCCTGAGAGGGTGCTCATTATTTTTTTTCTTTTAAACTCGACAATAGGCCAAGCGCATGGAGGATGAGACTGAGGAGGAGCGTTTTGAGCGCAAGCAGCAAGAGCGTCAATTGCAATTGGAGTCTGATATGGCCAATGCCACGGCGCTCTTTGCTGGCGCCTCTGTTGGCCCCAGTAAGAACTCATAAAAATGGCGGAAAAAAGCAGTAAGACGCTCATCATTTTGCCCCCCCCCCCTCAATTGACAGAGAAAGACGAGGGCGACAGCGTTGAGGCCATGAAGCCCAAGACCCGTGTCGAATTTGAAAACTATCGCAAGAAGCTGACCGAGCTGATCTTGGCCAACTCTGTAAAAAAAAAAAAAAAATCACGTCGCGTCCCTTACTTTTTCCTCGTCACAATTGCTGATCCACTGCCTTCCCCCCCCCCTAGAAATCGATGCATTACGCCTCGTTTGTCGATCAATTCGTGCGTGACATTGCCGGTCCCCTCAAGGACATGGATGTGCGCAAGGCGGCGTCGACGCTCAACTCGCTTGCCAACGACAAGCAGCGCCAGGCCAAGGAGGCGACCAAGGGCGGCAAAAAGACCAAGAAGCCTACGCTCTCTGCCGCTGGCAAGGCCGATGCTATTGAGGAATACAGCTCGTACAATGACAAGTTCAACGACTTTGACGATTTCATGTAGACGCATTGATTCCAAAATTATAAAATAAGCTTTATTCGCAAAAAAAAAAAAAAAAAAAAAAGAGAGAGAGAGAGAAAGAGTGAGCCAGGAACAGAGGGGGGGTGCATGCTTGGGGTTGCTGAGGCAAACATCCGCCCGTTCGGATGACGCTTTTGGGCGAGAATTTCCCGAAACGCATAAGGTTTCAGGGGCGACGACACTTTTTGCCTCGCCTTGCGTCATTTTTTGCCCTTCTTTTTCATTTTCTTATCTTTAGCAATATGCGCGTTCTCTCTTGGCTGTCAGCTGTGTTGCCTTTTGTTGCTGCCTTTGACCAGGTGGTTGTAAACAAGCACCACAATGGCAAAGAAAACGACGACGCCCTCGAGCGCGCGACGCACCTCCTCAAAAAGCACCCACTGATCGACACGCACAACGACTTCCCCATGTAAAAAAGCAAACGAGCACGCTCGGTCACGTGTCTACATGTGCCTTTGGCTCACTCGATGTGCCTTTTTTTTTTTCGTTTCGTTTACTACTAAAACAGGCTTCTGTGGCGTTCGAATTGAAGGGCAAGTTCAACGAATTGAACCTGAAACACATCGAAGGCAGCCATACGGACCTGACCAAGATAAAAAAAGGACATTTGACTGGACAATTCTGGAGCGTTTATACGGATTGCGACACTCCCGGCAGCAATCAAGTGCTGGACGCCATCGAGTCCATCAATGCCATCAAGCGCATGGTCCAGCTCTACCCCAAGACATTTGAATTCGTGGAGAGCACAAAGCAATTCAAAAAGGCGTTTAAACACGGCCGCGTCGCGTCCATGATGGGCATGGAGGGCGGCCAGATGATTGGAAACTCGCTCCCTGCCTTGCGCACCTTTTACGACCTTGGTGTCCGTTACATGACTGTAAGAGAGAACTTAGAAAAAAAAAAAAAGATCGCTCACCGACGCGCCCCCCTCCCATTTTGCCCAGTTGACGCACAATTGCCACACGCCGTGGGCTGAGTCGTGCTGCGATCCTGCAAACCCGCCGTTTGAAAAGGGCCTTGGTCTGACGGCATTCGGCAACAAGGTGATTGGCGAGATGAATCGCCTTGGCATGATGGTCGACATTAGCCACGTGTCGCACGCGACCATGAACGCCGTGCTCAACGTGACCAAGGCGCCCGTCTTGTTTTCCCATTCGTCCAGCCACGCTCTGTGCGCCATTGAACGCAACGTGCCCGACAGCGTGCTCAAGCGCCTCGACGAGGTCGACGGTGTCGTCATGGTCAACTTTTACAACCGATTCGTGCGCTGCGGCGAGGACGCCACGCTCTCCGATGTTGCGGACCACATTGAGCACATTGCCAGCGTCGCTGGTCGCGACAAGGTCGGCCTCGGTGCCGACTACAATGGCATCGAAATCACCCCCACCGGGCTCGAGGACGTCAGCAAGTATCCGGACCTCATTGCAGAGATGATTCGCCGTGGATGGTCCGATGACGACATCATTGGCCTTGCAGGAAAGAACTTGCTTCGCGTCTGGCGCGGCGTCGAGCGCATCCGCGACAAATTGCATGGTGAGCTGCCCGCCGAGGACCGCATCGATGACTTTTAAAAACATCTGCATCCGTGTGGTCATGGATGGTGCTACCGCTGCCTACAGTACTACTGTATTGTAGCTGTGATACTACTTGGGAGATGCTCTTCCTTCTTTCGATTGTATAATTTTATGTCAATGAATAAAGAAACATCATACTACTATCATACAGTGCGTTGTATCATACAGTACGGCACTGTATTGGTACGTACTGTATGCTTGTGACAGCAGCCGTTCAAACATTACAAAATTTTTCAACAACCTCGATGTTCTTGGCAACGGACACTGCTGACAACTGCTTGAACTTTGAATACTGCAAATATGCAGCACAGAATCTGTCATTTTTTTTTGGCTTTGGCTTCTGCGCATTGATTGCTGCCTTTTCATGCGGTGACACATGGTTGCTAGGATGAGGTCGGGTGTGGAGAGCAAGCAAAAAATCCGGCGGCTGAGGTGCGCACACGACCAGGCAAAGCAAGAAGACAATCATTTAATACAGTAGCACAAAAAAGCGCGCAGATGTGCCACTGGCCGACAATACGTTGTCTTGGATGCTTGCCGGCCGTCTAGCCAGAGCGTGTACAACAATGGTAGCTACGCAGTGTCGAGCTGCAAGTGCTTTATCATATCATAATCGTGGTGACTATCCAAAAAGTTATTGTGACCGATTTACCAAAGCAATATCATACGTATCTTGTTTGCATGAAATGCTAGCCAATCCCTTTTGAACATAAAGAACAACGCGCGTACAGTACGCCCTTTCCCACCCCCCTTTTATTAACTTGAAATGATCTTCTATCATATCCAGCAAATCAATTGTTTTTCGTTTATTCTTCTCCTTCATTTTTTTTTATTTCGCAACACGTTAAAAAGACTCATCCCATAGCCAAGGCGGCTCCTGTGGGATGACAGACATTTTACTGCGGCGTACTGTAACAAGCTCAGGGTCCTTGAGAGATGAAGTGGGACCTTGCTGTGGCGCAACTCGTTAAGATCACAAGTTGAAAAATGTGCCAAAACTGAATTTCCTCGAGATCCGGCGATTCAAAGCGCAGTAAAGCGTGCGCTTGTGATTATGTTCTCGGTACAGTACATTATTGGGTTTATGAGACGTACAGTACAGTACTGTATGATTCTGCTTGCAACAATGCAAACAATTTTGATTTGCGCGTTAAAAATTCGTGATTCGCGTCGCGCCAACAAGTGGCCAAATTCAGTAAATTTAACCTCAATCAGCAAACTACACGGAAAAACACGCGCGCAGAAGAACCGCCTTACGGTACAGTAGGTACAGTACAGTACTGTACTGTAATGCGTCCCTTAGCATTGCCTCTCCTCACCCTCTCTAGCCAGTCTACAGGCGTACTTGTCGCTGGCAAAATCGAGTGTGGTGTGTGAATGAAAAATAAAAATGCGGTCCTGACGGTGGGTTTTGATTCGTATGATGATACATTAGGTCATCACCTCAGATCTGGTCCGCGTCGTTTTTCAATCAACATGGAGTTGAAAACAGAGGTCAATACAGTAATCAGTTGTTGAATCATCGTTGTGCAGCAGAACACGTCAAAAAAAAAATCCCGCTGATGCGAGATAAATCCCTCTCTTGCAAGAAAATCTCGAGGAATTCTTTTTAGGACTGGATGGAATAAGATTGTCCTTTTTAAATCCCATTGATCGGGATTTTGGAAGATTGTATAGCTAATCTCTTGCAATTGAGAGATTTTATTACGGACAATCTTGCTTTACTCTCGCTGAAAAGGGAGAAATAGAGAAATCGCTCTTCCATGCAAACTTCCCCGCAATTCCCTTCTGATGCTGTGAGTCACCGCAACTCCACCCATTTGGACGGAAATTGGATTGGGCTCCCCGCATTTCCACCGAGTTTGAGTGGAAATATCGTAGTATGGAAATTGATTATTGCGCTGGATTACAAGGGCGACAAAAGTTGACTCTGGCGCACGTTTGTCCCTTTTGTTAAAGGGCGGCGACGTCCCTTTTTGCCTGCTGAAGCCTCTTTTTTTTTTTCTTCCCTGCTTACTTTGACCTTTTTCAAGAATTCACGCCTTTGGTGGGCTACTTTCATTGTTTTTATGATAAATACACCTTTTGGCGTTGTCTGCGGGGCCAGTAGACGCGCACGCTGGTGTCAGCGTGCGAGTTTTCCTGGTTCGGTACAACTCCATGAGCTCATGAGGTACATGTAGAACAGTTCATGGCCAAGAAAAACTAAAACTCTCCAAAACTCACGTCTTTGGCCATTTTTTTTTTGTGTAGACATAGGGAAAACTAGTTTTGTTTGACACTAGGAAATTGATAAAAATAAAAACGACTGGGCAACAAGCCAAAGGCGAGAGTTTTGGAGAGTTTTAGTTTTTCTTGGCCATGAACTGTTCTACATGTACCTCATGAGCTCATGGAGTTGTACCGAACCAGGAAAACTCGCACGCTGACACCAGCGTGCGCGTCTACTGGCCCCGCAGACAACGCCAAAAGGTGTATTTATCATAAAAACAATGAAAGTAGCCCACCAAAGGCGTGAATTCTTGAAAAAGGTCAAAGTAAGCAGGGAAGAAAAAAAAAAAGCTAAACCCGTCTTGCCCGCAATAATCGATGGCTACTCTCTCGCTGATTTAGCTGGCCAGCGAGATTAATTTCCGAGACAATCTCGCAAAAATGCACATGAAATCCACCCCCAGCGGGATTTTTTTTTTTGACGTGGAAGATGAATCCAATAAATCTCAAAAATTTCACAATTTTTTTGCAATGTCTTCACAAATTCTTCTTCTTCGATTGCCATGAAACTTGCATTGTTCGAATCTGACGGGTTCGGACGTCATTTCCAGAATGTTTGTTCGCCCGCCGATGCGTGACCTTTGTACTGTACGCTTGTGAATGCCGCTCAAACATTGGAGGTCATTCAATTCCACTTGCATGACATTCCCTTTGATAACTGTCTATTAATTTAGGTCGGCTTTATGTTCAAAGATCAATAAACGACGTATTAATCGACAACATCTAATAAAGCCAGGTCGTTCCGATTCTGCATAGCGCACAATTTCAACCCCCCCTATTTACATTTATTGATCAACAATCGTTTATTAAATTGATAAGCGATTAATAAATGTTGAACGACCTCCATTGGACAGATTTTCAAATTCGATGTTCTCGGTAACCGATAAGATGACACACGGTGCTTTTTGCGTGTCGAAAGCAAGCATCCGGTCAATATCCATCAAATGAGACCAGTTGCAACGATGGATGGCCAAAACTCGCTCAGAGAAAATTCGCTTTTTCGTCAAAATCTTTGATCGCGATTTGCTCGACAACGGTCTAATCGACCCCCAATTTTTATTGCAGTTTTGATAACAAACAGAAGGGCAAAGCATCTAATAGGATGACTTGCAGCGCGCTAACTTGAGTTTGAACTTTTTGCAACGGTCATTTTACCAGCAGCCTGCAGCCTACCACCACCACTCAGCGAACAAAAATGTGCAAAATAAAAAATAAAAAAAAATGCAAAAAAATAAAAATTCCTCCATGCAATCCACCAGCTTACAGTAATTTGGAAGTGTCAAACCTTAAATTTTTGCAAAAAAATCTTGACCAAAGTAGGCAATTTTTCTCAGTCGATCGCCGTTGATGCGTCACTCTTTGGACATTTTTCTCAAAGTTGGGGTGGTGACTTGCCGCCATTTTGTCTGCCAATCGCGTTTCGTCGGAATTGCCTGTTTGAGATGCATTGATCACTCGGAGTTCGAAAAATCTCAAATTCGGCATTTTCTGAGATTGAAATGCGTGACCCCTGAGTGACCCCCGAATTTTTCAAAAGTGGTCGTTGCGCTTTGGGGGGTTAAGCTTTTTTGTTGCAAATTTTGCGCTGAATTTGATGCGGCTATTTTTGAACGGGTTCAGTCATGCAGATGGACAGATGAATGCAAAATACTACAAATAGGACGGTTTTGGCATTTTCGAGTCGAAAAAAAGTCGGGCGGGTCCGTCTTGAACACTCACGGTAAAAAAATTTCCGCGCAAATAAGGGGAATTCCCATCTTTTGATTGGAATTCCACGCAAATTTCCCCGCAATTCCCTTCTAATGCTGGGAGTCCCCGCAACTCCACCCATTTGGACGGAAATTGGATTGGACTCCCCGCAATTCCACCCATTTGGACGGAAATTGGATTGGAGTCCCTGCATTATTTTTTTCGAGTGAGTTCTAAGTTGAGTCGAAAGCAAGGTGTGCGGAGGGAATAGATTATTCAACACATATTGCACTAAAGTATGGCGGGGAGCAGTTTTTTTTTTTTTGTGCGTGTGCGTGGGGTGGGGGGTGGCTGGCTTCTCAAACATTCATCGATTTTATTTCTTTCAAAGTACAATCTCATCGCATTCTTCCAAGCTTACTTGTGGTGGTGTCAAGCATCGCCACCATGCCCTCCCAAAACAGATATGCTCTCTTCTTGCCAGCATCGCCATCCACGCAAGGGTGCTCAAAGGCGCCAACTTTGATCGGCTGGAGCCATTCAATTGGCACGACACACATGGCCATTGAGCCGCCTATGAAATAGTAATACATGGACGTCAGATTGTCGTATCGTGCATCCAATATCATCACGGTCGCAAACAAATGGCTGTTGCACTGGAAAAAGCTTTGCAAATACACAATAGTGAGTAAATGATGTAAAGCAAACCCCATTGACGTACGAATTGGGCACCGGCACAATCGCCATTTGCTTCAGGAACTGTGGATGTAAAACAAACTTCCAAACTTCGCGGCCTGCCACAGAATTGCGCTGGAAAACGAAAAAAAAAACGTGTTAAGGTTCACTTGACGCGCTTTTCACACTTTCTTACCATGTTGATCGCGTTGACAATCATGTCCACAATCTCGGGATCCGCGACAATGTTATCAATGTCTGTCGTCACGTAGCCCCCTGGATAAAAATGGAAAAAAAATCGAGGCTCAGATATGATTCAGCAATGAAAACACATTTTTTACCTTGTCGTTTGGGGAAAGCCTCCATTGTAGGAATGATGGGTGCATTGGTGTACGCTCCAAACTCGTAAAAGATATGGTCGTTGCTCTTGAGCATCGCCTCATTAAGCAGTTTCAATGAAGCCGGGTCTGAACGATCACACTATGAAATAAAAAATGAATGAGACACGGCGGTGGCGCAGCAATTGTGCCTTTTTTTCGTACCAAATGATACACCTTGATCATCTCCTCGGAGGGCTCGGGATTGGCTGGCCGTGCGTCAATGGCATATTGCACCAATGAGGCAAATGGAGTCTTATTTAAAAGATTCTATTGATCTACATTAATTTATAAATTCTCGGGTTATGCCTGGGAAATTTAATTTGTAAAACTTAGAATCTATAAGGATCAGGTTTTAATTTTTTTTAATCTTAGTCCCGGCCCAGACAGGCCTAAAGCCAGGGGTACTTTGTGCCCCGGGCCCTAAAAGGGCTTAATTTGAATATTATAGTTCCCGACCTGAAGATCTGAAATCAGAGACGTTCTGTGTCTGGATTTTATAATATATATAATATAAAAATTATTTTATCTAAGGAATATCGTTCATAAGAATTTATGTTAAATATGCTTAAATCATTAAATATTATTACTCCTGTATGGAATGATGCACCTGAGCCTTGGCAATTAGCTTTCCAAGATGGAGCATCACCTTCATTTGAAGGAATTGTAGAATTACATGATCAAATTATGTTTTATTTAGTAGTTATTTTAGTAGGAGTTACTTGGGTATTATGTTCAGTAATGGTTAATTTTAGCTCTAATAATAATAAAATTGTTTACAAATATCATAATCATGGTACATTAATTGAATTAATTTGGACTATTACTCCTGCTTTAGTATTAGTAGCTATCGCTTTCCCTAGCTTTAAATTATTATATTTAATGGATGAAGTTATTGATCCAGCTATGACTATTAAAGCATTAGGACATCAATGGTATTGGTCTTATGAGTATTCTGATTTTGTTAATGAGGATGGAGAATCAATTGAATTTGATTCTTATTTAGTTCCAACTGATGAATTAGAAGAAGGTCAATTACGATTATTAGAAGTAGATAATAGAGTAGTTGTACCAGTAGGAACTCATATTCGATTTATTGTAACAGGTGCAGATGTAATTCATTCATTTGCAGTTCCTTCTTTAGGATTAAAAATTGATGCAGTTCCAGGTAGATTAAACCAAACTTCTGTTTTAGTAGAACGAGAAGGAGTTTACTATGGACAATGTTCTGAAATTTGTGGTGTACATCACGGATTTATGCCTATCGCAGTAGAAGCTGTATCATTAGAAAAATACTTAGCTTGGTTAAACGAGCAAGAGTAATTTCTCTGTCCCGGGAAGCTAAGCTTCCGGACTGGTCCAGGGCGGCTATGCCGCCCGGGACTTTAATCTTTTCAACCCTTCTCTCTTTATAAAGGTTATATACTAATTATTTATAAATTAATATAAGTAATAATAAAAAAAAGGATTATAACAACTTCTAAGATGATTAGATGGCTGTTCTCAACTAATGCTAAAGATATCGGTACTTTATATATCATTTTCGCAATTTTCTCAGGAATGATTGGTACTGCTTTCTCTGTACTAATTCGATTAGAATTAGCTGGACCTGGTGTTCAATACTTACAAGGAGATCATCAATTATATAATGTAATTGTAACTGCTCATGCTTTTGTTATGATTTTCTTCTTAGTAATGCCAGCATTAATCGGTGGATTTGGTAAAAGTCAAAAAATCCCTATTTCTATGCTGTGTATTTTACAAAATGTTAAAAATAATTTTATGTTAAATTCTCAAGATATTACAAATTCTAAATTTTATTCTACAAATTCTAAATCTTCTAAATTAGATATTCAAGAAGATTTTAAATCTGGTCAATTAGGTTATTATTTAGCTGGATTAATTGAAGGTGATGGATCTATTATTGTACCAACTAAAGATAGAACTTTAAGTGGTAAAAAGACACATCCTGTTATTAGAATCGTATTTACATTACATGATTTACCTTTGGCTGAAAAATTACAACAAGTATTAGGTTGTGGATTTATTCAAAAACCTAAAAAAGGTAATTATTACTTATTTGAAATTCAAAATTATGATGGATTATTAACAGTAGTTAATTTAATTAATGGTAAATTTAGAACTCCTAAAATTGAAGCTCTTAATAGACTTATTAATTGGTTAAATACTCAAAAAAATAGTTCAATTGAATATTCAAAATTAGATACAAGTAATTTAAATAATAATAGTTGGTTTGCTGGATTTAGTGATGCAGATTCTTATTTTCAAGTAAGTTTAACTCATAATAAAGAATTAAATACTATTAAGAATATTAAATCTTATTACCGATTAGAAATTCAACAAAATTATCATGGAGAATTAGATCAATATAAAGATATTATGGAATTAATCTCTAAATTCTTACAAACTAAATTATCATCTAGACAAAGATTAATTAATAATAAAGAATATTTTAGTTATATGGTTATTACATCAAGTTTTTCAACTAATTTTTTAGTTGATGATTACTTTAAAAAATATCCTATGTATTCTTCAAAATATTTAGATTATTTAGAATGGTCTAAAGTATTACACTTAAGATTAAATAAACAACATTTAATTAACAAAGGTGCTTTAATGTGTCTTGATGCTAAAAATAATATGAATTCTAAACGAACTACATGAAATTGGGATCATTTAAATAATTTTCCAACAATTTAAATTAAATTTAACATTTGTAAAATATAAAAATTAGTCCCCCGGTCTCTGTCCGGATGAGACAATTTATCGGGCCTGAGGCCCCACAGGGCATAGAAATTAAAAGTTGCCGTCGTTATGAGTAATTATAACGATCATTACATTGCTATATGCTGGAAACCCCTAAAGACTTAAAAACCTAGTTCTTTAACTTCTTAAGAACAGGTGAAATTTTTAAGTATGTACAATGGGCAATCAGCAGGAAACCAACGAAATATAATATTAATTATATTTTTAGTAGGATCCTCAGAGACTACACGCGATGCCCCACTTAAGTTCTTCAATATTATTCAAAAGAACAATCTTGAGTATCATCTGCTCAAAGATATAGTGGGTGAAGATATAGTCCGGTCTTTAATGAAAGTTAAAGAGAAAACCGAACTGGTTTGTTCCATTAATGATTGGAGCTCCAGATATGGCTTTCCCACGATTAAATAATATTTCATTCTGGTTATTACCACCTTCTTTAATTTTACTAGTTGCTAGTGCTTTTGTAGAAAATGGTGCAGGTACTGGATGGACTGTTTATCCTCCTTTATCAGGAGTAGCTTCTCATTCAGGTGGATCAGTAGATTTAGCTATTTTTAGTCTTCATTTATCTGGTATCTCTTCTATGTTAGGAGCAATGAACTTTATTACTACTATTTTAAATATGAGAGCTCCTGGAATGTCTTTCCATAAAATGCCTCTATTTGTATGGGCAGTATTAATTACAGCAGTTCTATTACTTCTATCTTTACCTGTTTTAGCTGGAGGTATTACAATGTTATTAACAGATCGAAACTTTAATACTTCTTTCTATGAGCCAGCAGGAGGAGGTGATCCAATTCTATACCAACACTTATTCTGGTTCTTTGGACATCCTGAGGTTTATATTCTAATTATTCCTGGATTTGGTATTGTTAGTCATGTAGTATCAGTATTCAGTGGTAAACCAGTATTTGGTTACTTAGGTATGGTTTATGCTATGTTATCTATTGGTGTATTAGGATTCATTGTATGGTCTCATCATATGTATACTGTAGGATTAGATGTAGATACTCGAGCATACTTTACTGCAGCTACTATGATTATTGCAGTACCAACAGGTATTAAAATTTTCTCATGGTTAGCTACTTTATATGGTGGAAGTATTCGATTTACTACTCCTATGTTATTTGCATTAGGTTTCTTAGCTCTATTCACAATTGGAGGTTTAACTGGTGTAATGTTAGCTAATGCTTCAATGGATGTAGCTTTACATGATACTTATTACGTAGTAGCTCATTTCCATTATGTATTATCTATGGGAGCAGTATTTGCTTTATTCGCTGGATTCTATTTCTGGGTTGGTAAAATTACAGGTAGAACTTACAACGAATTATTAGGACAAATTCATTTCTGGAGTCTATTCATTGGTGTTAACTTAACATTCTTCCCACAACATATGTTAGGATTAGCAGGAATGCCTAGAAGAATCCCTGATTACCCAGATGCATACACTGGATGGAATGTTGTATCTAGTTTTGGTTCTATTATTTCTATCGTAGCTTCATTAGTATTCCTATACGCATTATATGATCTATTAGCTCGACAAGAATATAATTTAGCTAATAACTATTGGTATGTTCCTCAATTCTTCAGTAGCTCACGAGCTATTGGTGCAACTGAAACAGCTCCAACTTTAGAGTGGTCATTAACTAGTCCACCATCATTCCATACTGTAAATTCTTTACCAGTACAATCTTAATAAATAATATTTATTATATAATAACCCAAAAATCTATCGGTTAAGTCCGAGAGGATCACCTTCATTGAGGGTAGTTTTTAATATTAATTAAACTCTATGGGTTTGGAATTCTATTAAATTGGCTATGCCAAATAAGATCTACCTTTTCGTGGTGAATTCTATAAGTATCATTTAATAACCCGGTAATAAGTGGGTTAATCCAAGACCAAAACAATTTATTATAGGTCCCACCCCGGCTTTGCCGGTACTGGACCTAAGGGGGTAGTATTAATTTAAATGAGAAACTAAAAGATCATTATTCTTCCATTTTCTCGAAGTCAAGAGCTTCGGGTCTATGAAGAATTTAATTCATAAAGTTTATTTTTGAGCCCTCCGGGGAGTCTTTTCCCTGGTTTTGAATAAAGTCCAGGATACTTAATATCTAATTATTTAGATAAAGTAAAATTTTATAATATTACTTTAAATAAAGGTTATATATAAATATATTGGAACAAATTATTATAATTATATTATAATTTTTTCAATAGTCCAAGAGGGGAATTATCCTGACTCAGACCAGACACCACTCAGTGCCGGGTTAGTTTTTGTTTCAGAAATACTATAAGCAGGATATTCAGCTTGGTATATTTTTATAAAAGTAAGCTCTTGGATTTTTATTTTGATCATATAATGATTTAAATTAGTCTTTGAGGCCCAAGTAAATATATAGGCTTTGAAGAGATAAATTCTTGAAGTCTGAGGCTTCAAGTGAGTTAGTTCGATTTAATCGAATAAGTTGTTAAATGAGTAATGGTTTTATTCGGTGTGTTAACCATGATTTTAGCGATTGCCCTATTTTCCCTTCAAATCCCTGCGATTTATTTTAACCGAATTACAATTATTTTATTACTATTTTCTGCATTACTAGCTTATAATACAACTTATACAGATTTAGTAGGTTCAGGAGTAGGAGTATTCGGTGGATTATTCCAAGTAACAGCTATTACTCAAAGTATTGATGTATTTATTTATTTATTAGCTGCATTAGTACTATTATTAGGAGAAAATAGTACTTTAGTAAATAAAAATAAAGGATTATCTGTATTAGCAGAATATCCATTAATTGCTTTATTTTCTTTATTAGGAATGACTAGTTTAATTTCTAGTAGTGATTTAGTAACTATGTTTTTATCTATTGAATTACAAAGTTTTGCTGTTTATGTTTTAGCTACTATTTATAGAGAATCAGAATCTGCTACAGCAGCAGGATTAAAATATTTCTTATTAGGTAGTTTATCTTCTGCTTTAATTTTATTAGGTAGTAGTTTATTATATGGTTTCACAGGATTAACAAATTTTGAAGGACTATATATGTTATGTTCTACTATGACTAGTAATCATGCTATTGAAATTAGTGTTTTATTAATTGTAGTAGGTTTATTATTTAAAGTATCAGCAGCACCATTCCATAATTGGTCTCCTGATGTTTATGATGGAGTACCAACAGTTGTAACTACTTGGTTAACTGCTATGCCTAAAGTAGCATTTTTAGTATTTATTTTAGAATTCCAAGGGTTTACTCAATTAACTAATTGGTCTTCATGGACTAATTTATTATTAATTAGTTCTTTATTATCTTTAGTAATTGGTACTGTTGGAGGACTTGCTCAATATAGAATTAAACGATTATTAGCATTTAGTACGATTTCTCATGTAGGATTCTTATTATTAGCATTAGTAATTAATAGTGAAGAATCAATTGAATCATTCTTATTTTATTTAATTCAATACTCATTAACTAGTGTTAATGTATTCTTTATCTTAATCGCTTTTGGATATTTAGTACAAACTAAAGGATTATCAGTTTATTCACCTATCCAATATATTAATCAATTAAAAGGTCAATTTCAAGCAAATCCTTTACTTGGTTTAAGTTTAGCTATTTGTTTATTTTCTATGGCTGGAATTCCTCCATTAGTAGGATTCTTTGGTAAACAGATGGTTTTATATTCAGCAACTCATAGTGGTTATTTCTTCTTAGCATTAGTAGCTATTTTAGTAAGTGTAGTAAGTGCTGCTTATTATTTAAAAATTATTAAAGTAATTCATTTTGATCCTTTAAATACTACTGAAATTGTAGAAACTAATAAAGGAGAATTAACTACTTCAAGTAGTTTAGTAATTGCTACAATTACTCTTCTATTAATTTTCTTTGTTTTAAATCCAACTCCATTATTAAATAGTGTTCACCTACTCGCTTTAAATCTATTCTATTGGTAATGAATACATTAACATTTTTTATTTTATTCATTCCTGTATTAGTTTTAGTACTATTAGTTGTTAATACTTTATTAGCAGTTAATAAACCATATAGTGAGAAAGTATCTCCTTATGAATGTGGATTCACACCTCTAGGTGATGCTCGACAGAAATTTTCTGTTCAATTCTATTTAGTTGCAATTTTATTTATTGTATTCGATTTAGAAGTACTATTCTTATTCCCATTTGCTGTATCTTTATATGAAGTATCATTAATGGGATTCTGGGTAGTAATCTTATTCTTGGTTGTTTTAACTATCGGATTTGTATATGAATGGTCGAAAGGGGCTCTTAAATTTACAAAAGATCCTTCGACTTCTAAAATTAGTTTATAATTTATTTGGATTATTATTAATTTAATAATCCTTTATATATAGGTTATATATAAATATATAATTTTAGTAAGCTTTAATCTGTAAAAACAGATATATTTGTTTTTTTCCCCAAGGGGGTACCATAGGAACCCCGGAAGGAAAACTCCTCGGGCGGCAGAGCCGCCCGGGGGTCTTGAATATATTTAATACCTTTACAAATAGAGAAAGTCTCCGACTGTGCCGAAAATCTTTCTCAGGGTTAAACTTTCTTAAAAATCCTTCAGGCTTTGCCCAGATGAGACAACCCCAAGAAGTCATGACCTGGAGAACGTAGTGAAATATTAAAACCCGGGATTTATTTAAACCATTTAAAGTTAATGAAAACGTAAATATAATTATTTACTATTTTCAGCAGCTAAATCCATTAAAGTATTTTCAATAATTCCAATTGCAGGTACTAAGATTAAGAACCAAGCAAAATAGAAAGCTGTTGCTGCTTGTCCTAAAGAGATAAATGGCTCTTCTACATGTTGACCTCCACACCATAATAAAATAATAAAATCTACTACTAATAGCCAGAAAGCTAATTTCATTAATGGTCGGAAAGCTGAACCTCTAACTCTTGAAGTATCTAATACAGGCATAGCTAATAGAATTAATAAAGAACCAAACATAGCAATTACTCCTCCTAATTTATCAGGAATAGATCTTAAAATAGCATAGAATGGTAATAGATACCACTCAGGTACAATAGATGCTGGAGTTTGCATTGGATTTGCAGGAATATAATTATCAGGATGTCCTAATTTATTAGGAGCATAGAATAAGAATAATCCTAATACTAAGAAGAATAAGAAAATAGTTACTAAATCTTTAAATGTGTAATATGGATGCATATAAATCATATCTGCATTAGCTGTAATACCTAATGGATTAGTTGATCCATTTTCTTCTTTTGCAATTAAATGCATAACTGCTAAAGCAGCTAAGATGAATGGTAATAAATAATGAAGACTAAAGAATCGGTTTAAAGTTGCATTATCAACACTGAAACCACCCCAAATAAACTCTACTAAATCTTTACCAATCCAAGGGATTGCAGAAAGTAAATTAGTAATTACTGTTGCTCCCCATAAAGACATTTGTCCCCAAGGTAAAACGTACAATTTCCAAAATATAGACACCAAAATTAAATTGACATCTGGTCTATATTCCATGTACCTTATCAATTTATTAATCCTCGAGATTCGTTAATTCTCTTTCTAATAAATATCATTTAAGGCCTTGTGTAGGATATTATCCCCGGAAATCCGACTGTACATTAAGCACCATTTCAGGCACCCATTGGTGACCCAGTCTGTAGCGATGGTATACACCACCGACGGTCTTGAAAAAGATGTCTAATCTTTAACCGTTTTCACCAATATAGCCAAAGAGGCCGTTATCCTCTTCAATACCCCTGTCAGGGTATTTTATTCTACTGAATTATTTCTCTGTATAGATTGCATAATTCTCCGAATAAGACTATAACTAAATATATCATAAAGTGAATGATAATTAATTTATAATTATTCCCTAATTATCCAGTTTTACATACCATTGTTTTTTAAATAGTTTATTAGTATTAATTGCTTTATTAATAGTTTTACGATCACATCCAAAATGTTTTGCCATAAATGTGATACCTGGAAATTTCATATAAATTGTTCCATCTTGATTATAAACTGTTACTGGTTTTAATGAAGAATATTTAAATTTATTTTTAAGTTCTTCTGATCTATTAAGAGCATGTTGTCTTAATTGAGCTTTAACAGAATCTGATAAAGATTTACCTTTGTTTAAAAGACCTACTTGTTCTTTTCTTTCATCTGAATAAATATCTCTCATTTTCTGTTTAATTTCTTCAGAATGTGTATAACCTAATGAATTTCCAGCTTCTAATAAAATATTATAACTTGGTAAATAAGTTTTAATCCAATAAGTTTCTAAAGCCATTAATTCAGGATTATTCTTTTTAGTTACTTCTTTATGAAAGTATTCTAAAATTACAAAAGCAAAAGATTCAATTCCATATTTATTTAAATCAATTGCAATATTTTTGTTTCCTAATCCTTTTAGAAGATGTTTATAAAATCTGCTATAAAATCTATTTGATACAGCACTTCCAATATAAAAATCATTAGTAGTTAAATTAAAAATACCATAAATACCAGATTTCTTTCTAGTTTC
Source organism: Gongronella sp. w5 (assembly GCA_001650995.1). Lineage (NCBI taxonomy): Eukaryota > Fungi > Mucoromycota > Mucoromycetes > Mucorales > Cunninghamellaceae > Gongronella > Gongronella sp. w5. Next base: position 246,774 of record KV441927.1, read on the forward strand.
AGATCTTAAATTTTCTTTAACTTCTTTTTTATTAAGTTCTTCAAAAACCATAATTGGTTTAATCTTATTATTATCTAAAACTGATTTAAGTTTAGGGGAGATAATTAAATTACTTGTCATTACCAAACACTCTAAGTCGTTATTTAGCCATTTTAGGCATGTTTCTTCAATACCTAAGAATGCTGTTGCCATCATTAAAATTAAAATAATAACACCAATACACCATGCTAAAGCTCTAGGAGCTTTATATACTCCATAATATAATCCTCTACCTACATGTAAATATACAAATAAAAAGAAAAATGATGCAGTATTAGCATGTAAATATCTAATCATCCATCCATAATTTACATCTCTCATAATATGCTCTACACTAATAAAAGCTAAATCAATATTAGGTGTATAATGCATAGCTAAAGTTACTCCTGTTACAATTTGAATAACAAGACATAAAGCTAATAAAGATCCAAAATTCCACATATTATTTAAATTAATAATGCATAGCTAAAGTTACTCCTGTTACAATTTGAATAACAAGACATAAAGCTAATAAAGATCCAAAATTCCACATATTATTTAAATTAGATGGTTGAGGTGTATCAATAACAAAATTATTAGCGATACTTAAAAGCGAATGACTTTTTAGTAATTTCATTAAAATAAAAATATTAGACTGGTTAGAGAAAGAAAAAAATATAAACTCTATTTACCGACAATTCCATTCAAATTTTAATAATTAAAATTTGAGATTATTAAATATAAAATATTTAATAAATTCCAGGAGGTAGGGTTTCCCTGAATCACAGAATTTATTAAATATTTATTCCTAATTCCAGATTAAAACCTAAAATTAGTGTTTCTTGTATTAAAAGATTAGACAAAGTCTATTATTTATAATTTATTATCTTACTTATATTTTATAGTAATATTTTATTTATTACCTATATAAAATATTAATTTGCAAGTGGCGAGACTCGAACTCGCAATAGTCTACTTGGAAGGTAGGGGCATTAACCAATTATGCTACACTTGCTTTCTTTTATTAAAATTTAACAAATAATTATAATCCCATCTTTCAAAAGATTAAATTATAGTCTTAGGTTTTATATTTTCTTGATAAATTAAATCAAGGTGATTCAGAATATTTTTTATTAAAGAATTCCTGATTTATTTTTAATTTGGTTTTAAGTCCGAAATATTTATATACAACATTGTTATATATAAATATATTATAATATATTATTTTTAATAAATTAATATAAATTTATGAATAGAGTGGGACTTGAACCCACAAGGATTGTTACATCCATAGTTTAGCAAACTACTTCCTTACCGATTCGGTCATCTATTCTACTGGTATTGATATATATCAATTATAATAATTTATACTTATTTACTATATAAACCAGTTTAAATTTTAAACCCCGGCCGGTTTAACCGGACTGGGTTTCAGGGCTTATAATAAATTATTTCAGCCTGGAAACCTTGATTAAAGGAAAAATTTTAACATATATTTTCCAAAGTTCCTCGATTATGTCCGAGAAATTACCCCTCCGGGAGGATAGATATTATTTCTTTGAATGATCATAAAGAAATATATTAAAAAATATAATTCCCAGGTTTTTGTTTCTAAATCTGGAATTTTGGAAGGACCGGGAGGATAGATATTATTTCTTTGAATGATCATAAAGAAATATATTAAAAAATATAATTCCCAGGTTTTTGTTTCTAAATCTGGAATTTTGGAAGGCTTTGCTTTTTCCCCCGAGAATATTTGGATTTATTTCTAATTAATTAGGGAATAGTAGATTCGAACTACTGACCTTTAATGTGTAAGATTAACACTCTACCGCTGAGTTAATTCCCTAAATCCTTCAAATAATACTTGAAGGTATTTATATTATTATATATAGAAATATAATAACATAATTATTATAATGTTACTTATATATATTAATATATTTTGTCTTAAAAAAAATATATTAAGAATATGGGGTGAAAACCCGGAATCGAACCGGGGACCGTTAGTACCACAAACTAACGCTCTACCTATTGAGCTATTTTCACCATTTATTTTTAAATCCTGGGGCGAAGCTTCTAAGTTCAGATATTCAAGAAGGCCCAAAAGGGCTAGCTTCTCTATCTTCATAAGTCAAAGCTCGTTCGGGTATTAAATAAACGTTTCAGAGGAGTTGAACCTCTACCAACAAGAGCCGAAATCCTGTGCTCTACCAATTAAGCTAGAAACGCTTTATTTCTGAGAGTAAGTATTATAATTTTATAAATTCGAGGCAGGTGGGACTTGAACCCATATCTTCTTACGTGACAAGTAAGGACTTTACCAATTAAGCTACTGCCCCTTATTAAATTTACCCAAGGTTTTTACCCATGAGAACAGAAAATTTACCTTCTCAGGATTTTATAAGAGCCCAAATTACTATATAATTTTAGTCTATACGAATAAGCTCAGTGAGCTAAAATAAAAATAAAATAGCTCATCAGTCCCTTCTGGATGGGTCAGATCTAGGGGCTTATTTTTTCGGTCGAGATTTGAATAACATTTATCTACGTAAAGATCGGTAGATTTATCCTACTGGGTTTCTTATATAAATAAATTATACTCAAATGAAAATTTAACTCATAAGAGTAGGAAGGTTTGTTTTCTTGAGTTTATTACTCGAAGAGGTTGTAAACCAAACCCATAACACGAGATAAGTTTCTTATAAAATAATTTTTATAAGAAAGTATAAGGAGTATAGTTAAGTCGGTTATAATAGGGATCTCCAAAATCTTGGTCGTGGGTTCGAATCCTACTACTCCTGAGATAAAAAATAATAATAAAATATTTTAATTTTAAAAGTAAATATATATTTTTTTCAAATAGAATAACTTAGACCTTTTTTGAAGGTATTTATTATTAATAATAGTCTGGTAACTCAATGGTAGAGTGGTATGTTGATAACGTATAAGTTAGAGGTTCGAATCCTCTTCAGACTAATTAAAAAATATTTTAACTTAGGCTAAGTGCCAGTAAACGCCGGACTGAAAACCTAAAAATTAGGATCCGGAAATAATTATTTTATAAATATATAGGTATATGGCTGACTGGTAAAGCATTTTACTTGAAATAAAACATATGTGGGTTCGATTCCTACTATACCTATTATAATAAGTTTTGGTAGCTTAAATGGTAGAGCGTACGACTGAAAATCGTAGTGAGGAAGTTCAATTCTTCCCCAAGACAATTATTTATATACATAATTACCTATATATAATATAATAAATTATATAAATCCTAAAACCTTCAGGCGGGAAGATATATTTTTGAAAATAACTTCTTCTATTCTATTGGCCGCATAGCGGCCTAAGGATCAGTTCTTCGGGTCAAAGGCCCGGGTACCTAAAGGAAATAATATTGGGCTATACTAGAGGACTTAGGATACTGAGATATTTATAATAAAAAGACCAACAAGTGAATCGAACACTTATCTGGAAGATTTGCAATCTATCGCATTACCAATTATGCTAGTTGGTCATATTTATCAATATTAAGAATAAGCCCTAAAGGATCCTATATTTTAATATATTAATTATAATTAATACTTTACTTATATAAGAGATATTGTAATATAAAAATAATAATTAACTTTATAAGTAATAAATAAATCCCAAGAGGCATGGTTTTGCCTCAGGATTTTTTTTTTAATTTTGAATATATAAAGGGGAAATTTCTGATCGGTCAGTAAGCGAGCTGTAAACTCGTGAGCCTAAGTGCTCCTTGGGGGTTCGAATCCCTCTTTCCTCAAAATTTATTGCGGATTTATGTAATGGTAGCATGTTAGACTCATGATCTAAAAGTGGTAGTTCAAATCTATCATCCGCACAAATATATATTTAAATTAAAATTTTAATTACCCTTCTGGACTATATTTTAAAGCCGCTTAAAAATATTCAACTCGAGGAAAGGTCTTAGGAATTATAATAGTTAACTTATTAAGGAAAGTCTGGGGTTTAAATTTTAACCTGAGTTCCCCGGGGTTCCTATGCGATCCCTCGGGGGAAAAAATCTTTTATTAAAGACTTGGTTAGATATTAATCATAATAAAAATATTTGGTGTGAACCAAGGCAATTTTAAGAAATAAACTATTCCCGCAAAAGATTGTTTCTATCATACAAGCTTTCTTGGGTATTAAATTATATTTAATATAGTAGAGTAATATAACCTATGAAAACCATATATATTTATATAAATATAAAGATATATTAACTATATAACAAAATCCAGCTTATATAATTCTAAGACCCTCTTGAGTGAAGACTTTATCCCTCCTTAAAGGAAGGGTAAAATTTTTAATTATTTAAAAGAAACAATAATATCAAAAAGACCCAGGAGGCAGAGCCTCCCTGAATCCGAGGTCCAAAAGTGGAGCCCCGGGATTCTTTACTTTTTTAAAGAATTAATAATCAAAACCATTTTTATCGGTACTCGATAATTTTTAATTCCAGTATCCATAAAAAATAGTATTTTACTATATATTGCCGGGATAATTTAATGGTAAAATGTTTATCTCATACATAAAACTTGGAAGTTCAAATCTCCCTCCCGGTATTTATTTATATAACTTAAAGATAAGCTCCGGATTCTGAGCTTCTAATTTTTGAAGTTCTTCGGGCCTGGGTTAGATATAAATAATTTTATTCCGTCGCTTAACGGCTACTCTGTTAATTCTGGCCCAAATCAGAGGGTACCTCCCCCGGGCTTAATATATTTATTCTACTTTCCCAGGCATCATTACCCAAATTAATTATTTCCAGGGATGTTTGTATTTCAGGATAAATAGAATAATGCTTACTTGGAGAAATTGGTAAACTCTCCGAATTTAAACTTCGGTGCCGAAAGGCTTGTGGGTTCGAGTCCCACAGTAAGTATAAACCCGAGAGGCAGAGCCTCCCTGAATTCCGGAATTCAGGGGCGAAGCCCCGGGATTATTAATAAATCTTCTCTTCCAGGACTAAAGATTTAATTCCTACACCCTGCGGGGCCTTCGGCCCTCGGGGTTGTCCTATCCGGGTAGAGCCCGGGGGACTAAATTATATATATTAATTAGACCCCATGGTCAAATACCCTGCGGGGCCTTCGGCCCTCGGGGTTGTCCTATCCGGGTAGAGCCCGGGGGACTAAATTATATATATTAATTAGACCCCATGGTCAAATGGTTAAGACATCATAACTTCACTATGGGATTATCGGTTCGATTCCGATTGGGGTTATTATATAAAGTATATATTATATATTTTATATAAGTAATGACATTAATAATTTATTCCCAATCTATTATATAGATTAATTTACAGATGTTTGACTTAACCAACTTTTGGTTGGAATAAAAATAACTATGGTAGCAGCAGCTAAAATTTTAGGAGCAGGATTAGCAACTATTGGTCTAGCAGGAGCTGGAGTTGGAGTTGGATTAGTATTCGCAGCTTTAATTAACTCTACTTCTCGAAACCCAGCATTACGACCTCAATTATTCTCTTACACAATTCTTGGGTTCGCATTAACTGAGGCAATTGGATTATTCGCGCTTATGATGGCATTCCTATTACTATACGCAGCATAATTGCGTTAGTGTCTCACTTTGTTGAGACTAGACTAGAGTCAATTCGACTTAAGTCTTAAAATACAATATTTAATTGTATAATATATACGTATCTGTACCGCTTAATTTAATTTATTAGATTAAGCAAGATACGTACTTCATTATAGCCAACCATGATAAATATCATGTTTCATTATAGCCAACTACAATAAATAATATCCCGGAGCCGTTGGCCCGGGTATTAGTTTTAATAACTATATGATGATACAAATTTAAATTACTAATATTATGAAAACAATTTTAATTATTAAATTACTAATTACTTTATCTATTATTGATTATTTAAGTAATCATTCAAATATTAAATATAATAAATTAGATATTAAATTAATTAAACGTCTAATTAAAAATCCACTAAAAATTTTATTTCCTACATATAAAATTAGTGAATTATTATATTTAGTAGAATTAATTTTATCAGAATCTACAGAAAGTAATTTTAATTTATTAAATAATAAATTACCAACTCAAAATTCATTAGATTATGTTAATAAGATTTCTTTAAATTTTAAAATTAAAGAAAATGAATTAAATAAATTAATTTCTTCAAATAATTTAGAAAAATCTGATAAATTTATTTTAGAATGTTTAAAAAGATTTAATAATAACAATATGGATAATACTGATTTCCCTATTTCTATCTATTTTGATAGTATCTTAGATAGACCACTAATCTTAAACCAACTTAAAAATAAATCGGGAATTTATTGTTGGTATTGTAAACCCACAGGTAATATGTATGTAGGATCTGCTGTGAATTTAAGAACTCGAACAAATGATTATTATCAAGAGTCTTATATTAAAGATAGAGAACATTTACCTATTATTAGGGCTATGGAAAAATATGGAAGAAACAATTTCTCTTTAATTATTTTAGAATATACTAATAAAATCAATTTAATTCGAAGTGAACAATATTGGATTGATTTTATTACTCCTAGCTATAATATTCTTACAATCGCAGGAAATTGGTCAAATCATCAACATTCTGAAGATTCTAAATTAAAAATTTCTAAATCTAGAATTGGTAAATTTCATACTGAAGAAGTTAAGAAGTTAATGAGTTCAACTAGACAAAAAGAAAATAATCCTTTTTATAATAAAACTCATACTCAAGAAACTAAAGATTTAATGAAAGCTTATCAATCTTCAAGAAATAATGATCCTAATCCAGGATTTTTAATTGATCTATATTCATCTGAAAATAATTTATTAATGAGTTTTAAATCTATCCGAGAAATTACTAAATTCTTTAAAGCAGATACAAGAACTATTAAAAGATATTTAGAATCAAATGAATTATTTAGAGGTGAATATTTTATTAAATATGTAAATAATTAATTATATAAATTTTTTTGAATTACAATATAGCTTCCGAATAAATTAGACACATATAGTATTGCTCGAGGTGATTTAGGATAATGTACTTCAGTTAGACAGAAGACAATTATCCTATTTATATAGGTAATATAAATTCTTATAAGTAGAGATAAATTTATCTCTATAACCCCACTATTAAGATTTACTTTATAAATTTACAAATGTTAAAAAACTCTAATATTAATTATTATTATTTTAAATTAATAATTACAAATCCTTGAAAATTACATTTCTTACTTTATTTATTAGTTTGGTTTTTATTTCAAATTATTTATTTAAATAATTCAACAGTTTATTGTATGAATCAAGAAGAATATTTTTATTTAAATAAATATAATCAAATTGATGATTATTATAAACCTTTTAAATATGCATATAAAGTATTAAATAAAGAAATGTATTTACCCTCAGAAAATTTAATTGTTTATACACATAATCAATTATATCAATCTTTTTATAATGAGAATATGGAATGGTTTAATACTTATTATCCAAAACTTAATTCTTATGTTCTTAAAACTGATTCACAATTTAAAGAATGTATTAATCAATATACTAATAATTTAAATGAATGGATTAATAATATTTTTTTACCTGATTTAAAAAATGTTTCTGAATTATTAAATAGTGATAATATTTATTTAAATTATTATCCTAATAATTCAGTAAACTATTCATTAAAAACATATTATTTTAATTTTGCTTATGATTATAATGATATTAATTCTAATTCTGTCAATAAATTTATTACAGCTTGTAATGGTGTTGATGACTTTATTAATCATTTAAATTATTTATTATCTGATAAATTACAATTTAATGTATATAAACCTAAAGATTTATCATTAACAAATGATTATTTTTATTATGTATTAAATATTAAATTTAAATAAACTATTTGCTTTAATGATGGCATTCCTATTACTATACGCAGCGTAATTTGCGTATATTAATAAAATCCTCTTTTTAATATTTCATATGTTAAAAATGAGTCCTCAGGCCGCTGCGCGGCCGACGGACTAGGACTCCATTTTTGGACCCTAGGATTCAGGGAGACTTTGTTTCCCAGAATCTTTACCCATAATTGTTCTTTTGAATAAATTATTGGGATTAATAATTTAAAATAAGATTCCCGCGCCGAAGGCGCTGAAATCCAACCCGGCCCCGCCGGGACCCATAATTGTTCTTTTGAATAAATTATTGGGATTAATAATTTAAAATAAGATTCCCGCGCCGAAGGCGCTGAAATCCAACCCGGCCCCGCCGGGTGGGATTTTAAGGTATTTTCCTTGGATCCAAGTTATCTTGGATCTTATATATAGGTTATAATATATCATATCATCAATAGTTATTGATGATTTATAGAACAAATTTTTTAAAGAATTGATAAACCCGGAAGGCAGGACCTCTCTTAATCCCGAGTTTCAGGGGCTTCGTCCCGGAACTATTAATATTTTTATTATAGGTTATAATATATATACGATTGGCAGGACTTGAACCTGCAAGGTATTACTACCAGCTGAACCTAAATCAACCATGTTTGCCAATTTCATCACAATCGTTTAAAATGTTACTTATATTATATAAGTAAAGTTTAATAATAATTATATATTCATGCTTACCTAGTTCAAAGGTAGAACAGGGTACTTCTAATACTCAAATCCAGGATCGAAACCTGGGGTAAGTAAAATTTAAATAAATCCCGAAGTTATATTTTGTCCCTTTAAAGGGACAAAATATATTATAATATATATAATATAGCCCGTAAGGTTATTAATAATTAAATATAATGACCTGGAGGATATTTTTAAAAATATTTAATTAAATAATTTCAGGTTGGTAAGATTTGAACTTACAATATTTTACACCCAAAGTAAATGCCTTACCAGATTAGGCTACAACCTGATTATAAAAATTTTTAAAATATTCTCTATACCTTAAAATAATTAAACTTGAAGATATTAGTATTAAATGTCTCTGATCTGGAATAATTAGCCCTCCGGGCCCACCCGAATAAGTCAGATTCTACCTATAGCCGGAGTCAAAACAAAATTTTTGACCCAAATTAAATGGCAAATGGTGTAGCTATCTGACATCGGATTAAATATATTGGAGTTACCGAGACTCGAACTCGGACTACTCGTATGCAAAACGAGCCCTCTACCATTTAAGGAATAACCCCGATTAAGTTGTTACTTATAAATATTTATTTTAATAATTTTATACAAACAAGTTGTATAAAATTAGTATCGTAACGCAGCCCTGAGGTCATTTATATTCTGCTGAACAGTCTTTAGGTTTATCTTTTAAAGAAATTCAAGTTTTAGTTTGAATATTCTGAGTTTTAACTGAGAAAGTTTAAATTTAGATCTCTCGGAGCTTGCCCCGGATGGATTCCAGGGTTTGACTCTTGAGAGTAAATATTTATTAAAGGTAAGAGAAATTTTTATGCTGTTATAGTTCAATGGTAGAACGGTAAACTGTTAATTTATGAATAGAGGTTCGATTCCTCTTAACGGCTATACATTATATAATATTATATTATATATTAATACATCATTTATTAAATAACCTTATTCTTAAAGAATTAGGTTAAAGACCAGTGGTTAAATTCAATAAGACCTTGGGATTTAACTTTTAGAATCTCGCTCGACGAAGTAGGATTGGATTTTAGGGCTTTGGCTCGGAATCTTTTTGGGTTATATATATATGTAATATATTTAATCAAAATTAATATTGATTATTTATTAATCCTAATAAATAGGAATTTTATTATCTACATGAACGCAATTTTATTAGATTTATTAGCTTTTGGTTCTGTATTATCAGGAATTTTAGTTATTACATCAAGAAATCCAATTATTTCTGTATTATTTTTAATTGCTGTTTTTGTTAATGTTGCTTGTTATTTAATTTTATTAGGTATTAATTTTATTGGTCTTACATATTTAATTATTTATGTAGGAGCTATTGCTATTCTATTCCTTTTTGTAGTAATGATGCTTAATATTAAATTAGTAGAATTACAAGATTCAGCAGAAAATTATTCTAATCCATATCCATTAGCTTTTGTATTAGGTACTTTATTTATTAGTGGTTTAGGTTTAACTAATCCTAATGTTTCAAAAATTGATTTACCTTCAATCTTTGATTCTATTAATTTATTCTCATTTAAATCTGACAAATTAGAAACATTATTTGTTAGTCATTCTAATTGGGATAATGTATCTGTATCATTAGATCAAATTAATAGTGTAGGTCAAGTTTTATATACTTCTCATGTATTATTCCTAGTAATTGCAAGTATGATTTTATTACTAGCTATGGTAGGACCTATTGTATTATGTTTAAAACCAACAAAACGAATTAGTTAATTAAAATAATTTGGATTTTATTGAATTAAAACAAAAATATTGTATTTATTGCATATTAATTGTTTTATTATATGTCTATACTTGTAAAAAATAAACTTTCGAGATTATATTAAATAAGTTAGATAAATAAAAATTTATAATTTAAAATAACTTTTACTATAAACAGTATTATAATAAAAATTTTAAACAAATCTCAAAAGAATCATTCCAAAGAGAATAGAAGTAAAATATTTGATACAATACCCAGCCAAGACTTATTTGGTTGGTCAGAGAGGCCCTGTCCTCCTGAGGTTTGAGTTTTAGTTATAAAGTTCCTTAGACCTTTGGTCCTAAGATTTAGCTTGGTTATACTGAGCATATTCTTACCCCACCAGGTACTACCTGGTAGGTCAGATCCGAGGCTTGTTCCTCGGGGCGATATATGAACTTTGCTTTAATAGCAATATGACGATATAAAATATAATTTAATTATTATATTAATATTAATAATATTTACTCATGTTATTATCACTTATTGAGGTACTTATTGTAATTGTACCATTATTATTATCAGTAGCTTTTATGACTATTGCAGAACGAAAAGCTATGGGATCTATGCAAAGACGATTAGGTCCTAATAGAGTAGGATATTATGGTTTACTACAACCATTTGCAGATGCATTAAAATTATTTGTTAAAGAATCTGTACTTCCTGCTCATTCTAATAAAGCTTTATTCTTATTAGCTCCTATTATTACATTAATTGTTAGTCTTTTATCATGGGGAGTAATGCCTTTTGGTTCAGGATTAGCATTAACTGATTTAAGTCTTGGATTATTATATTTACTAGCTATTTCTTCTTTAGGAGTATATGGTACTTTATTTGCAGGATGGTCAGCTAATTCTAAATGGGCATTTTTAGGAGGATTAAGAAGTACAGCTCAAATGGTTTCTTATGAAGTAATTATGGGATTAATTCTATTAACTGTTATTTTATTAGCAGGTTCATTTAATTTTACTAATATTGTAAATAGTCAATTAAGTGTATGGTATATTATTCCATTATTACCTATTTCTTTAATGTTTTTAATTGCTATTGTAGCAGAAACTAATAGAGCACCTTTCGATTTACCTGAAGCAGAATCTGAATTAGTAGCAGGTTTCTTTACAGAACATTCTTCTGTTCCATTTGTATTCTTCTTCTTAGGTGAATATGCTTCTATTATTTTAATGTCTTCATTATATGCTGTTCTATTCTTAGGAGGTTATTTAGTACCTTTCTTTGGTGAAGTTAATATTGGATTATTATCTTTATCTGGTTTAAGTTTAGGATTAAAAACTAGTTTCCTTCTATTTATGTTTATCTGGATTCGGGCATCATTTCCAAGATTAAGATATGATCAACTTATGTCTTTATGTTGGACAGGACTATTACCAGTAGCTTTAGGATTTATTATCTTAGTGCCTTGTGTATTAGTTGCTTTCGAGATTTACTAATTTTTAAATATTTAAGGTTAAATATTAATATTTAACCTCTATATCTAAAGGTTGTAAGGAATTTATAATTTTATAAGAAGGGAAATTATAAATTTCCTTATTCCCCTAATTAAAAAGTATGAAATTAAAAATTATTTATTATGACAAACAAAAATTTATTAATTAATGTTTCTATTAAGATGCAAGTGACTTATAATGATTTATCTTTAAATTCAGTTAAAGATTTAATTAAATTAGAAACTAAAAATCGTCAAGGAATTTATTTATTTAAAAATGAAATTTCTAATAATTCACAAGATATCTATATTGGTAGTTCTACTAATATTAGTAATAGATTTGATCAACATATTAAAAATCTATATTCAAATATTTATCTTCAAAATGCTATGAATAAATATGGAAAGAATAATTTTTCTTTTAGTGTTCTTGAGTGGTATGAATATAATAATGAATTATCTAAAGAAGATAATGGATTATTATTAATTTTACTTGAACAAAAATATTTTGATTTACTTAAACCTAACTATAATATTAATCCTACTGCAGGAAAATCTAGATTAGGTGCTAAACATTCTGATAAATCTAAAGAATTAATTAGATTAGCTAATTTAGGTGAGAATAATCCTATGTGGAATAAGACTCATTCAGATGAATATAAAGAAACTTTAAGACAAAAAATGTCAGGAGTTAACAATTACATGTATGGAAAATCGGTAACAGAACTTGTAAAACAAGCTATTAGAGAAGCATCATGTAAACCTGTATATTTATATGATTTTAAGACTAAAGAATTAATTAGTATGTTTTCTAGTCAAAAAGAATTTATGAAAGAATATAAAGTATCACCTAAAACAGTAATTAAATATTTAGAATCAGGAGAAATTTGAAGAAATAAATATATTATTACATCAAATGTATTAAATTAAAGAGAAGATCAGAGCGTCTTTCCCTAGTTCCTCCCCAGGGGGAAGGAACTGATCCCCTGGAGGAACAAGTACCCAGGGAACTAGATTACGATATGATCAATTAATGTCATTATGTTGGACTGGTTTATTACCTGTAGCATTAGGATTCATCATTCTAGTACCTTGTGTATTAGTTGCATTTGAAATCTATTAATTTTATTTTTTATATTCAAAGTAGTTATATAGCCCGGAAGGAAATATATCTGATCCGGGCCAGGTGTTTGGCGGTGCTATCGCCCGGCGCTGGGTTATAAATTATATAATTACCCCATAAATAAAGGTTATATAAATATTTATAAAAATATATCCCGGCTCTAGAAAGTCTGAATAAATAAAGATCTTCCGAGGCTTGTCCCCGGATGGGATCCAGGAGCTTACTCTTGGAAATATAAATATTTTTTATAAGAAAGTATAATTTATTTAAATTTTTTTTACTTTAATAAGTAAAATAAATCCCGGGAAGTAGGGCTTCCCTGAATTCCTAGGTCCAAGGGCGTAGCCTCGGGATTTTACTAATAAGTTGGCTTAGCATAATTGGTAATGCACTCGATTTGTAATCGAGGTAATAGTAGTTCAAGTCTACTAGCCAGCAATAATAACATAATTTTGTTAATTATAAAACCTAGTTCCCCCGGGGGAGGAACTCACCCGAGGGGGACGAGCCCCCTGCGGGCTAGAAAAGAATATTAAAAATATTCTTTTTTAGACTAAGACTCCGGGCCGAAGGCCCGGGTCCTAGTTCCTCCGGGGGAGGAACTCCCCC
>KV441928.1:17451-63115 GCA_001650995.1 Gongronella sp. w5
AAAAAAAAAAAAAAAAGTGAAAGCTAAGATAAGAAAAGAAAAAAGCGACACGTCCGTCTCATTCTCTCTTTTTTTTTATCAGCAGCAAGCTTACGATCAGCAGCAGCACACGTACGATCAACAACAACACGCGTATGAGCAGCAGCAGGCTTATGATCAGCAACAAGGCTATGAGCAGCAACAAGGCTATGAGCAGCAACAAGGTTATGAGCAGCAACAAGCCTATGATCAACAACAAGCCTATGAGCAACAGCAAGCCTTTGAGCAACAGCAAGCGTATGAGCAACAGCAGGCTTATGAACAGCAGCACGCGTATGAGCAACAGCAACAACAATACGCGTATGAACAGCAACAGCAAGCGTTCCATCAGGCGCAACCGGTGTCTGAGCAGCCAAGTGACCAAGAGGTGCAACAACAGCAAGGCGATGTTAACGAGCAGGCGCCCAAGCAAGAGCAAGAACAGGCTCCAAAGGAGGCCAACTTGACCTTTGACGCGTCTGCGCCAGCGACGGTTGAGCAACAGCAAGAGGCGATTGCTGCGCCACCAGCGGCTGTGCCTGAACAAGCTTCTCAGCAGCAGGCCTTCGCGCCTATCGAGGAAATGGAGCCATTGGAGTCGATTCCTGCGATGCCTTCGTCTGATATTCTTCCTCCTGCGCCCGAGCCGCCGTTGCCTGGCCGTCCTGCGTCTGTTGCGTCGTCGACGGCTGCCGTGATGGTGCAGCACGTGAGTTCGCCTCGATTGGACGGCAAGGCGATGATGGTGCCGTGTCCTGATCCCCATTGCGAGGGTGAGAATAAGCCAAAGGCGAAATTCTGCAGCGAATGTGGGCGGCCGTTGGCGACCTTGTCGCGTGCATCGACGCCCGCATTGTCGTCGCAATATGGCGCGTATTCGCCATCTTACGGGCACTCGTTGCTCCTCCAGCAGCAGCAACAGCAGCAGCAATGGTATGGCCAGCAACATGGTGCGCCCATTGGCCTTGGTCTCCAGCCATCGCACGATCCCTATGGTGCGCCGCCCCCCTTTATGCTCGCCACCGTCGGCTATGGCGGCAAAGTGTGCTTGATTTTCCCCACCCAATTGGGCTCTGAAAATGAAGATGGCCCGCTCATCCAGCTCACGCACGTGCGCGAATTGGTCTTGCCCACACCGGAACCCCTCACCCAATTTGTCGGTCCCCTCTTGCATAACGAGACGGTCGATTTGACCACAAAACAGCAACAGGCCATCGACTACATGACCCGCAGAATCGAGCAATTCGCCATGGATCTGCAAGAACTCGCCCCGGGCTCCCCAGATGCCTATCTTGTCGAGACAAAGCAGCTCCTCTGGCAGTTTGTCAAGACCATCATGGACCAAGAGGGCTACATTGGCGATGGGTAAGGGAGAAACATCGAAAAAAATATCGAAAAAAAACAAGAAATTGACTATGTTCAATTTTTTTTTTTTTGCCTTCCCTTCCATAGCAACACGACAGATTTGGCGATCCGCACGCTGCTTGTGCCTGATGAATCGGTGCTTGGGCAAGATGCCGTGGGCATGGTGCAATCGTACTTGCTGCAGGGCGATCGCCTCGGTGCATTGGAGTTTGCCATCCAAGAAGGTCTGTGGGCGCATGCACTGCTGCTTGCCAAAGCGGTCGACCAGGATACATGGCAGTCTGTCATGGACCGATTCATGACGCAGGTGCTCACGCCCCCGGCCACAGCCGACGCGCCCACGTCCACGTCCGCCAGCCACCAAGCCGTCGATGCCCCAGCACTTCGCGTCTTTTACGCCCTGTCAAACACCTCGCTCGAGCATGCAGGTAAAAAAAAAAAAAAAAAAAATGGAAATCTTGGCCTTTTTTTTTTTGGCCTATTTTTTTTTTCTTTCGGCCTATTTTTTTTTCTTTTGGCCTATTTTTTTTTTGTTTGCGCATGTCATGCAAGATGGAAGATCAGCAAAGCCTAATCTTAATTTCTTTTTCAATCCAGTGTCGTACTTGCTCTCTCAGCCATCCAACAAGAGTCTCGAGCAACAGTTGGCGGATTGGCGCTTTGTGCTTGCGCTCATCTATGCCAATTGGAACGACTATGCTATGGACGCCATCAACATGCTTGGCCAGCTCCTCAAGGAGCACGGCTGGTCCGACGCCGCGCAAATTTGGTAAAAAAAGAGGCACATTTGTTTTTTTCCCATTTTTTGATTGTTTACGCCCCCCTCCCCTTTTTTTTGAAAAGCCGCCTCGTCGCGTCACCGACGTTGCCTGTGGACGGGGCGCTGACATCGGATTTGCTGCTGGGTTACCAAGATGGCGACATGGCCGCACCATTGGACGCGCTGTACCTGACGGAGCTGTACGAGTTTGCGCTTTCGCTGCACTCCGACTATGATACCTCCATGCTGCCCTTTTTGCAGGGCTACAAGCTGATCCACGCGTGGTGGCTCGCCGACACGGGCTTTGTCGACGACGCGGCCCAGTATTTGCTCGCCATCCTCAACGCGATCCTTGCCTACGACAGGCCCAACGTGTATCTCAATCGCCAGTTGCTCCAGAGCGTCAAGGAAGTCGCCAAGCGATGCTCCACGGACGCCATCCAAAGGTAAAAAAAAAAATATTTGTATATATATAAAAAAAAAAAACAAAAAAAATCAGGAATTCACGCGTTTCTATTTTATGATTTGGCCCAATCAAAAAAGCGCAATTGTGTCTTTGGAGACCAAGATCGAGACCTCGCAGCAGCAAATGGATGCAGCGGACCAGGGGCAAGGGCAAGAGGAGGGCGAAAAAGCGGGCGATGAGGTTGCACCCGAGTCTTTTGCTGCTCCCGCTGTTCCTGTGGCTGCTACCCCGACCAAGCAGGTGTCATTTGCCGGTGCCAAGGTGATTGAGGACGATGAAACACATGCGCCTGTTGAATCACATGAGGCGGAACAAGAGGTTCCAGACGCTTCTGCCCCAATGGAGGATCATGCGGCCGCCAATCAAGACTCGTACGATGCTTATGGGTCCACGGATAAGTCTGTGCCTGCTGCTTCCAATGAGCATGATCAGGTGCTGCTGGCGCCGGCGCAGCCCAATGGTCAGGTGGATTATGGTTCTTACGATTATCAGCACCAAGCACAAGAAGACCAGGCTTATCAGCAAGATTACCAGCAGAACTACCAGCAAGATTACCAGCAAGATTACAATGCTCAACAACAAGATGACACTGCCCAACATGATTACCAGCAGCAACAAGGCTACAATGGCTGGTATGGCCAGGAAGAGTACAATCAGCAGCAGCAGCAGCAACAACAACAAAAAGAAGCATCGGCCAATGTCGATCAAACGGCTGCCTATGACCATTCTGCCTATGACAATAATACGTATGCTGCGTATCAACAAGACGCGGTCGTCGCCACCGACGACGCGCCGCCCATGGAACCTCAGCCATCCGTGGATTCTCATCAGGCGACGGCTCCTCCTCCAGCAGCAACACCTTCTTATTATGGCACCGCTCCTCCTCCTTCCATCCCCGTGGAACAAGACGTCCAGGCGCCATCACATGACACCACCTCGGCCCAGCCATCGTCTTTTGCCAATGAAGAAAACGACACTGCGCCTTCTGTGGAAGCTGAGGTGTCACAATATGCCCCAGCGCCCCCATCATCGTACCAGCCCGCTGCCTACAATGACCACCATGACGACGATGACGATGACCTTGGCCTCGGCAATGCCTCCACAAAGGCCACAAAGCCCCTCAGTGTCGAGCAAACCGAGCAAAAAGATGAAAAGAAGGAACCCGCCGCTGCTGACGACGATGATGACGACGATGACGAGGCAAAGCAGCAAGAAGGTGCGTAAAAAAAAAAGAGGGAGCATAACGAAAGAAACGGCGAAAACGAGAAAAAGAGAAAAAAGAAAAAAAACGCGACGCGCTTTCCTTCATTTATTAACAACATCCCCTTTTTTTTTTTACCAATCCATAGAACGCAAGGGCTGGGGCTTCTTGTCCATGTTCTCGCGCGCGTCGCCGGCATTGAGCGAAAAGGACGAGAAAAAGGCGGTCAAGGCGAATCTCGGCGAATCGAGCTCGTTTTACTTTGACGAAAAGGAGGGTCGCTGGATCAACAAGCTGAACCCGGATGCTGGTGGACCTGCCACCAACTTGCCGCCTCCACCAAAGGCCAGCCCTGCCGCCAAGTCGCCCAATGCGCCTCCATCGGCCGCGTCGCCTGCATCGCCACCATCGTCGGCAGCCTCTGGCCCGCCTGCCATGGTCGTCCCGCCGCCACAATCATCGACACCGCCCCCAGGCAGTGCCGCAACCGCGTCAAACGCACCGCCTCCCACATTGCGTGCCGCCAAATCCATGAGTGCCCTGCGTGCCGCTGCCGCCATGTCCTCGTCTAATGACCCCTTGCTCGACGAGATGATGAATGGCCTGCCCCCAAGCGCCGCACGACGCGCTCAGGCTGGCAAGCGCAAACCCACGCGCAAGCGCTATGTCGACGTTTTCAACGCACCCGAGGCCACCTAAAAAAAAAACAAAAAAGTGGCGCGCCCCCCTTTTGATTCCATTCCCCCCCCCCAATTTTTTTCTTTCCCTTTGTACGCTCTCGTGTTGTTTTTCAGTGGTTGCGTGTGTGCCACTCTCTCTCTCTCTCTCTCTCTTTCGCTCTCTCTCTCTCCTCTCTTTTTTAGATGATCTTTTTCTTGCTTTCTCTGCACCCCCAAAAATAAATAAATAAAATCACCATCTTTAGTCATGCAAATTGTGTGTGATAGGAAGAGGAGATGGAAATAAAAAAAAATGGCGTGGCGCGTCACGGTTGCCCGTGAATCGGTGCGCGAAATGCGAGATGGAAAAGCCGGACGAAGCATCAAAAGAGGCTCATCTTGGCACACCACGGGCGCGCGCCCAATTTGGTGGGAGGGGGGAATCAATTTCTTTGGGGGGAGAAAAGAAGGGGGGGCATCAAAAATAGGGAAAAAATGTACAAAAAAGAGAGATGAGGATGATAAAAATGGGACAGGGTATAAAATCGTTTGCGTGGGGTGGCGACAGAGAAGTGATGTTGTTATTCAAGGGTGGCCATGGTCGGTGTCCTGCGGCTCTAAACTTGGAAACGATACATAATCGCGCTGGAACGACCATGTCTGCTTTTCATCTCGCCAGTCAATCGTGCACCGCTCGGTTGAAAGGAACGAATCCATGGTCATGGACGACGATGGCTGATGATGGCACATGGGCGTAGGAGGTGGCCGCCGCGGATGCTTGTCAAGCTTCCAGTCGGCAAAGAATTGGAAAATCATGATCATAAAGCAAGCAGTGTGGAAACTGAAATATAAAAAAAGCAGAGCAAAAAAAAAAGCAAAAAAAAGAGCAAAAAAAAGGTGCCATCGTCGTTCCCTTCCGGGTCTCTATTTATACCCACAGTAAGCGCATCCGATGCGAGTGTGCCTCGCACATAAAAAAAAAAAAATTCTCGTGGCACCCACTTATTGTTTGGGTCCTTTGTCCTTTTGTTGTCAGAGACTAAAAGAATTGGGGGAGACGACGTTCTAGGTTGATCAGGTGCTCATGCATTCATCACACATACACACATGGGCAAATTGAACAAGAGGTTCCTTCCTTCCCCCCCCCCCAATCCCTCGACGGTCCAGCCGACTTTTTGTCCCACCGTGACCCAGCGCCCCGTTTGTTGCCAATCCCTTGCTCTCCATTCAAAAAAGGCTGCTTTTGGAGTGTGCCCTTCCCTCCCCCCCCCCTTCGCCCGCGCGCGCCAATGGCCCGCTTTGGCGTCCGCAAGCAACATGGCCCCCTTCTCTCACGCCGCCATGATCATCGTCGGTCTCGCCCCCCCCCCCCCCTCTTTTTCATGAGAAACCGACAAAAAAAACAGGCGATCGATGCCCAAACGCTTGCTCACATCCACCCAACCGCCTACCAGCGCCCATCACCATCCTCGTGGCAGCACGTTACGCAAATAAAAAATGGCAACGCACCAATGATGAACCGCGCAGCGTCAAAAAAGGGGACCCAGCGCAAACCCGAAAAGCGCTTTTTGTGTCGTACCACCCGACGGTGTGATCGAGGGAGAAAAACAATTGCGATCTTGGCAATCAGCCTGCCGGGAACAGTAAAACAAGAGGACAAGGGGGGTCTGGACACCCGGCTCTAGAAAGACATGTCGACGACAATTTTTACTGAAACAGAACATCTATCTTTATCTCGTATACAATATATAAAAAAAATTGCAACTTGGTCTGCCCCCCCTCTCCAATTCCCCCCAGCCAAACATGGAGAAGAGGCCATTTCATCCAAATTGGCCCGTCCATGGCAGAAAATGGCAATTTTGAAACGAAATAGAAAAATTAAGAAAGTACAATTGGCACATGATGGCTGCTTGGATGCCTCGCCCTTGATTCCAGCGCAGTCTAAATCCAGACTGGACGCGCGGAGAGGACCGTGCATAAAAGGGTTCGGCCCAGCAAATGGATCATCATGTGATGACGCCAGGCATTTTCCATGGTCTTGCCATGCACACACACTAAAACAAAGGCGGCGGACGTGAAAAAAAGGAAGCGCTCACAGCCGCGAAAACAATAAGTCCGCATTTTCTGTTCCCCCCCCCCGCCCTTGATAGAATTGTCGCTGAGCCGCCCCTCGTTCAATTGGCAAATGCGCGAAGCCAATTTACCACGATGATGTCATCACGCTCGCTAAAATCCTTTTGCGTGGGTTTGCAAACGGCAAAGGCACAATGAGAGACTCCCATCTCACGGTCCCCCCTCCCTTGTCGTTGCAGCGTTGCAGGGCCGAGCATTGCACTAGAAAACGTCATGGATGTCGGAGGAAAGGGGAGAGAATTCATTCATCCATTGACAAAAAGTTGGAGAACAAACGCCGTTTAAAGGATTCATACGCCTCATCCCTGTTGAAAAGACGTCATTGTTCCAGGAGGTCGGTGCGGTGCCCACGCCACAATGACCGCTTTGGCCCCAGCCCATCACGTCAATGGAAAAATGCGTGAACCACACACCGTGCCAAGACCCATGGGATCGACAATACAGATGCATCGGTGCACACCGATCCCTTGTGCACCCCATGCAGAGTGCCCCTTTGATGTGGTCAAGGATGGGGATATTGAATCATACAAAAAAAAGGGGGGGATTGAGACGATGGACGCGATGCGGCGCTTCAAATCCGCGCCGATCCCCAAACCCAGTTAAAAAAAACGTCATTTGTCAAACTCTGGTACTGTAACCGAAAGAGAACTATGACGCGTCCCATCTTCCCATGGATTCGAGCGGCACGTCTCAGTGGCACGTCGAGAAAAGCCACATGAATACAGTACAGTAGTGCGCCAACAAATGATCATGACTGCGCGCTGTGCGGCACCGTGACACGAGGATGGGGTGACAAAAAAAGTAAAATGACCATACTGCAGCAATGAAAAATGCTGTGGCCCTCCCCCCATTCAAGACAGATGTCGCGCTTTTCACACTTAAAGACATTTTTTCGCTACACGATCTGTTCAGTGGCGCACGACACTGACTTGAAATAAACTTTTGACGCATGTTTGGAGGCCACAAATCCTCCAGAAATCAAGTATGGCTTGGAGAAATCGATTTTTCAGGCATTTCACTTATACCGGCTTTTGGGTTCATTCTTCATTGCTTCATGTAACAATGCTGTAGCACCCAGGGGTGGTAGCCTTGAGCTCGTTGTACAGTATTCTGATAAAGCAGGCTGCGCATACTGTAAAAGCAAAGTTTCTGATATTCCACATTTTTATTTTTACAGTATAGGGCGCACATTGCAATAACGCGCGCGCTTTTGGTGCACTTGCACTGGAACCCCCCTTTGCAGGTAAATTTCAGGTACATTGTACGTATTGTAAACAGGCAGTCAAATCACGTTACTTTTAGCTACCAAGAAACCGAATTTGGCATTTTTGCTACTGTATTTTGCATGGTATTACTGATTTTCCCTTTAAATGATCGTTTTAATGTCATTCCACAAAACGCGAAATACACAGTGAGGCAACAACTTTGCTGCCTTGAACGAGGCGCTGAGAAAAATAGCACAAAAAAGATGCACATTTGACTTTGGAAATCGAAAAAGAGTGTTCCCGGGAATTTGCCGGCTTATGGTGCCTCTAGAAATTTTTTTACAGCCTACCTGCTGCCCGCCAATGAAACCTGCGTCACGACATAAACTACAACGGCCCAGTGTTCATCACGGACCGCTCGATTTTTTTTGGACTCAAAAATGCCAAAAACCTCACATTGGTACTATTTTGCATTCATCTGGTCATCCGCATGGTTGACCCCGCTTAAAATTAGCTGCATCGAATTCAGCGCTAAATTTGCAACAAAAAAGCTTAAACAACCAAAGCGCTACGACCACTTTTGAAAAATTCAGGGGTCACTCAGGGGTCACACATTTCAATCTCAGAAAACGCCAAATTTGGGAAATTTCGAACTCCGAATGATCAATGCATCCCAAACAGGTAACTCCGGCAATTTGCTATTGGCTGACAAAATGACAGGTCGCCCTAACGTAAGAAAAAAGCCCAAAGAGTGACGCATGAACGGCGATCGACTGAGAAAGGTGCCTACTTTGGTCAAGATTTTTTGCAAAAATTTAAGTTTTGATGCTTCCAAATTAAGGTGCATAAATTGCATGGAATTTTTTTCTTTCATTTTTTTATATTATTTTTATTTTGCACATCTTTGTACGCTGAGTGGGCTGCAGCCAGGTGAAATGGCCGATCCAAAAGTTGAATCCCAAGCCAGCGCGCCGCAAGTCACCCCATTAGGTGCTTTGCTTCCCATTTGTTAGTAAAACTGGAATAAAAATCACAGGTTTATTAGATGGTTGGCGAGCAAATCGCGTTCAAAGATTTTGATGGAAAAGTGAATTTTCTCTGCGAGTTTTAGCCATCCATCGATGAACTTGGTCTCATTCGATAGACATTCAACAGATGCCTATGAAGCGTTAAAAACGCCGTGTGTCGTCTAATCAGCAGTTGCCGAGAACATCGAGGTTGAAAATTAATTCAATGTTTGGTCGATTTTTACAAGCGTACAAAGTTCGTCTATCGGGCGCCGAAACAATCAGAAAATGACGCCAGAGTGCGTCTCTTTCGATCGGTGCCATTTTTATCGCGATCCACCAAATATTTTGAGAACCTGTTCTGAATTTGTGAATATATCAAGATTTTGGATTCATCTGCACAAGGACTCGGTTGATTCCTGATTCGAATGTCTTGTCAAAAAGAGACGCGTCGATATAACCATATGTAACTATTTTGGACGACCCACCAATCATGATCATTTGTGGTGCTTAATTTTGCATTTGTAAAAATGTCGAGATTTCGAATTCATCGGTAAAACGATTCAGTGAACCTCTGGTGTTCAACTTCTTGTTGAAACAAGGATGGCAAAATAGTCAAAATGCAAAGGTTGGGAGGCAATCGAATCATGAGTTGAGTTGATCATCATTGAATTTGTGACTACTGTATTCTTGAAAATGGTGCATGCCTCGAAAACGGTTTGATCAACCTCTGGTTTTTTAATTTTTCCTTCAAAGAGAGAGCGTAAAAATAACCAAGTGGCAAAGTTTGGCAATTGTCCAAGCATGATTTTATCGCGAAATGATTTTTACAAAAACGAGCTACAGCCAAATTTTCAGCAATGTCGTGCTCCCCGGCAAACCACATGATTGACCTTTGGTTTTTTATTTTTTTTCTGAGAAGAGAGGGACAGCATCCACTACATGACGGTAAAAGTTTCGTGGAGCTGCGGCGACTCCTTGGCAATGAATTTTTTTTCTAATTTAGCATAAAAAAGGTGAGTCGGGCCAAAAGGCACCTGGAGGGTCCTCGGCTTTGAGAGGTCCAACCTCGACCGACATTGTCAAATCAGTTTGGCAACCTGCACTCTGGTGATCTGAGAGTCATGTCAATAGACACGATGAACCCCTTTTTATAAGCAAATCCGCAATAAAAGCCTGGAGTCGATCGAGCCGTTTTCGAGAACAAAGCAATCAAAGCCAAATTTCAGAAAATGGAATTTTTGAATCAGTTTTGGTCGTACGCTGGTGAAACTGGGTTCATCCGACAGAGGATCAAATTCTGCATTCCTTGTCATAGTAGTATGCTGCAGATTGTGTGGCTCGTGGCCAAGAAAATAGAGCTTAAAAGGTTCCATCCCATTATGCAAGCATACAAGAAAGTTCGTCCATCGGCATTGCCGGGCAGGAATATAAAAAGGACCCTCGTGCACCACGTCTCTTTCCACTTGCAAGTTTTCAGCTTGAACAAATTCAAACTTGATGCGCGAGCGCCGAAGTTATTGTGTATTTTTGGAGAAATGTCGATTTTCTCGTCAAATCCCTGATTTGCATTCGGTTTTCAAGGCATTTCCGAGAACCTGGGACCAAAATTACCCAAGTGAGAAAATGCTTTATGGGGCGAGGAGCCGCTTGATACTGTAACGTGCGGTGCCGATTTTGAAGAAATGAAGAGTTCTCACCGACTTTCCAAGGGACACAGTCGAGGTGAATTGCGCCATGATGAAGGCCAATTTACAGTAGCATCATGCGCTCATCATTTCATGTATTTTTTGTGGTGTCAACATTCGCCTCCCAAGTGGCAGCGACCCGTGTCCTACTGGAGGGCACTGACAAGCAACAGCATGCGTTTCTTCCATCTCGACAGTCGACACCCACATCCACGCGTTGAAAACGTGCGCAACAGGCACGCTACATATGGAATCACACGTCCACCCGGATTCGAGCGACTTTTTGCCACAGCCTGTCATGGATGCGACACGCCAATTCATTCAAGAACTACCGTTGACGACTCTGCAAGTTGTCAGCAAGCTTCACGACAACGTCTACTCTCGCCAAAAAAAACTGACAATTGCATGCTAACTTGGTTCAAATAGCTCCCTATGTTGTAAAAGCGAGGATTTAGTTATGCACAATGTGTTCTATAGTAATTCGTGTTTTAAAAATGTTTTCGTGGATGTAGAGTCGCGTGGTGTTGTTTAAATTGCATGATTAATTGCTGGTTTTTGAGAATACCGCATTTTTGCTCGAACTTTGCATTTTTTTCTAATGCAAGTGCGCCAAAAATTGCTCAAAATGCAATTTATTGCTCGAGTCATGCAAAATTTAATTTAGAATCGAATAAAGTCCTTGCACGATTTTATTAAATTGATAAACTTTTGACAAAATTGCATTCAACCCAGATTTCGTCAAGTCCAAGGAAATTGACCATATCAACTCTGATTCGTAAAACAACGACATTGACAACCTGCAGGCACTGATTCCTTACGACAATCGCGTAGAACCACGCGCACCTGGCGCGCCCAGATCCGTGTGATTGTTGACCAAAAAGCACGCGAGCCTCCTTGGCACCCGCTCGACAAAGCGGAATCATCCTGGTTCAACATCGGCATCCTGGGTCCAGAGGACTTTGACGCTTTGATGTTTCAATTTCCGGCAACCAACGTTTCGCGGCGACCAAGCGATTAGTCTAGCGCCTTCTGGACAGAAATGGCCATTACTTCCAGATCGATCTCAAGACATGCCATCTGGCTGCCATCATTCTAAGGATACTTGTCGCCATAAGCCCCAATAGCTACGCCGTCCACATCATCCACTACTTGTAAAAGTTTCGTGGCACTGTAATAAGTCGGTGACGAATTTTTTTTTTCAAATTTAGCAAAAAAAAAAAAACCATCAAAAAGAGCACGATCTATTACAGTACGTTAATACCAGTGATCAGTGGAAATAATGAGTTACAACCGATTGAGCATATTTCAGAAAAAGGGACCTATTTGGGGCCGGCCTTGACTCGCGCCATCTCCATGATACGCAGTCCGCGAGCGCATCCAATTCATGCGCCTGGAATGTCTCTTGCTGGTGGATGCCTCAACGCGTTGCTCCGTCGGGCGCTTGCCCGTGCCCAACGCCAGGGCCGGCTGATCGTCCTGGACGTCGACGAATCGTTTACATCCAAGACATGCTCCACGTGCGTGAGGCGTTCCCTCGAAAACAAAAGGGTGTTTCCTCAATATGGTCGAATGTACGCATTGCACTCGGTGGTAGCCTGCAAAAGCTGCTCCCGATTGTGGCAACGCGACATTAACGCTGCACGTAACATCCGCGCCCTCGTCAAGCTCGCCACCCTGGGCAACCGCCTCAGCCACATCAACCCCAAGACAAATCCAACGTCGCGTCCCGTAGTGTTTACAAAATCATATGATGCCGGCCGCAAAAGCTGGTCATGATTCCGCTTTTTTTTAAGAAAAATAAAAAGGTAAGCAAGAGTGGAGAAAATGGGAGAGGGGAGCATCCACCGGGGCCGTGCACCTGTCAAATTAATTACAAAATCCCTCATTGCTCGTCAACGCGCAAATGGATCGCGCTCATTTTTGTCATTTTCGTGGTTTTGGGTGCGCGGTTCTTCTTTTGTGTAAGTTTGACGGATTTCTAGAACTTCTGTTTCCAACTTTTGACTTGGATGGCTCCACCAACACCTATGTAAGAAACGTGTCTACATGATTCCAAACATGAAACAGATCATGGAAAGTGGTTAAATCACGTCATTTTCGAGTTTCGGTGGCCATCGGCTCGGGCAATCATCCGATGTGTACGATTTGTGCACAACCTGGCCATCCTTGCCCCGCATTGTTCGCATTGTCGGACGCCATATTTTTTGACATCGATCTGACACCTTGAGTGTGGCGCCATACGCGATCTATCCTGCTTAGAGCTGGTGCTAGGGAAAAAAAAATCGGGGATCCCGCATTTCAATCACGATTTCAGGGATTTTCGTAACATCTGCGCTGTTTTTTATGCCTTTACACTGGTGGAGAGCGCCAAGGATGCGTACATCTTGCAAAGAATGCACCATCTTTTTTTTTTTTTTTTTTTCGTCATCAGGCCCTAAACAATGAACCTTGGTGCAAAAAATTAAAAGACCGCACCAATCCGTTTCAAAAAAAACGCTGATCCCGGCAAAGAAAAAAAAGTTGGAAGGTTTTTTGGAGACACCGAGAATCGAACTCGGATTATATGCATGCGAAGCAAACGTGATACCATTACACTATATCCCCTTCCACAATTTTCTGCGAATATTAGACGTTCTTGAGGCATCTCTAAAATTTTTTGCGGGCGACGACGGCGCGCTGCTGCTGCATGAATAGCTTTTTATTTTTAAAAGCCATTGATTTTTTCTTTTTCTTTGATTTATTGCACCAAAAATCTTTGACCCATTGGAAAAAAAAGATTTGCAAGTCATGCGATGCGAGCATTTGCAACAATAAACCACCTCTCTTTCCGAGTACACTGTCTTGTTTGCTCGTCCAGCAAAACGTGTCAAACGCGTCAAACACGCAAATGCGTCAATTTGCCACTAGCTACTGCGCTGATTGTGATTGGAGGAAATTCAAATGCCGCGTGTGTGTGTGAGGGGGAGCCCTCGACGGTCCATTTTGGCGCCACGACGCTGGGAGCTCAGCGCCAACAGAGTAAAATTCAGAGGAAAAGAGGGTGCTTGGCCAAGCGCCGTGCGCATTGGCAACAAAAAAGTAGAATTGAGAGCGTGAGGGTATCGAGAGCCGGTGTCAACAAGCCGAAAACAAGGAAAACCCAAGGTGGGTGATTTATTTGTATTTTTAGGCAGGAAAATTGCGCAGTGAGGAGGTTGTTACTTGGCTTCTTTTTCTTTATCTATTTTTTTTTTTTTTTTGGTGAGCGACTGTGAGTGACGATGAGCGACAAGCCCGAAGGCAAGCGCGTGCGGCAAGACGAACACGACGCTGTGCAAGGACCGAGCCAAGCAGCTGGTCTGAAGCGCGTCAAACTGGACCACGACATCCCTGCCTCGTACGTTTGCAAGCAACAAAAGTGCCATTGTGTCATTTCGCCAGCAGCAGCGTTCGACCTTTTTCGTCTTTTTTTTTTTAATTTTTGATTTGAATTTTTTTTTTCTACGAAATACTAGGCCCGCTGAGCTTTCGCTTGCTACGCTATCGCTGCAGGAGCACGCACCGATTGTGTCAACGGGCGATTACAGCGGGATCAACCAGTATTTGAGGCAGCTTCACGTGGAGCGATATGGCGACCCCGAATTTCGCGAGCGGTGGTGGGAACACCGGCCCGTCAGCGGCGGGGACAGCAAGGACAATGGCATGACCGACGGATGAAACCTCAGGCGCAACACCCCTCTCCCCCGCGTGGCGAACAAGTTGGCCATCTTGTTTTGTTTTTGGCTGTCATGGATGTCGGTGGGGGGACGCGACCTTGTGACACTGGATTGTTCCGCAAAAAAGGTGGGCGGCAAAAGGCACGACAAGCAATGAAAAATGTGGGGGGCACATATGAAAAAAAAAAGGCAAGCCGCGCAGACTGGGCGGACGGGGACAAAGTTCTGTGACACGTGAGTCTCCAACGCTTGCCTGACGCCGCCTGCTTGATTTAGCGTGCCCATTGTCGGACAAAGGTAACCAAACCCCATTCACTTCCACAGCCCCCTCTTTTTCATGCGGATGAAAATCATCGTCTCTACAAAAAGCTTCTTTTTCTTTTCTTTTCTTTAATTCTGCTTTTTTTTTACCATGGTTTTGAAGCACACATCGTTTGACACGCTCGAGGACTCGGTGTCTGTCCTGCGCGGCACTTTTTTGGCTGGTAAGAAAAGCAAGACACGCTCTTTTTTGTTCTCAGGGCTCATTGGACGCATTTTTTTTAGGAACATCGCGTGAATTGCGCTGGCGCCGGTTGAACATTGAGCGCATCCATGACATGGTCAAGGAAAATGAAGAGAAATTCTACGATGCGCTGGCCAAAGACATGGGCAAGCCGCGTCTAGAGGCGTTTACAGGCGACATCAATCCTGTGCTTGAAGAATGCGTCTACTACTTGGATGTATAATGATGTTTTTTTTTTTTCCTTCGTGGTATTCCCATGCTGATTTTCAAGTTTTTTTTTTTTTTCTTTTTCTTTTTAGAATTTGGATCGCCTTGTGAAAGACAAGAAAATCAAGGGTAGAAATGGTGCTGCCGCCAGTGGTACGACCGTGGTGCGCAAGGAAGCGCTTGGCCTTGTTCTCATTTTAGGCAAGTGACACTTGATTCCACCGGGCCATCGTTTTCTAATTTCCTTTTCAACAGGTGCCTGGAATTTCCCTGTCCAATTGACCCTGGTGCCGTTGATCGGTGCCATTGCCGCCGGCAACACCGTGATCATCAAAGTAAACAATGATAAAACATAGACATTGGCTCATTTTTATCGTTGTGTAGCCGTCGGAAATCGCGCCCCATACTGCGAATTTGCTCGCGGACTTGTTCCCCACGTACGTCGACTCGCGCATGTACCGTATTGTCAATGGCGGCGTCGATGCGGCCACGGCTCTGCTTGCGCAGCGCTTTGACCACATCTTTTACACGGGCAGCACGAATGTTGGCAAGATTGTCATGCAAGCTGCCGCCAAAAACGTCACGCCCGTCACGTTGGAATTGGGCGGAAAGAGGTAAAAAAGTAGCCTATTTTAGCCATTTTCTCATTTCCCCTCTCGCGTCCCATTGCAGCCCGGCCATTGTCACGCAAGGCGTCAACCTCAACACGGTCGTGCAGCGTATTGCCTGGGGCAAGTTCTTCAATGGCGGCCAGGTACATGAAAAAAAGGCCAAAAAGAATAAAAAGGTGGCGAAATCTAAAACTGACATGTTTTAATAGGCGTGCGTCGCGCCAGATTATGTGCTGCTGCACGAATCACTTGTTGAGCCGTTTACGCAAGCGTTCAAGAGCACGGTCACCAAGTGGTTTGGCGCGAACCCCAAGTTGTCGGGGCATTTTGCACGCATGGTGTCGGAGCGCCATTTTGACCACGTGGCGCGCCTGATTGCGGAGCGCGAGAGCGGCGACGTGGTTGTTGGCGGCGATATGGACCGCGAGACGCGCTACATTGCGCCCACGCTGATCACAGGCGTGTCGCCGCTCGAGTCTGTCCTGATGGGCGACGAGATCTTTGGTCCCGTGCTGCCAGTCATTGCCTACCGCCACTTGGACGAGGCCCTTGCCTACATCAGCAGCAAGGAAGCACCGCTCGCGCTGTACATCTTTTCCAAGAACAAGCAAGCCATTGAGCGACGTAAGGCGCCCTATTGAAAAAAAGAAAAAAAAACCACTCACCTTTTATTTTCGGACTAGTCACGACGACAACGCAATCCGGTGGCGTCTTGATCAATGATACAATGGTGCACCAGGCTGGTAAACCCCTATCCGTCAAGAAAATCACGCTCATGACATGATCTGACGCGCTTTTTCTCCTTCTTTTTCTTTTTCTTTTTTTTACAGAATACGCGCTGCCCTTTGGTGGTGTGGGCCACTCTGGCATGGGCAAGTACCACGGCGACAAGTCGTTCGAGACCTTTTCGCACGAGCGCCCAATCATGCAAAAAAATCTGCGCATGGAGGTGTTCAATAGCTTCAGGTATCCTCCGTACACGAGCCGCAAATTGTCGACCTTGCGCATGGTTCTCTCGACGCATCCTGTCGTCTATTACTACAAGCTGCGTCGTGCGGGCTTCCGATTCCACATCAGTTTCGCCGTCCTTCTCCTCCTCTTTTTGCGCTACCGCCGCAGCTTGATGTAGAAAGCTCTTTTTGTTATTTATGAATTAAAAACGACTTTTCTCTTGTCTGTCTATCTGTCATCGAGGTGGCCATTGGGAGGGGCAACCACCCCCGAGCAGCAATTGGCAGCCGGAAACAGGAAATTACACCGTTTGTGGCGCCTTGTGCTGTTGCATCATTTTTTTTTTCCACCTTTGTGGGATGGCTGAGAGGCAAGGCATTTTTTTTTCAAGCGGCGGTTCGATCGATTGGAGCGAGTTCTTGGTGCGCTTTAAATATTTTTTTCACGATTGCCCACTGGCTGTGCCTTTTTCTTTCCTGTTTCACTCATTTTTTTTTTTATAAAAACAAAACACTCATGACGACGGGTGATCACAAGATTCTTGGCAGCAAGGAGGTTGCCGTGATTGGTGTGCCATTCAATGCTGGGCAGCCGCGTGAAGGTGTGGAGGGCGGTCCCATGAAGCTGATTGAGAGCGGCTTGCTTGAGCAAATCAAGGAGCTTGGCTGGCAGCCGTCGTACCAAGCCAATGACGATCTTGACGATCTGCGTCCTGCGCACGATCCGGTCGTCAACAACCTGATCAATCCCAAGTTTGTGTCTGCCGTCACGCAGCGCCTGGCTGATCAGATTTTTGCGTATGCATCCAAGCGCCAATTTGTCCTGACCCTTGGTGGCGACCACTCGCTCGGCCTCGCCACCGTCTCGGGCATCTTCCGCGCCTACCCGGACGCCTGTCTCTTCTGGGTCGATGCACATGCTGTAAGTGATTTTTGTTTTGTGTGTGTGTGTGTGCGTTGTGGTTTTGCATCGGTGTGTCGTGCAAACGCATGCATGGGCGGGCGAGCGTGTCTGTCACATGACGACCCGCTCAATGTTTTGCCAAGGCACAGACAGATGGCTTTTAAAAACAATGGAAGCGTGGGAAGATTGAATCTGATAAGATCTTTTTGAATTTTTGCGGGTTTTTTGCTCATTTTTTTTTTTTTCGGTCTATGACAGGACATCAATACCCCTGAATCCACCCCATCCGGTAATATCCACGGGTGCCCGATCAGCTTCCTTGCTGGTCTTGCCACGCACCCTGATTTTGAGTGGGTGAAAGCTGTCCTCCGTCCGGAGCGTCTTGTGTACATTGCGTTGCGCGACGTCGACGAGGGCGAGAAACGCATCATCAAGGACCTTGGCATCAAGGCCTTTTCGATGCACGAGGTCGATGCCATGGGCATTGGCCGCGTCATGGAGCTTGCCATGGACGCCGTCAATCCTGACCGCTCGCGCCCCATCCATCTGTCCTTTGACGTCGACGCTCTTGACCCCTCCGTCGCACCCAGCACTGTAGGATCTCTCGAAAGAAGGAAAAAGCAAGAATAATTGGAAATTGACGTGTTGATTTTGCTTTTTATTTCTTTTAGGGCACGCCTGTCCGCGGTGGCCTCACTTTCCGTGAAGGTCATTATATCTGCGAGTACCTGGCGGCGACCAAACTGATGGTGTCCATGGATGTCGTCGAGGTAAACGCAAAAAAGGAGCGCGACATGAGCTAGGATCTCAATTTTTTTTTCTCTCGAAATGTATAGGTCAATCCGGCTTTGGAAGACGAAGAGGCAGCTTATCGCACCATTCAAGTTGGCTGCTCCGTGGCCCGCAGTGGCCTCGGAGAAAGCCTTTTGTAAATAGGCTCCCTCCATATACACATAATCTGCCCAATAAATCATAGACTTGCTGCAATTCGTGCACATTGCAAGCTTTTTCACCTGTTAAAGCCAACGAGGTCGTTTTGCAGATGCGCATGGCGGGCGAGAGACGCCCTTTGGGACGCAAACAATCGAGAGAATGAAATGTAAATCAACAGGCTTTTATCATATGTGATTTGTATTTTGAGGAGGGAATTGCGCTTATGAAGTTATGATCCTCGCCTCGTAGGCTCTTGTTCGGTCATCTTGATTGTCATCATTGTCAGCTCCATTTCTGCTTCCATCACCATGGCGTTTTCGTGCGCAAATTGCGTTGTCAACGACGCGGATCAGGCAGCTTGAAGTTTTTTTTTGGTCGGACCAGAGATGATATGATATCATATACGGTATCATAGGCATCAGGAGGACCACGCGCGTGCCGACGTGGGCATCGGTGATCAGTGGTGAAAACGTGATTTTTGGGCATTTTTGATCTACGCGCCTGTTTATTTCTCATCATATACCGCAATAAATGCATCTGGCGTCTCTCTTGTTGATGGATGCGTCGGCGTGGTTCCACTCTACTTATGGATGGTGCTGCTTGCTGGTTTCGGACAAAAGTCGACAATGGGCGGCAGGAGTCGCGTTCGTTCCTGCAATAATATGCCCCTTGTGTTGTGGTATTGTGCTGCCCGATGCGAACGTCGAGGCAAGCGCGGAGCGCGTCAATGTCACCAATTGATTCACTGGCCAGGGTGTTTTTAAACGAAATCGACACCTGGCGTGCGCTGTCAACCTGTCATGGAATAGTGCTTTAAGAAGGGGCGCGGCGTCGTACGTTTGCGGCTTTGCGCCAAATTCGCCTAGCTGACGGTCTCGCAGCGGGAATACTCGGGTAAGCGCGTGGCGTATGCAAGGACGGCTGTGATGATTCTAGCCTCGTGTTTCGTAGCCATGCTCTTCATCAGCGTGTCCGTAATTTTGCGCAATATCGTGATGGCTTCTTGGTTGGAAAGCCGTTTAATCTCATGCTAGGCCCCCACGAAGTGCTTTTAGAGGTCGTAACGCGCCGTCACTGGATGTAATATTTATTTTAGAATCGATCAACATTGTGTTGCCCTCACTTAGTAAAAACTTGAATCAATCAACATCAGCCAAAATGTCGTAAAGTGCGATTTCCTCAAAATTTACCAAGCTAACAAACACCGTGCACGTACTTTATTGGATTTTAAATTAAATTTTGCAGCGGTCAACGGAACAGAATGGCGATTCAAGCTGTTTTGAGGCACTTTCATTAGAACAAACCGCAAAATTTGAGCTAAATCGCTGCGTGCTCAAACCCAGCAATTGGACATGCAATTTAAACATCACTATGAGTTCCTACACCCTGGATAACACCGAAAACATATGCTGGAGTGCCATATAGACGGCCAAACCCCGGGCAGTGGGAATAATTCATTTTCAATGCTTTTCAAAGTGCGCCCGCCCCCTTCGGTGCCTCGGCTACAACATGTTGCTTTTTTTCGGCAAATGTCCATCATGTGCGCCCGCTGTGAATGCTGGTCCGAGCCCTATCCATGGCGCTGATTGACATATTCGTCCAATTCGTCGTCAGCAGCGTCCCGCATAGACAAGCCGTCAATGCTCAGGCGATGGTGAAGGAAAGCGGGGGTGTGCTGCGGAACGGGGCAAAAAGGGGCCGTGAGCGTCAAGGATGGGTTGATGCAACAAATCGCGCGAAGCGGCAATTTATTTGCGTATAATGCACAGACCAATCTGTGTTTAAAGCCGCGCAACGATTTCATCGCCTTGAGAAATATATATTTGTCTTCTGTGTCCTTGCGACGCGTGACTATCATAGCTTGAACGACTAGGGAATGTTGTAATTGTGCTGCTTTCGAATGTGCTCGTGCAAATTGGTGGCATTAGCGAAGTCACGCTCGCTTTGACTGCATTGGGGATGTGAGCACTCGTATGTCAGAGTCACAATTCGTGTCATACGACAGGGAAAGCGTGGACCGGACATATGTAGCGATCATAGAGGAGAGAATCAGGCACCGACAGGAGGCGTCAAAGCGCTGAACACAAAAAAATCAATCTCCGCGGTCCGGTCAATGTCCGGCATCCATTTGGTCGAGCTCATGGCTCTCGTGCCCCAGTGAGCCCGCAACTAAAAAAGAGTCGGCGTCTATTTTTCTCCCTCCTTTTTTCCTTCCTTCCCTTTCTCCACGTCGAACAATGAAGTAAGTTGGGGCATCCATCCATCGTTTAGGCATCATGGCATCCATCCATCCATCGTATGCACACAGATGTTCATCTTTTTCTTCCATAGGCTCGAAATTTGTTCGTTCTCCGGCTTTAAGATCTACCCTGCCAAGGGCAAGACCTACGTCCGCATTGACAGCAGGTAAAGAAAAGAAACCGACACGGCCCACACGCAACTCGATCAGGACACTCATCACTTTTTTCATGATTTTAGAGTAAGTCACCTACCTCGCACCCATTCATCCTCTTTTCCCAGCGACATCAGCACGACTTGCGCATAGGCAAATCGAACACGCACGCTTGCTCGCCGCAATTGACGCCGCCGGATCACACGACTGTGCCTAGAGTGACGGATGAAGGCTCCATTTGCTGAAATACATCCATGTCGCTCTTTTAGACACGGTCAATGTGGCTCCAGGTGTGAGCGTGCGTGCTCTGTTTGCCGTGCCATGACACCGTGTCTCTTGCGCGCCATCCAATCCCACCGATTTTTGCTCATTTTTATCTTTAATTTTTTTAGACCTTCCGTTTCATCAACGGCAAGGCCGAGTCGTACTTCCTCCAGCGCCTGAACCCCCGCAAGATCCGCTGGACCACGATCTACCGTCGCCTCAACAAGAAGGGCATCACCGAGGAGGTTGCCAAGAAGCGTTCGCGCAAGAATGTCAAGCACGAGCGTGCCATTGCTGGCACCTCCTGGGAGGCCATCCGTGCCAAGCGCAACCAAAAGCCCGATGCCCGTGCTGCTGCCCGCCAGGCCGCCATCGCCAAGTCCAAGGCGGCCAAGGCTGCCAAGAAGGCTTAAATGTAGACCCCCTTTTTTCATGCGACTCACCTCATAAAAAAGGACATTTGTGCCAGATGAACCCACACGATCGAACAAGGCTAGAGAAGAGGGATGGTGGACGCGTCATTTGGATGTGAAAAGGGCCTTTTTGCTGGACAGTCGGCCAGTTTTCGTTTTTTTTTTTTTAGTTAATTGCGAGTGCCATTCCAGGGGCCCATCATAACTTTTGTAGGTCGCACCGCAGCCACGCGTGCTGCCCCATGAGTGGATTTCACAGGCATCAGCAATATTGATTTTTCGAGAAATGGGTGTTTTAAAGCGCTTGAGGTGATTTTTTTTTCATGTAAACGGGTTTTGCGCGATATAATTGACGCATAAGAACCGAGCAAAGCGACATTTCCTAAGACGGTATAATGGAAAGCGTGGGCTGTGTACACTTGCGGGCTCCATGGCGACACGCAATGACGCATGCCTACGCGTTGAATCATTATTTCGTTTTCGTCGCAGGATGGAATCATGCACAGCGCCATTTTCTTTGCAATCACCAATTCCCACATGTGCACGCGGCTGAAATGCGCGAAGATGCCATGCTTGCGGTCACTGGGATCTGCTGTCGCCGCATGACTCTCGTTTAAACTAGAAAATGGCGAAAATGACTGCAACTCATCAAGATATCCGTAAAAGCGAGACAAAATACACTTGCTTTGCGGCTTGCACGTCGCATTGACTTTTAGCTGGGTGTCAGCACGGCTGGATTGATTTCATTTTTCGCGGGCGTGAAGGCCATACGTGATTTTTTATGATATCGCTTTTCGAGCGAGGTCATCAGTTGCAATTTGCGTACATGATCCCTTATTTTATTTGAACCAGCTGGACACGGAACCAGAAATGCAACGACGCCTGGTTTTTGTGGTGATCGGCTAGTTGATTTTGATTACAATGCTTCTTTACCTGAAAAATTCGAATGTTCAAACACAACTTCTCTCCTGGTAGACCTTGAGATCTTCAAATTGGTGCATGGGCTTCAATGACCAATGCGAACAACTGGTCCAAGGTTAACGGAAATCGGAAGAGTGTAGCACGAGTTACGTTGGTAATATTTGTGGTTTGTCACATTTTGGTGCTTTTGCCAGTAATTTGTTCAATTTTTTTGTGCATTACACGATCGTGCTTGATTGTGTCTGGTCGTTCCGAACTTTATAAGTAAATCGAGAATGCCCAGAGCGGTGGTCGCGTAAATCGCGATTTTGTGTTTTAAGAACGATTATGCGCATTGTTGGCGTCACAAATGTCTTTGCATGGCCAGTGGCAGCTTAGCCAACAAGCTGGAGCGCAGTACATTCATTTGAGCCCACATCTGTGTTTCTGGGACGCTTGGATGACGAGCAAGGCACGTTTGAAAATTGTGCACCTGACCATGCGGGACACGACGGATTTTGGACGAAAATCATCAGTGTTCTCGGATTATCCTTTATTTTCTAGGGATAATGGGGGTCCATGGGCACTCCACAGCAGTGCAAAATTTTACCGGGATCTATTGGAAGAATATCGAGAAAAAGACGGATTAATACGCAAAAAATCCGGTTTTCAAACTGCTCTTTTTCGACGGAAAACCAAGCTTCCGCCCTCAAAACCCTGACATCTCGTGGAGAATCGCCGGGCGCGTTTGATGTATTTAAATGAAGATTGGTCGAAATGCGTCGTGGCGCGTATCGACGCGTCGAAAAAAACGGGATATTTCAACGCATGATAGCTCGCGCGCAATGCGCGTATCCATGTGATCACCGATATCCACAGGAGCGCGCGGGCAGACGACGCGTGCATGCCAAATTCCAGGCCAGCTGGACTCGATTCCAAGGCAGAATGATCACATCGACCGCCTCTTGCAAGTTAAAAGTCTTAAAAAACAGTAACCGTATCAGAAATCTGAGTGATGCGTCATCCGTGGTGTCCACCGCAGCGTTTCCCACAGGGGGCTGCGCAAAGGGCACAAGCAGGTGGCGTCAGGTGGCAAATGGTAAAATCTGTACGCTATTTCTACAGGGTATGGCGGGGGTGCGCGGCTTGGGGCGCCGCGCGTGACGCAAGGCAAGATGGCTACGGCGACGTGAGACAATGTAGACGAGACGAAATGCTAGCCAAGGGCAGCAAACGGCTAGAGAGGAGCCAATCCCTTTTACAGACTCGTCGCACTGATTAGTTTTGTGCTACAAGAATGGTCTAAGCCTTGAGCATATTCGCCGTGACATATGTGAGGGCGCCGAATCTTGTTTCTTTCCCTCTTTTTGTTTCTTATTTTCGTCGACAAGAAATGATATCATCCCTGTTCAAAGGTGTCTTTCGGTCGCCAGTGCGCTCAGAATTGGAATCTCGATCAATCAAAAAGACTGTGTTGCCAATAAGCTCATTCGCAGCATCGGGAAATTCTCAGTTAGATCATGCGTTCGAAATCCAGAGGACAGATGGCAATGTTGACAAGGTTGCTGCCGTTACAATCGCCTATGACGACTCTACATTATGTTCAATATTCGAATTTGTTTGTGAATTGAAGCACCCTGACACCTGCGCCCCCGTGACGCACGAAGCTTTGAAGATGTCAGCGTCGCGAGCTATAAAATTAATCGACAAAGCAATTGGGGAGCATATCGACATTATCGCGGAAACCATTCCGTCAGAAAGTGACTTAATGGAAACTAAATTATACGAGGATGATGATGACAAAAACTGCCTTGTTTTGTTATTCATGCTTCAGATTGCGCTCAGTTTAAGAATGGCGAAGACAATTTACGAGTACAACGGCGACACGACTTTTTGCAATCAATTTATCGTGATTCGTGATTCGTGGTCTGTTCCGACAGCTCTTTCACATGCCTGCTGAATTTAAATCAATGTGGTTCAAAAGCACAATGAAGACATCGCCTGTACTTAGTTTAACAGTGCCTTTTGATGGGTTTTTATCTCACCACCACCCAGCTCTTGCAGGCGCGGCATACCACCTTTTGTCTCATTATCATATCGCAATTAGACCGGCATCCTATTCTGGTTATTTTAATTTGAATTATGGAACCGTGACAATGCCAGATAATCACCAACAAGCTTATGTCATTCAAAGTGGCTGGTGTCTTAATAATGGGCGCAATTTGACTTACAATGAACGCGTCACGGATCGCGGATATCTCATGCCAATTCGATTCCATTGGGCAATTGTACTTGTACTTTTTATTGGTGGCGTGATCTTTGTTGTCGCAGTCAACACGCTGAATCGCGAGTGGATGGATAGTGCTGGAATTGATCCCACGAGTATGCTCAGTCTCATTATTGTTTTGATTGGCATCTTGACAACAGCAATGAAAGCTGCCTTGGTGGAAAATTGGACGTGGTACGACTTTATCCGTGGCCGCTACTACGTGAAGCGTATAGGCCATGCCCATATTAATATGGTTGCTCGTGATGCCATCAAGGCGCTCATGGATCAGCAACTTTTTTTCAACAAGAATGGGTTTTCTTATGTTGCTGGATGTTCCGAGAACGGTCCAATTGTCGCAGATGTACCTGTAAACTTTGCGAACCTGGCTCAGCATGGGGTTATTGCCGCGCGGTACTGGCAGCAAAATCCTGAATTTCGAACCTTATGGAACTGGAACGACTGCATTTTGCTATCCAGTGGTCAGCCTGGAATCTACAACTTGGAAAACATTGGCAACAATATTTATGTAACTCGAGATGAAAATACTGACTATGGTGTCGTTCTCACCCAGACTACTGACATATTGTTGCGTTGAATCAATTAAAGTACAATAAACCGGAAGATCACGCCTGTGATTTATCTCCCATTGGTTTAAATGAACTTTTGCTCTCTCAAAGAGTATCCAAAATACATATTCGGTATTTCATGCGATAATATGCCTTAAAATCAGTCTACATTTAACAGCAATGGATAAAATGTGGCCACTGAAAGGTGAAAGTAGTAGTGGTGCGATTTCGGATTTAAATCCAGGCGGTAAGTCTGTCTTCAGCGGTGTCATTCTGGTACTTTTTGCTTCAACGCGTTCATCCTTGGATTTCAAGTTTTCTCGACAATCGGTTAGTACAATATTTCTGTACGCGTTACGTGCATAAATTAGGGTCAAAACAATCCCTGAAGATTTCACTTTATGAACCTCCCAAATAGACCCGAATTTGATATGAGTGATGTTCCAGCAAGGACGTGACAGCTTCAGGTTTTCTTGGCGACCGGCTAGTGCACATTTGAGAGATGATTTTTTATTATATCGCGTTGCCCAATGGCTAGAATGTGGTGTTTTGGTGTTTTGATGACGATTCTTCACAACGGCCTAGGCACCTTGGGTGCATCGCCAGCATAAGAAATGATGCGGAAGGTGCGTTCCTGCTACACCCCAAGTTTCGCGGCAATCCGCGACATGTTTTCGATATTCGAATTTTGGTCAGGGGTTCATCCCTGATTTTGGCGTTTTTTCAAGGGGCTGGTGCTCGCCATCTACGCGACCTAGAGATGTGCGAATGGGCTCAAATGAAAGCCTGTTCAAGCCTTGACACGCCCTGCACGAAAAAAGTATCGGTTGCCCTTGGTGGATCTCTTTGAAAATGCAAAAAGTTGCAAATTTTGATTTTTTCGTCAGCCGATGCTGTCAAACGGAATGCTGCGTGCTGAAACGGACATTGTTGGATGCACAAGACGCACCTCATTCGTTTATGTGCGCACAGCAGCCTTGGTTTATCAGCAGGATCGCGCGCAAAAGCAAATTAGGGCCAACGGCGGCGTTTGAAATCGTTATACAAAGGTACGCGAGCGCTCATTTTCGCCTCGCCTCGCTTTTCCTTCTTGTTCCTCATTCCTCATTTTCTTTTACCATTCCCCGCATTCCCCCTCTGTTTTTCTTTGCTTGTTGCGCAACAGGATGGATCAGCTCTCTCCAGAGGACAGTATGGTGGTGCCATGGCAGGCGCTCATTCATACGCGGCTGAAGACGCTGTCGCGCGAGCAGCTCCATGCGTTGATCACGGCATGGTACGATTCGCCCGAGCTGCGACCTGCGAGCGAAGGCGCCGAGCTCAAGAGTTATAATGGCTTAACCAAGGTGGCCATGGTGAATCGCATGGCGATGATTGATTATGTAAGAGAGAGATGCAAACGCGCAACTTGGCTGGTTTCATTTTGTTGACTCGCACGCTTTTTTATATAGCCCGACGGATTGACGCTCTATCAATACAGCCAGCTGGAAAAGGAGTGTAAGCATCAAGATGACTCTTTCTTGAGAGCGGCCATTTTCATGCTTCCCTTTTTTATTTTTATATTTGAATGACAGGTTATATCAGCAAGTCGCACAAGCGCCATTGGAGGCTGTGGAGGCTACGATCACGAGGTAAAAAAAAAAAAAACGCGTGTCGACGCGTTTTAAACCGCGTCTTTCTCACTTTTTGTATTTAAATGTTAGCTGGCGCGTCACTTGACACAAATCTTGCGATTCACGAGATCCGCGAAAGGCTGCGCGCGTACCTGTCGACGTTTTTCAAGACGGTAAAAGCGGGCAATGGACGAGCACTGGATTTTTTTTTTATTTGGGGTGCCATTGACGTGTTTTTTTTTTTTGAATTTTAGCATGTGCTTGCGTTCCATCATGAAGCGACGGGGACAAATTGGTACCGTGTGATGGCTTTTGTGACACGGAACGATGTGGAGCTCCCAAGACAAAGTTTCCAGATGATCCATTTTCCGCACACCGAGTACGTGATTTACAGCCAGATGCGCGGCGTGGACTTTGTGGCGATGCGGCAGGCGGTGGTGCGTGCGTTTGGCGCGTCCACCGTGTCGTCTGAGCCATTGTCACACTCACGGCTGGAAGAGATGATCCAGGTGATCCAGCACCGCGCGAGTCTGGGCCGATACGCGTCCTTTCGGCATCTAAAGGACGATGCGCAACAAAACCCATTGATACCCACCGACGAGCGGCCCGTGGCGATGCATACAGACACGCGCGACATGTACCGGCGCGCCGCCTACCTCGACGCCACCGAGGATCGCCGACGGATCGTCCCCGTCCAGTCCGACGCCATAAAAGCACGCTTTGACAGCGTCGACGACACCTTTGGCCACCATCCGCTGGAAGCCATTCCAGAATTGCGCATGCGTGTAAGACGCGAAAAGACGAAAAAGAGATGAAAAGATAGAAAATGGAGGCGAAAAGAGGTGAAAAAGAGACGAAAGAAGACGTGCATTCTCATTTTTCTTTTACTTTTATGTGGTCCAGTTGCGAGTGACGACGGATAAGGCTGTATACAGCGAGGGCGTGCCGCAGGCATGGATGTTGGACGACGAATTGGATCCGTTTTGCGCCGAGGACATGGACGAGGTGGATGACGGCGGTGAGCAAGGCGGTGAGCAAGGCGATGTGGACAACCATGACGACGACGACGGCGACGAAGTCATGAGTCAAGATGTGGGCATGGTGGACGTGATGATGCGCGTGCACAACGATGACAAGGACATGTCGTCGCATTTGGTCGAAGATGACGATGGCGGCGACGACGACAATAGCTCGCTTGACGTGGGAGGACGCAAGAGCACGGGGTCCAAGGCGGACATGTGCCAGATCGAGATCAAGATCAAGGGCAGCAACGTCATGGAGGGCCTGCGCAAGATGGCCATCGATGGCCAAATGGACACACCGCTCCCCGAATGGATGGCCAGCCTTGCATCCTCCGGCTCTTCGGACTGCATCCTCACCCGCAGTAAAAAATAGCTCATTTTC
The DNA here is from genome assembly GCA_001650995.1 of Gongronella sp. w5. NCBI lineage: Eukaryota > Fungi > Mucoromycota > Mucoromycetes > Mucorales > Cunninghamellaceae > Gongronella > Gongronella sp. w5. The sequence goes on from KV441928.1 coordinate 45,580, forward strand.
CATCCTCACCATTGCATCCCGTCATCTGAAAATAATGAATAAAACGCATCCCTCTTTTTTCTCTCTTTCGTGCCCATTGGACCACACGGTGAGACAGCGCGCGGGGCGAGCTAAAGATCGCGAAAGGCGACGCGCTTTCTATTTTTCTTTCGTTTTTCTCTTTTTTTTTCTTTTTTTTCTTGTTTTTTACCGTGTTTCTTGCCGTTGACCGCGCAGTGTGTGCGTCTGGCTCATCGGCTCCACGGATGCGGCTCTTTTGCTTCCAATGGCCCCGTAGCGTAACGCGACATCGTGTGACGCGACGCATTTTCGCCTTTTTTTTTGTCCATTCCATGTACCATCTCCGTGTAATACGTGGACGCGTCGCAGCACGTGCCCGTTGTCTCTGTATGAAACCGTCAATGGTCAATGGCACTGACGTTGCACCCGACGAGGCTTTGTGTCACGCAAAATGGGGGTAAATCAACTTTTTTTTTTTATTTTGACACATCCATACAACAACAAAGGGTTTTCTAAACAAGGGGGGGGGTGAGGGAGACGAGGCCATCGCCGGGAGTCCCGAGCAGCGATCAATATGCCCAGCAGATCCGAAATGGCGAAAAGCGAGAAAAAAAGAACAAAAAAGCAAAAAAAAAGGACAATGCTATGTACACAGCAGGGTGGTGGAAAAAAAAAGATATCAAGTACGCATAAAAGTAGAAGGTTGGGGGAAAGACAAAAAAAAGAAAAAAAAAGAGACTAATCACGCTTGCTGTGATCATTGTCGGCATCCTTGGATTGGTATTCGTTCACATGACTCGAGGCAGGTTGATGTGTGGTTGGCGTGTGCGGCTGCTGCGGCGACCCTTGCTGCTGCTGCTGCCAATGCGCGGGACTGGATAAAAAAAAATGGAGATGGGTGGTCAATATCTGTTTTTCTCTGTCTCTCTCTTTCTTCTCTTTTCTTTTTCTCCATTTTTTCTCTCTCCAATTCGCTTACTGGTCATGGTGCGAGGGGGGTCCATAGGACTGCGGGTAGTAAGGGACGGTGGGCTGGTTTGCGTAATAGGGGGGTTGATTTGGGGTGGAGGACATGCGTGCGCGAGCCCATTGCTGCTGCTGTTCTTCCTTGATATGGTCATAGGCCGATGGTGCTGATTCCGATCGATGCATGGGAGGGGGTAACGACGTGTAAGGTTGCGGGTAGGATGAGGAGGACGGCGGCGCGTCGTAGATGGCGTCTGGGCGCGTATGGGGCTGTTGTTGTTGTTGGTGTTGATAAGGGGGCGGCATGTACGCGCCCGGGGTGCCTGGTTGCGAGGGGGACGCGGCATAATCGTAGCCATTGGGATGGGGAGGAGGAGGATGCGACGGGTGTTGTTGGGATGCGGGATGTTGCGAATGGGGCGACGATGGCGACACGATGGCGCCCTGGGGGACGCCGGCATAATAGGCGCCTGGTGGGGGCGGCGCGTGGTGGTGATGGTGGTGATGTTGCTGCTGTTGCTGCTGTTGTTGGCCATAGGGGGCATAGGACGCGTAATCATTGCCGTACATAGCGGGGTAAGAGGAGGTTGGGGGCGGCATCATGGGTGGGGGTGGGCCATTGAAGCCTGGGTGGTGATGAGGAGGCGGAGGGGGAGGCGCCGCAAGGCTCGCGACGCGAGGACGCATGGGCCCTCCTGCGGAATTGGGGGTGGGAGGCATGCTGGCGGACGACGCGTCGTAAAAGGCCGGGTGTGGCGGAGGAGGCGCGTGGATGAGAGCCGGAGTGCCTGGGTTCTCTGCATAATGGCCAGGGCTGCGGCCACGCACCACCAGGTGTTGAGATTGCGTACTGGCCACGTGCACCATGGTCCCCATGTTGCGCGTCTTGGCATACAGGTCCATCACAAGCACATAATATTGCTGCGCCGCGCGTCGCTTGCCATTGTTGGCCGTCGCGCTCTTGAATTGGATACGTTCAAACGTCACAATAGATTGATTCGCGCCAACAGAGCTAAACGTCAAATTGCCCCCGGGACGAATAGGCTTTGCCGCAGGCGTCGATTGCGGGCCCTTGTCGCGCTTCGCCGTGTGCTGCACCAACGAAATCTGCTTGTCACAATCAGACAATCGCGCAGACAATCCCACATAAAATTGCTCAATGTCGTCAAACGAGTTTTCAGGCAACCGAACCACACACGGCAAGTCTTGACCGTCATAAAGCACCATCACGCCTTGAAGGCTGAATGCACAGCTCACTTGGAAATAATTGCGTCGATAACACGTCCAATCATTGTCCGCCATGAAGAATCCGCGGTCCACCTTGCTGTTGATGCGCACATCCAGACTAGTTTCATAAAAAAAAAGCGTGAATATATATATACATATGTATATTTTCATTTTTTTTGCCTCTTTTCCGCGTCAATTGACTTGTTTTTTCATGTCCCTTTTGCCCCTTTTTTTCTTTCCTGTTTTTCTTTCTGTTTTTGCCTCTCTGACCTCTTTTCCGCATCAATTGAGCTCAATTGACCAATTTTAACGTCTCTTTTGCCCCGCTCCTGTTTTTTTGTTTTTGTCTCTCAGGGCCTCTTTTCGGTATCAATTGGGCTCCAATTGATATCTCCTTTGCCTCCCCGCCCAAAAAAAGCAAATATACTTACATGGTGTTGCGGTCCTGGTGATAAATATTGCCATTGTAGGTGGTTTCGCTAAAAACCGGCCCATCCGACGTATAGTCCGAGTCGCGACGCTTGCGACGCGGATGGTTTAGCATGTAGGGCGCGGGTGCGTGCTGCATAGCGGCAGCAGCAGCAGCAGCGGCAGCAGCACCGCCGGGCGCGTCCGCTGGTTGCGACGATGAGGGTATGGAAGGCACGACGTGCGACGCGGCGGCCGGCTGCTCAAGCGCGGCAGCTTCCTTGGTCGGCGACGCTGGCTGGGACGTGGGCTTGGGCGTCGTGGGCTGCGACATGGGGGCACTAAAATGAGAGAAACCCAGAAAAAAAATGAGAAACGACGAAAAAATAAAAAAAAATAAAAAACGGCAAAATAGGGGATGCCCCAACACGATTAAAAACACCCATTTACCTCGAATACACGGTGGACGACGACTCGGGCTTGCCGGAATCGCTGTTTGCCGTGCTGTTCTCGGCATTTGGTTGTTCTTGCGCGTACAAGTCACTGTTAAAAAGAGGAAATGGGGGAGGGAGGGAAAAAAAATGTGTCAGTGCACTTTTCATCGATTGCGTCGCTCGCACAACGTCACAAATAAACACATGGCTTGCTTGGTGCCCGAGTTGCACGCCTCTCTTTTTTTTTTTTTTTTTTTTTTTTTTTTTGGCTGTTGGTGTGCATGAACAGGTATGATACGTGGTCGCCAATTGGGGGATGAACTGTTGGTATCTGCCAGTCCATGACGAGTTGCCCCCCCTTTTTTTTTTTTTTTTTTTTTTTGAGTTTTCGGGGAACCCGCTGTCACCCGCCCGCTCGTCCCCCTTCCCTTTCTCGGCTCTCGCCTCCCCCCCTGGTGCAAACCCCCAGGTTACCTTGCTGGATAGTCCATAGTCGAAGAGGGCATATACAAAGGTGCCGAGCTGTTGGCAGGAAGGATAGGTGACGATGCTTGGGGCACGGAGTGTAGCATAGCAAGCTGTGGGGTGTGAGTGTTTGTGCGTCCCAAAGGGGTCAAGGTAGAGACAAAAAAGAACAAAAAAAAGCGGGGCCCTTATTTGTTGTGTTCAGAAAACACCGTGTCTATGTCAAAAAGGAACAAAAAGAAAGACGCAGGCAACCAACAGGGAGATCGACCAAGAGACGAGCGTCGTATGAACAAAGAAAAAAATAAAAGGGAAAAAAAGAGCCGGAGACGACCGTGTTTTTTTTTTGAGAAGGAAAAAGAGGAAGAAAGAGGAAAAAAAAAGTGAGGCGAGGAGGGGGGGGGAAAACAAAAAGGATCAAAAATGGCGAGTGATGAGCCAAACCGTAACGAGATGCCTCGTTGAAACGCCGCTCGAGTTTATTTCCCTCTCAATTGCATCCTGCCCTGCTCTCACCCGGGAATTCCTGATTGGATTGGGCGCGGCCTTTAATCCCCGCTTTGGCTTGCCATTGACACCAGGCACGGGCAACCCGAGCTTAAGGTGGACAAGGATGATCAACCAATGGGGGCTAAAAATAAACAAGTGCGCCTCCAGAGAGAACAAAAGAGCACATGGCACCCTCCCCAATCAAGGTAAATCCATCAAAAAGCCGAAAAGCAAAAGAAAAAGCATAAAGAGGCGATGAATACCCCAATTGATGCAGATGATCCCGTTGCCAGGGAGGCATTTTTTTTTCTTCTCGTCCCTCACTTGATGAGCAAAAAAAAAAAAGTGACCTAAAAATAGCAAAATACTAATATCTGAGTTTAAATGGGCATTTGATGGACCAACAAACGACCTGACAATCATTTTTTCCAAGCCGATTTGTGATCCACCCACTCATCCAAAAAGAAAAAGTGATCGGCCGTACCACACGCAACACAAAAAAAAAAACCCATTGACATAGCCCATTGACATAGCATGATGTGCGGACAATCATCAACTTTAACAAAGGTGGAAATGGGGGATGGAGAGGGGGGTATAGAGTGGCACAATGAAGTCCATTGCCATCCCATTGAAAGCTTGTTCCCAAGCGGAAGGGGAATAATGGGAAAAAAAAGAGGCAGATTGGTTTCACCAGGCACGACGGGTGGGGACCGGGTCGTGGGGGGTCATTTTCATTTCGTGCTGATTTCCTTGCTGGTCGACGGCAATGTAGCGATCGCCATCCTTGTAGCCGGCCTGGCTGGACAAAGATGATGTGGATGTGGACACGGAGGGTCTGCGACGGGCGTTGGTGCCGCGCACTTCGAGGAACATGTCTTGTGTTGTGCCATTGGATGGGGTTGCGCCGGTGTTGCTGCCACTCACGAGCAGTGCGTGGTCCCTAAAAAGATAATTGTATTTGAGTATTTTCTCGTGTGTCACCACAATTATTTTTTTTTGTGATTTTTTTTATACGCGTTGGGTTTTGTACCTCAGGAAGCGGGAAAGCTCTGTCCATCCACCGCCCACACGGACCATGACCATGCGGCTTTTGAGGATGCGGCAAAAGACCAGCTTGTTGCCGAACCAGTAGCGGCCCTCGTCGCCAGGGACCATGTGCAGCTCGACCTTGTAGGGTGCGCGGTTGACAATGCGGCCAATGGCCATGTCCAAGTCGTTGTGTGGATCAGCAATGTAGTCATTGGGTCGGTGTGGCAGTGCTGAGATCATTGTCGTTGTTTTTCGAGTGGATGACGTGGTTGTGGACGAGGATGCAGTGGTATTGGTTGTCGTGGATGAGGACGACGACGACGACGACGAAAATCGGCGTCTCGTGTTGATCATGGACGATGCGGACGCGCTGATTTTGGTGGGCAGCGAGATCTTGCGGCTGCGTTGATGCTGCTGTTGCCATTTCTTCATTTGACGCGCGAATCGTTGCTCCAATTGTGTCTTTTTCGCAATGAGCAACGCAATGTCTGTCGGTGTTTGCACTTTTGCCGCCGCTTCCTTTGCGCGGTCCAAGCTAGATACGAGCAGTGCGTGGTATATCTTGTATTGCGTGTCAAAGGCAACAATGCTCACCTGGTCGTCCATCCTCATGGTCTGCTGTAGCTGCTGTTGTTGCTGCTGCTGCTGATGGTGATAGAGAGGGTGAAGATGATGGTGATGCGATGCGCTGGGTGTGGGAAGAGGTGGAGACATGCGTGCCGACGCGCCAATGCCATTTTCAGATGTGGGAGGAGGCTCGTACTTTTGTAAAATGTCGTCCACCATGTCAATGTACCCAAACACCTCGGCGGCTGTGTCCATGTACTGGCAAACGAGCAATTGATGGTCCAAATGATCTTTTTGCAACGCGACAATATGGTCCCATTTGGCCATGATGCCATGTACATCGGCTTGGTCGACCCAAACCCCGCCCATGCTGTCGTCGGCAACCAATAAAAGCACCTCGTGCGCCAAAACGTCCATTTTGCGATGCACGCGGCGATCCAGCTCATCGAGCGCATGCTTGGCATGCACTAGGTGCTGCTCGCGGCCCATCATCGTCGTCACGGCATCATCGCCGTCGTCATCATCCTCTGCCGTCGGAGACGAATTGACCTGAAAAAAAAGAAGAATGAGACACATTTGCCTATTTTTTTCTCATTTTTTTCGTTTTTTCCATTTTTTTCCCCATGCGTTGCATCTTTTCTTTACCGTGACAGCGGGCTTATCGGTGTGCGCGGTGAGTTGCGCGGTCGGATGGGCGGCAAGGGACGCGTCACAGGCATCATCAATGTACGCGACGAGGGCACGCCATTGTGTGTCGATTTTTTGGGCATGGTCACGAAGTTTGACGGCGTCCATTTGCTCCAGGAGATCGATCCAGGCAACGGTCGCCTGCTTTTTGAGGGTTTGGACATGGTCATCAAAAGCATTGGACCATTGTTGCTGCCACTGGCTGTTTTCCGAGAAATGGATGCGCGCGGCCGCCAATTGGGCCATGAGTGACCTGAGGGGGCCTTCCTCGAGGGCCACAAGCTTGCCTTGCCACAATTTGACGTCCATAACGTCGTCGGTCGTGCTGGTCTCGGCCCACATTTGCAATGCATGACGATAATGGCTGATTTGGTCGAGCACGTCGCTACCTGCCTTGCCAATCGCCACTGCACCTTGAAGCACCGCGTGGTGCAACCATTGCTCGCGGTCGGTGGCATTGGCAAGCAACTCGGCGTCGACTTCGATAAATGTCGTCTTTTTGAGCGACACAAGCGCGTCACGTGTCGCGTGCATCGCGTGCACCCAGTCGTCGTGTTGATGTACCACCGGCATGATGTGTGTCGTTGCGTCGTACGCCAACAGGTCCGTGTTGGCAATGGATACCAGGCGTGCTTCGGTCGTAGCGGTCGCATCGTCAATGGCTTTGGCCAAGATCACGCCCATCTCGTGTTTCCAACGGGTAAATTGGCCGCGGAGTGTTTCGTACTGCTGCGTCACCTTGTCCCGGTTGCTCGCGTCGTTGATCACGTCTACATAAAAAAAAATTGAGCTGCCATTAGCATCTTTTTTTCATTTTTTTCTTTGTTTTTACCGTGGTTGGAGCCAAGATGTACTAGCATGTCATCAATGGCGTCCAATTGCGTCTGTATCGTCGAGACAAAGGGCATCCACGATGCCGTTTCCGTGAAAATCCGAGAGTGGTCGACATTTTTGGATTTTTGGTGCAATTCGTGGATGTCGGCGGCCAATGCGTCGATTTGATCGCAGACGTGGTGCCATTGGTCAAGTCGTGCGACGAGGAGAGCGAGGGTGGTTGCGTCGCGATGGACGGCGGTCCATTGGGCGTCGAGGCGAGCGTGGCGATCGGCGATGGCGGTTGCCGTTGGCCTTTTGTGGTGGATGTGGGCGGCCTGTGTGGCCAATGATTGGTACATGGCGACGTGCGCTTCGACGGACGCGTGAATGTGTGTTTTCAGCGATTGTAGCGCGTGCGCCTGTTGTTGCCTCTCCGACATGGGCTGTGTGGGCTCGACTTTGCCGTACCGCTGATGTGCCACCGTGACGTCCGTGCGCAAGCCCGCAAGCACAAGCTCCAGGGCTACGGCGTCTTGCCGATATGCTGCGCACCGCTGCTGGTGTGCCTGGATGGCCAATTGGTGTTGGTGCCATTGTGAAACAAGAGTCGCCAATTCATTTTGAAGCGTGATAAGTTGACTCTGCTTGCTGACGACCGACGCAGGCATCATTTCGTCATGGGTGTCGTAAGCTTGCTGCATCTGGTCGTACAAGGACGTCACCATGGCAAGATTCGTGGCATCCACCGACGCGACAATGGTATCGATGGGCTCGTCCGCTTGATTGGCGTGATCCTAGGATTGGATCAAAAAAAAAAAAAAAAAAAAAAAAAAAAGAAAGAAAGAAAAAAAAAAAGAATGAATGCTTCCTCTTCTACTCGTAAATGATTAAATACCTGATCACTGCATTGCTCGTGCTGCTGCAAAGCATCGGTCAATTGGTCATGCCATTGCTGGTATTTTGTCGAATCTTGGTACCATTGATGTTCCCAGGTAGAGCGGCGGTGGCATCCGTCTGCCAGAGCAAGCCATTGGCCCACGGCACCTAGTAGAGGGTCGTAGCCGTCCAAGAGCATGGAAAATCGATGTTTGTCGGCAAGAATGGGTGAATGCAAGAGCGGCGAGCCCAATGGCGGCGACAGCATAGCGACCATGTCCGAGGAACACGTGTCGTTTACATTGTCTATGCCTGAGGAGGAACAGAGGGCATCATGAAGAGTGTTGATGGCCGGGGAAATGACGGATTGCTGAAGATTGGCGCTATTTTCGATGAAATCGGCGACAATGGCGTTTTGCTGGGTTTCGACGCGTGTTTGGTGCCACAGGGCGTCCAGGGCGGCAATGCTGCGGCGCAATGTGCTTTGGCGATGTTGCAGACGCGTCCAACTGGGGGCATCGAACCATGGGGCTTGATCATGGCCTTGATTTTCGGCATTGTGCAACGTCGGGTGGTGCATGAGGGCGTCCCACGCGTCGTGCGCAGCCATGGAGAGCGTGGCCATGTCGTGCTGCCAATGCGTGAGGTCCATGGTGTCATTATTGTCCGAGGCTACTTGATGAAGCGTGCGTGTACATGTGTGGACGTATGTTGTAGCCTTGGCCCATGCGCGTTCCCATGCGAGCCGCTTGACCATGGCCTGCACCCCGTCGTCATGCTGCTGTACCATGCATTGCCATGGCCAGAGGGCCTCCTGTGTCTGTGCTTTTTGCGTGTCATTTGCCATCTCGTGCGAATCGCTGGCAAATCGCTGGAACTCTTGCTGGAACTGCGCCTGCTGCTGCGTCGCCGCGTGGATCTGTGCCTCCCACCACCGCTGGTCGCCGCGGTCTGCGTCGTCATTGTCGTCCAGCGCAACAGGCCACGTGCACCACAGCAATTGGAGCGATTGGAGCGCGTCCGCCACCTTGACGCGCTGTTGACCGGCGTACAGCATCGCGTCCGCGGCTGTCGCGCTTGCCCGCCGGTGCTGCCGTCGCTCCTGGTACGCCTGCAGCCCATGATGCGATGCGGTGCGGCACGCCAACACGCGTTCTTGCACTTTTTGGACAGCATGATCAAAAAACGGGTGAGAAACCGGAAAAAGAGACAAACTCATGGATTTCTGGGCGTTGACTTTTCTTAGCAGACGGTCGATCGCGTCGTCGAGGCACGTGACCTGCGCCATGAGCCATGCATCGTCGTTGTCTGCCAGTAAAGTGACGTTGTCGCCGTCCAGCAGCAGCATCTGTACCATCTTGGCCTCGCTTTCCACTTGCTGGCAGTCGCGCAAGAGGACCAATGCTTGTTTCCGCGCGTCAATGGCCGTCCACGCACCTTTGACTTGTGTTTCCACGTGTTTCAGCAAAGCGCGCCACGCGTCCATGGCCTGCATCAACCACACCGCACAAGGCACCATGGATTCAGGGCAGTCGCAATCCCTGGCTTGGTCTTGCACCTGCAGATAAAGCGATTCGAGACGATGCGCCGTCATGGACTCGTTTTTGTGGTCGTCGTCCATGTCGTTGTCGTTGTCGTCGTCATCCTTGTCGTCGGTGTCGTTGTCGTCATTGTCGTCATTGCCGCCACGGAGTCGTGCCACGCGCCGCGCCAAGACTTGCCATTGCTGCAAAAGTGTCGAACATGGTGAAATGGCCGTGTCGTCGTCCAATGTGTCGAGAGTTGCGGCCAAATCGCGTAATTGTTGTGCGTTCGCGACGAATTGCCTTGCCTTTTCCGACGCATCCGCCACGTGCCTGGAAAAGGAACGCTTTGACTCCAACAGTGTACACTGGCGCCACACTTTTTGCCATTGGGCGCCCACACGGTCCAGGTGCCTGAGTGCGCGGTGTGCCATGTCCATGAGTGCCACGGACGGTGACGACGCCGACGCGTCCATTAGGCACACCACAGGCTCCTCGTGCCGGTACTGGTCCGTGGCTGCCTTGATCACCGTCAATTGCCGGTAAAACAAGGGGATCTCAGGCTCGCCTTGCGTCAGACGGTCAAAATCATCGAATTTGAGAGAATCTGCGCGGTGGCTCGCATCCCGGAGGCGATGCTGCACGCGCGCTAGAGCGGCCTGCTGCTGTGATGCCCATTGGTGCACGCGCTGCGCATGGCGACACAAGGTCAGGTGTTTTAGCGTGGTTGTCCTTGTGGCAGCCGCTTGCTGGATTAGCAAATCACGTACATAGGCCGCGGGCGCCGTGGCATCGTCGCGAGTCTGTTGTAGTGTATCGTTCAATTCGTCGATTTCGCGCAATTGAAGCTCCCAGGCCTCGACGCCGGTCTGAACATGACTTTTGGCACGATGGATGCTTGTGAGGCGGTCGGCGGCGCGGTGCAGGGCAACGATGTCCGGGTGTTGTTGTTGGATCAGGGCCAACAGGCATTGTTGGGTGGCCCGGACACGCTGCCTGCTGTTTTCCTTGTCGTCATCAGGTGTTCGTTGCCAAACTGGGTTCTCGGATGCAGGTGGTGATGCTGGACCTGCGCTTTGCTCCTCGCTCGTTTCCTTTTTGGCCTCCTTCGTTGACAAGCAAGGAGGCGGCAAAAGAATAGGAGCCAATTGATCCACGAGCGCCATGGCCGGCCGATGAGGAGGATGGTTGCTGCTTGTGCTGGTGCTGATGAGGATGGTGTTGGTGTTGGTGGCGGCGGCGGTGACAGCGGAGTCATTGGATGATGGAAGAAGCGATTGCTCGTACATGGCATCGATCCACGCGCCCGGTCCGTCCTCATTTTCAATGCATTGCTCAGCGAGGGCCAGGCACTGCGCGGGTGTGTCATGTGCAAGTCGGTGGACAAGGTCCGGCACTTTTGTTGGGTGGAATCGGTGCACCATGCACAGGAGCAGCCGTCCGTCGTCCGCCGTCGTCCATGCTTTGTGTCGCGTTGCCGCCACCGGCCGCGGTTGTCGCGCTACCAGTGCGAGTCGGAAATACAGATCGAGCTCATGGTGCACCCATGCCATCACGCGCCGTCGGCGCGCGTCGTCATCGTCATCCTCGTCGCGTGTCATGGCCACCGTGGCGCTCCTCGTCGATGACGCCGCCGCCGCCGCCGTCATTGTCGTGCCATCATTGCTGCTGCCCGTGGAACATGTCGTCATGGATGAGATCGACGATCGATGATGCACAAACATCTCATCCCGAAAAGAGGGCAGCCCATCATCGCCCATCTGCTTGTCAAAATAGGTACAGGCCGTGTCCTGATACATGGATGAATTAAAAAAAAAATAGAGAAAAAGAGACGCGCAATGGGACAATAGAAAAAAAACAAAAAAAAAAAAGGAGAGCGGATCTGTTGCTATCGAAGCGACAATACAATGGGAAGGAGTGGAGAAGGGAGGGGCAAAGGGGAGATAGAGAGACAAAAGAAAAGTGGGCAAAAAAAGAAAGAAAAAAAAGGGGGACGAGGGGAGGCAAAAAAGCCTAATCGTCCCAAAAAAAAAAAAAAAAAAAAAAAAAAAGAAAGGACCCTTGTGGTTGCACTCCCTACAAGGCAAGTGGCCATTGTGTTTGGGTCCTTGTCATCCTTGAGATCCCGCCACTCAATCAGCCCGCATCTCCCTCCGTCATCAATGAGCATTTGGTTAGCGAGCCATCTAATTGACACCATGGCCTCATCCCTAAAAAAAGAACATTGCTCTCATCGATTCTATTTTTCTTCGAGCGGGCGGGGAAAATATAAAATATTCTATCACACCGTAAGATTTGACAAAAAAAAAAAAAAGGCAAAAGCGGGGTCGGTGTCACCGTGTGACAGGCTCAAGATGCGCACGCGAGCCCGTCGCACTTGGCCAAATGCCAGTGCGTCAAGGTTGCCAAAAGTTGACAGAAAAATCCACATGGCTTGCTTGCTTCCCCTACCCACCACGACCACTCTAGCGTGGGATATGCGCAAAAAAAAGGAACACGTCAATCAATGGACATACTTTATGCGCGTCACCATCATTTATCTCGACTTTTTTTTTTTTTTTTTTTTTTTTTTTTTTTTTTTTTTTTGCACCGAAAAAAATGCACGTGGTGCATGGGTGCCTTGATTGGCAATATCTCGGTCACGAATGGAATGAGAAAAAAAAAACCGTGGGTGTGCCTTTTTTGACGCGTGTATGTGCCTGTTTGATGCCCTGCCAGGTGTATCATGTGATCCACCCTCATCACACACCCATCCATGCTTCCTTGAATGCTTTGCTTTGGCAGAGTGCTTTGGATATTCTTTGTGTTTTTGCTAGTTTGTATGCTGGCACCAAACTTCCACTTGGACCATGTCATGTTTTGCAACCCAAACGCTGGACCTCGCCTGCTGCAACCTTTAGTTGAAAAGCATCGCGCTAATTCACACCGATGCAAATCAAAGTAGCAAGGATCAAGAAAAAGGGTCAAATTTCGCGTTTTTTTGAATTTTACTCGCGATTCACCGAACCGATCTGGTGTCCTGTCCTTGCATTGACTCGAGCACGGCAACAATTTTATTTGGCTGCTCATTGCAAAAAGTTGCGATATCATATCATATCCAGAAAAAAAAATTGCCTCCCCTATCATATTTTTATAAGATGATGCGCAAAGCTGGTGGCGTTAAAAGTGGGCTCGGCAGGTACGCTGCATAGTTCAATCTCCACTTTTTACGCAGATTGACCAGATATTGTGCATTTGAGCACGTCTTCATACGCGAGAAAATGCATAAAGGCACGATTTTCATTTTTTATTTTACACACGAATAAAGCGTTTGATTCTTCCATTTCTTAACCCCAGTATACAGAAACTGACGCGTGCTGTCATTCAATGCCTGAAGCATCGCGTTACACTGCACAAAACTTATACACTGACCTATTAAAACTCAAGAGCGTGCATTTTAGACTTTTTGCTGGCTCTTTGTGCCTCCAGAAAAAAATTACAGGTATATTACTGTACAGACTACTTGCCCAGTAATGAAAAGGTGTCACGGTATAAACCACGGCCCTGTGCTCAAGAGGAATCCGCCCGATTTTTTTTTTTGGACTCGAAAATGTCAAAAAACCTCATTTTTGTACTATGGTATTTTGCATTCATCTCGCCATCTGCTTGGTTGATCCCGCTCAAAAATAGTTGCATCGAATTCAGCGCAAGTCTCTGAAAGCACTTTTTGGCGCCCAAAACAAGATTAAAGCGTCATACTAGACAAAATAATGCAAGCTGCCGATACAGTATCCTACTTTGTATTACGCAATTTGAGGTATCTGGGTACGCGTGATGTGATGACACGCGTGAAATCTCTGCGACTCCATGCTGTTTTTTGCTCTTTGGATTTTTACCTACGCTTTGATATTTGATTCTTCAGTCCGATCTTCTCCATGAGCAGTCATCAATGGCTCAAAATTAATAAAATGCTTGCAATGTTCATAAGAGACAACGGATGGTCAAAAATTTGGCAGACATTAGATGATTGTAACGTCAGCAATCTTAAATTAATGCAAATTGGCGTTTTGAGGTTTTGCCAGTATCTCTTTGACAAAACGCGTCCAATTTACTACTTATTTAAGCATTTTTAGCACCAATGTCGCGCATTGTGCATTGTAAATGGCGATAAATCGGCTGGCTGCCAAGAACAGCGTGATTTGGGAATTTTTACTGTTTTTGATTATTTTTCAATGAAATGATGGCAATCAATGTCTGCAAACACATTAGACCAACGATTCCTAGTTGTTCTTGATCAAGTGAACCCACTCGTGCAGCATTGTGGCCACTAGATGGCTCGCAATCACAACTTTCAACATTGACGAACTTTTTAAGGAGTACAGTCAAGGGGTTGAAAACGATGAAATTTCACCCCATTAGGTCCTCAGATCGCAACTTCATGGTTAGCCGGCGTACATTACCGACAGAAATGCAACTAAAGACGTGGGTCCATTGACTTGGTATCGCGTAAAATGCGAAAAGCTGCGATTCCTCAACTCAAGGCAAAATCAACGAGAATTGGTCACAGCGCCCTGAAAGTCATACCAGCAGAAAGAGCGTGGCTCAATGCATACGTGGACACTAATGATCTGTGGAAAAAGTGATTATTTGACTTTTGACACGGTTTCAAAACTGTAGAGATTTTTCGACGCGTGATAAACCGCGTCAGACGTCCATTTACACTCGCCGGCTCCTAGTCAAATACTCGCAACTGGGACATTTCTTGCTATTAGACGCCTCGGCGAGGCTCTATGGACGCGTTTTCCCCATGCAATTCGCGGTTGAAATAAAATATAAAACCGGCCCTTGCCCCTCAACGAGAAGATGGATCGCCCTCCTTTATGGCACTTTTGTTGGTTTTGCCATGTGATTGTTCCTGTGTAAGTTTGGCGCCATTTTGGGGAACTGATTTTTCGATTTTGGTTTTAGAGCTCATCAAGGCCGATTTATTGATTTTCACGCAGTGTGCTCCAATGACTTTTTGCTACTGCCATTTGAGTCCCGTTCGGTGTTTGCAGCTTGCTCTTTCACGCTGGAACGCGTTTCGGGGTTGCAAAGCACCCCTATCTCGAGCTATTGGCCGTCAAAGGACTAGATTTTAGAAAATGGGGTTTCTGATCAAGTTGGGCCGCACATCCGTGAAACTGGGTTCATGCGAAAGAGATTTGAATGAATCCTTTTCTTCACAAATGCTCTGAGCCAAGCGCACGCGAAAAATTAAAAACGCGGGCACAATCGAAGCGAAGCTTTTTTTTTTTTTTTTTTTTTTTTTTTTTTGCGACATTTTTCACGCGAACGCATCATAATAGGAGACCCGATTCTACATCTCGCAAAAAAAAAAAAAAAAAAACCATCGCCCCGCCCTTGGTCTTAGCCTTGGTCTTAGCCCCAAAAAATCGAAAATAGCAGCATTTATTAGTATTCCGAGTTCAATCTGGTGCGAATGCAAAGGGGGAACAGGTTTTTTTTCTCGAGGGGTACGGTGAAGAGGGAGGAGAACTGGTACAAAGAGGAATATACAACGGTGAGGGAAGGGGGACTGGTGTAAAAAAAGGATATACTATGGAGAGGGAAGAGGACAGATGTAAAAAGAGAATATACAATGGAGGAGGAAGCCTTTTTCTCGAGGGGGAGGAGGAGGAAGGATGAGCTACGGCGTGCCGACGACGCTTTGGGAGCATTTGTTGCGTGCTGATGAAAATATCCCCCAGAGTGTAGATTCGGACATGCAATGATAGGAATTGTCTGGAGACGGGAGTGGGCTGGCGGATGAGGAGCCGGTCGATGAGGAGCCGGTCGATGATGAGGTATCTGGTGCGCTACTACAGGATGGGATGGCGGGCGAGACAAGCGACACAGGCATCGAGTGAATGGGAGTGGTAAAGGACTTGCTAGTTTCATCGTTCGTCATGCAGTGCTTATCAAATATGTTCATCACCATGAGCAATGTGGCCATGTCAACAATGAGTATTTTGAGGTCTCTAATGCAGCTGGGAATCTGGACTGTTGCAATCTGCTGCATGATGTTGATGTTTGGCGCCGGGTGCACAACAATGTAAAATGCCATCATAAATCCAATCACCTGCACGCCCAGGATGGCCCTGGCTCCATGTTTTTGCAACGTTTGAGAGCACATGACGCCGACGCGGTACAGATCAAAGCAAAGTCCATGTTGGCTGCCGGATGCTGTGGGTTTGATTTCGCCAATGCCGTAAACGGCGCGCAGACGCGTCCCTTGGTATTGCTGTATGCGCACGTCCGGACGAGCTTGGAAGGCATGTTCATCGTCATATGTGTCACGGGCAATGGTGTTTGCAAAGCAAATGGAGACCTGCTTGTCCATGTCGTTGAAGATGGCCTCGAGCAGCGGCGCGACATACATCTGGGCGAGATTCGCCTCGCTGATGGGGTCCCGGCGGGCGTGCAGCGGCAGACGATACAAGTACGCGATGATGGCATTGACAATCTTGATTTGCGCCTTGCTGCTCAGGTTGCTTTTGACGCCAATGAGCCGCATCTCGGCTGTCTGCACATCAATGGCCTTGAGGCGCACGTCGTCCACGATACGTAGCAGGTCAGTGATGACGCCATACGGTGCATCTTGCTCGTTCGCGTCGTAATTGGCTGCGACATGGGCCTGTAGCTCGTCAATGCCACGGCAAGTAAAGCCGCCATTGCTGGTCATGTCCGATGGGTACTCCCCAGGGATCAATAGCACCACGTGCGAGAGGGCGAGCGCAAGCGGGAGATGCCTCTCCAGTGAAAGCTTCCACGTGTGATTTTTGATGGACAGGCGCGTGTGGTGCAGAGCTTGAGCGACGTTCAAGCCATTGACAATGAGGGACGGGACGAGTGGATCGGGAGGATCGAACGACAGGCCCTTCAAGCAAACACGGTTGGCATCCGTCAAAATCTCGGAGCGCTTGCGTCGTTTTGGCACGTTCTCCCTCTCTTGTTGCGCGTCTGACGGCCGTCCATGATCTTGTTGCGCTTCTGACGGCTGTCCATGATCTTGTTGCGCTTCTGACGGCTGCCCATGATCTTACTGCAGCAGCTGTTGCTGTTGCTGTTGCTGTGTGCTGTGATCGCCATGGAACGAGTTCTGCATGACTTGGGAGCAAAAACAGATGTGATGAGAAAGAACGTGGTCGTACATGGTTGCCTGCGTATCTGCATCGTGCTGGCAAAAGGGGCAGGCAAGGCGGTGAGGTGTGTCAACCAGTGATTTTGATGCCTTGAGGTATACAAATTGGATGTCGCCGGGCCGGGAGCAGCGTCGAGTCGTGCGAGTAGCAAATGGCTCAGGGATATCGTATTCGTGTTTTTTCTTCAAATGGAGGCGCAATTTGGTTGGACTGCTGAAGCACCCGTGACCTTGGTCGCACGACTCGTGGAAGCACCGATGTGCCAGCACCACTACGCGCACCATGAAGAGAAATGAGGAGAAGGAGGACAAGAAAAAATGACGACAAGAAAAAAAAAAAATGGGAAGAAAAGGAGGTAAGAAAAGGGCGAACCCATCATGGGAAAAAAGAGAGGAACAGAGCTGGGGTTTAATTACACGACGCTCTTTTTTTTCTGCAACCCGCCCTCACCCCGCCATCACCTCGCCCTCACAGCAGAGGGCCTCGTATAATGGCAGAGAGCCCCGTATACAGCAGAGGGCCCCGTATACAGCAGAGGGCCCCGTATAAGGGCCCCGTATACAGAGGGCCCCGTATACAGCAGAGGGCCCCGTATACAGCAGAGGGCCCCGTATACAGCAGAGGGCCCCGTATAATGGCAGAGGGCCCCTTATAGTGCAGAGGGCCCCGTATAGCAGAGGGCCCCGTATAATGGCAGAGGGACCCGTATATGGCAGAGGGCCCCGTATAAAACAGCAGAGGATCCATATTCTCTCTCTCTCTTTCTTTTTTCCTGCAACCCGCTGCCACCCTGCCCTCGTTTTACCTGCAACCCGCCCTCACCCCGCCCTCGCCTCGACCTCACCTCGCCATCGTTTTACCTGCAACCCGCCCTCACCCCGCCCTC